>QEPC01013568.1:2012853-2035676 GCA_003113815.1 Sphenodon punctatus
GAACCTTCTCACAACCTCCCCCAAGGGCTGCATATAGATGTTAAACAACAGCGGAGACAAGATCGAACCCTGCGGAACGCCACACGGTAAAGCGCGGGGGCACGATGTCTCCTCCCCCAACACTACCCGTTGGCTCCTCCCCGAGAGGAACGAGCGGAACCATTCAAGAACGGTCCCATCCAAACCCCCCAGGTCACACAGCCGTCTCAGCAGCAGCCCATGGTCCACGGTGTCAAAAGCGGCCGAGAGATCTAGCAGGATGAGAAATGTAGAACATCCTGCGTCCATCTCCCGGCGGAGGTCGTCTACCAAGGCCACCAACGCCGTCTCGGTGCCATGGCCGGGGCGGAACCCAGATTGAAAAGGGTCTAGGAAGCCGATACTATCCAGATGCACCTGGAGCTGGAGCGCCACTGCCCGCTCAATAACCTTCCCTTCTCTTAAGTCATGTTACGAAGTTTTGCAGCATGAATGGCATTTCAAACTACCCTGCACTAATCTTGCTCAGGAAGCACCTAAACACTGGCAAGCAGAGCCATTGGGAGAGCTCATTCTTCTGTCTTGAGGGTCTAAGAGTTTTTTTAGTGACCTCAAACAGGACAGACACTCATGGGGAAAATGAAATGAAGGGGAAGAAAACAAAAGGCCTGTGCAATACAAATAGCTACACATTTCTAATTTATGTCCTAGCTGCAAATTATTTGCATCTGCACGGACTTAAAATTAGATACAATGTATGCATGAAAAGCAACAATGAAATTTATATATTTGATTTTTTTATCCCACTCTATCCTGAGACTCCATCTGTCATCCTAAATTGTCTTTTCCACAGCCTTACAAAAGAGAGATCATAGTTCTCCTGGGACATTTTGTACTTTAAGTTTAAGCAAAGACATGACCATACCTGCCATTCTTGGTGGTTCAAAGATATGATGACTTGTTTCCGTGCTTGGGCATCCTGGTCATTTTCTCCATCTTCTGGATCTAATGGCTCTGTTCAAAATATCGCATTTTCAAAAAGTACACAGGCTGAAAATCTTTTCAAGTATTACAGTATCCTTCAGAAACTCAGGAACAGCCAAAAGAAATAAGCATCTCATCTAGACAGGTATCTTCTCTATCACATTTGTCAATACAAGATGTTTCATGAAGGTGCAAGAAATGCCATGGTAGCCAATTAAGAAACAAGTCCTAATATTCATAATTGGTGACTGTTCTGTCCTGAAGCACGAGTGTTTGTCACTTATAAATATTTTATTCTATTTAATTGTGATGGTTTATTATCCACAGACCCTTAAAACACCATTTGTTCCAATACTCTAATTCCAATTAAGTTCATTGCATCAAAAATATCTGTGGTAAGGTTAAATATCCATTACGCAGAGCAGTTTTTTCTTTCAGTTTTAAATTGGTTGCCTTAATGTCCCTTTCCTCTTGAATTTTACATCCTTACTTATGGGCATTTATATATAAAAAAATGTAATTCAAAAATATCAGTTGTTATAAAGATAAGTTACACAATCCGCCTTACGTACAATTATTTTCTCTCTCTAAACTAAGTTTTACCAGTCTTTCCAACCTTCCTTCCTTTCACTGAGTGGTTACAGTTAATTAGATCACAACAATATGTATATGCATTTAAAATTATTCCTTCTAATTTTCATTACCCTCGTGTGTCGACCATGACTTTCGTCTGCCATCCAGATTGTCACCTATTGTTAGGTCTTTCCAAAGATTCTTGGATTTGTCTATGTAAGAAATGTTTACTGATTCAACTAATTTGGTCTTTTAAAAATTATTTTAGTTAAAACTGTGCAAGCCCCTTGTGTGGGCAGACATACTTAAGTATCAGAGTTTCTCATGTCAATTTAGCAGTTGATTGGGATGCTCAAATTGGAGTCTTACATCAAGCCTTTCATTACAATGGCGCTTGCGTCACTGGAGTCTGAGGATCAGAGCCTAAGCCAGTTAGTAAAGAATGAACTACATCAATGTGACACAAACCTATCTTGTGTTAGAGCAGTCCAATTTCTGTTTGAAAAGCAAAAACTTGTTTGTTTTTAAAAATGTTTTACCTATTACTGGAAGTTTATCTTCATCCAGCTTTATTCTTGCGTGTCCATCCTGGAATATAATAAACTTGATTTAATATTACAGAAACTAGAATTACGAAATCATTATTTAAAATCCTTACGTACAAAACAGGGCACAATATTTTGAGGCCATTTACTTTGGTTACTATTTATAGGGCTATGTGATGCATCATCAGAGGTATGTATTGTAGCAATATTAGTGAATTTATCAAAGCAACATCAACTAAAGCTATTGCAAATACATTATATAACACATACACAGAAGGGCAGATTTACAACTGATGTAAGACTCTTAAGCAGGGCACGAAATCTGCAGGTGCCTGGGAGCCATTGGGACTGTAAGGAATTGGCTTGGGCCTAAACTAAGATGCTAATCTCCTTGCTGCAATGTAACCAAACCAGAAATGCTTCTCTGGCAAATGTGCCAGAACACACATTGAATGTTATTGTAACTACCTTTGTGTTAAAATGTAACCAAGAGTATACACTGGAGTGATAACACTTTGAATGTAACTTGAGTAGGCCATTATGGCTGCTATGTAGGATTACATATGTCGAATGTTAGAAAATTAGGCAGGACACCACTAAGTACATGTGTTAATGCTTTTGAACAGAAAGTATTCGAAAAGATGGCTAACAAATTGGTCAGAGGAGACAAATGATGTTGGAGAATTGAGCAGAAAACCTCATATTCCCAAAACAAATAGGATGTTGATCATTCACAGGAACATGGAGGAACTATAGTAGAAGGTCAATGGGACTGATAGAGTTGAGCTGAACAAGCAAGAATATGGCCTTTTCTGATAATCAGATGTGGGCTAATCCAGGCCAAGGAGCCAGGACTCCCAGCTCCAGAGGGGGGTGGTGGTGGACCAGACTCTGCTGGTCAGAGCAGCCCCACACCATGACTAAGAAGGTACCCCCCCAGATCTGAACAACCAATGGGAGTACTCCACAGGCTTAGTGCTGACAACCCCGCACTCTGGATAACCATAAGGCAGACACAGCATATAAGCCCTGACTCTGGATCAGCTCTTTGCCTCTCATGGTGCTTGTCTGCTAGCCCTTATAAGGGCGCCAGCTAGCTTGATGATTGGCCCCCTTTGGGACTCCTCTATCTAGGGAGTCCTACAACTGCATCATTTGGGCCCCCCTTCCTGCTCTTCTCCTGGAACCAGAACATTGGCCTCTGATCATGAAAGAATATGTGCTTTTGTATGTATTTTAAGTAGTTCAGAGGAAGGTGAGGGCAGATGTGTTGAATGCAAGTGTCTCTTTGATAATTAGTATGCTAATTGTTCTGATATTATTGAATAAATGCCTATTTGATTGAACAAAAGACTCATTACTAGGAAAAATAGCAGAGGAGTAATTCCCCACCCTCTCAACAGTAGTATTTCCACTCGATCCCAAGAATTAAAAGGGAGCTGCATACTTAAGGTGAGGGAAAGGGAGCTGAACCCTTCTTGGACAGGGACAGCGGAATCTCTCTTGGACAGAGATAGGATCCACTCCAAAAGCAGTTGAACCCCTTTTATATTCTTACAGGACCCACAAAACTGAGTCTGGCAACTGGTACAGGGGTGTAGTGGGGCAAGAATTGTTTAATATCAGGATAAAGTCTGGCAACTGAATTTTGTTTTGGCTCCCCGAGTTTGATCTGAAATTTTACGCCCTGCTCTTAAGTGAATTTCTTAGCTTGTGCATGTAACGAGAAGGATAATACAGCTTGTGTTTACATAGAGATTTTTCTTTCAGAGTTAACCTTGTGCTTCAAAGTAAAGTGTTCACATTAGTTACTTTGAAGTAAAAATGCATAAAAGTGAGTGTACCCACTTCTCAGGAATACAAACTTCTCTTTCTACTTCTGAATAACTCCAGGTTAGAACTCTAGATATGTGAACAATTTGTTTGCTTGTATCACTCAACATGCAAAATTAAGATTTCAAAAATGTCTACTTTACCCTTATAAGGAAGGATACATGAAAGATGTTTTCCACTGTGCGGGCAAAAGAATTTGGATCAACCATAAGCTCAAAGAAGGGTATTGGTTTATGAGCTATGGGAAATAAGAAAATGGTGGTTATAAAAACATGTAGGATCCAAAGCTAGCAAAGATGTAAACAAAAGACTTAATTTTATTAAATTGTATAAAGATAGAGAAATGTGAAACATGTTTTATTTTGCATATTTTCAAATTCTTGAGACATGGGGCTTTAAAACTAACTAGTTAAAACAACCCTTCTACACTCATTCGCATGTATACACATGATACTTCTACTCCCTTATTTCCTAATTCATGTGTTGTTCAACATTTCAGAATTCTGATAATCCTCTTACATTATCAAGCCTATAAGTCATGCGAGAGAACAGCTCTAAAATTGGCTTGTTCCTACCCTTCCCTAGAGAACTTTGCCAATGCATAGACCCCAATACTGGGAGGAACAAGATACACCAGCTGTCATCCAGCAGAAGCGTTTCCTGTCTGTTTATGTTTATTTACTGTACCGGCCATCAGCCATGACAGTATGAATAAAAAAACGATCATATAATACAATACATACAAAATACACAACATCATATTAAATAACACAACATCATATTAAACAACAGCAGGCCTCTAACATTAGCCAGTAAATCCCAAAATACTGGTCAAGAATTATTATATATTGTTAATACTTGTTCATCAATTAAACCCCACATATAAAGCCAAAGGGCTAATCAATATTTAAATCATCATCTAACCCTACAGACAAGGGGTCCAACCCGCAGTTAGGTCATATACACAGCTAGGGGCATGGCTAAACCCCCTGTGTTGATATAATGCATCCACAACCTTGCAGTTCTTTTAGCAAAGGCAGCTACATGATACGACCTGTTTCCATTATTATCTCCCAATAGGAATACCATTTTCCGTATTGGAGGCAATTCCTGATTTAATTGTTTTCTCTGCATCAATAGCCGTCTAGGGGTATTATATAAAGGACAAATAAACAAATAATGGAGAACATCCTCAACCCCAGACCCACAAGGGCAGATACGTGCGTTTCCTGTCCAGTTGGAGCTGATCAAAGGAAGTTAAGAATCAAATAAAGTTTTTTTAAAAAATAAATCTATTCAGACTATTGTAGAACATACAATTGTCTTGTGCCTAATACACAAGTCTTATGTAGAAGAGATTTTTTTTAAAACCAAACAAAAAACCAAACACTTTTTTTTTTTAAATGAGCATTAGAAGTATTTTTTTAAAAAACTTAATTACAGTTAGCAAGTTTGTCTGAACCAAGCATAGTCTCCTGGTCAAAGCACAGACAGCAAGATGTTTAGATGGTTTCCTCCCTACCTAAAGAATCAGGCCTTGCAATGTTGGGACTGTGATAGAAAACTATTTGCTTGGAATTAAGCACAATTATCTTTTATTTTATGTGCCCGATATCTAAATGCAAAGCATAGTACATTATTGTGAAAGACTAGCAGCCAAGACTAGCAGAAAGTCTTTTCACACACTAAATACAAAAACAAAAGTTAAACATCTCCATTTCATTTTTGACAAAGACCACAAACTTTTGTGCACCCAAACAGACAGGTTTTACAGCATGCTCTACAATGCAACACATTGGGCCACTTTAGACAAAGACCAGAATCCCGAAGGCATGAGCTCTTACAGCCTTGCCAGCAGGACCATCTCAAGTACTACTGTGAACACCCCCTACAGATCACAACTCTGGCAGTGTATCAAACAGCCAGACTGTGTGCCACTTCAATGTTTGCACTTATCAAATCGGGCCTGTAATGGGCTCTAAGATGGAATAGAAGGATTAGTGAAATAGCTAGGGAATGGGTTAACTCTTCTACATTCTTCCCCACCCACAAGGGCCATAGTAGTACATAAAGGACAACTGGGAAAGGCTATAAGGGGGAGTTAAGTCTCCTGGCAGACAGGGAACTGCTAACTGTAAATAAGTTATCTGTTTGTTTTGCTTTATAATTATGTTTATTGGGTGTCTTGCAAAATAAAGACTGTATAAACATACAGCAATGCAGAGTGTGGACTATGGTGTTTGTTTACCTCTAACATACCCCCAAAATCCCACCCAGCAGAAGAGTCGGAAACATTTAAACTGCCAAAAGACAGCTCTCTCTTCTTACATTAAGATCTGTGGGAGAGTTAGCAGTATCTCAAGATCAACATAAAAAAAAGAGTTAAATATCAGCATGGACATAAAAACATAAGTGCCATACTTCTTATGAAGAAGCGTCAGACCAATGGTCCACCAAGCCCAACATCCTGTCTCCAACAGTGACCAATTTCAGTCATATGGGAGACGTATCAGCAGTCACAATGGACATTCCCTGATGATGACTCCATGCTCCTGACAGTAAGTAGCCAGGACAGGTGCAATCTTTCCTTTAATTATTAAAAACAAGTTTTTTATCCTGCCCTATACCCGAAGGCTCTGGACAGCTAACAGCATTTTTATATTTAAAAAAACAAAATCAAACCAATCAACACACCATAAAATGCTTATTAAACCTCAACCCACCACAGGCTCTACTCTATCCCTGCCTGTTGAATGCCTGGCTAAATATATACCTCTTGAACTGCCTCCGGAAGATGCAAGGACTGAGACAATCCACCAAGGGAAGGGAGCAACCACCAAGAATTAGCCACCATAATTAGGTTGTCACTCGGAACATTTGTTGTTTAAACACATCTTGTTTAATACAATTTTTAGCTAAATTGGAAATATACTTACAATTGCTTTTAAAATATGCCTGTAAGAATCCCAAAATCCTTTCTACTTCCTTTTCTGTGGCTTCCTGATGGGACTCTTCCATTTTTTTCAACTGAAAAGGTATATAAAGAATTATGCAACTGTCTTAATATAATGCAGAAAAATGTATTTTCCTGGATGCTTTTTGAAAATTGCTTTCTTTTCATTAAAATCATATAACTAGCGAAAAAAGAAAAAAAACAAGAGATCTGAGCTGCATGAACCACCTATAGGTTTGACTCTGCCTTATTTCATTTTACAAAACAGAAAAAAGTTAAAAGGCTGCTGCCATTGAAAATAATATGCACAACATCTAGACGAATCAATCTAGGGAAAGCCCCATCTCAGAAACTGCTTCTCTTTTTGCAATAATGCCATCGTTGCAATCGGTGGGGATGTCCAAGAAAGAGTGCCACTTGCATGAGAAAAGGGGCTCAGACAAGCAGGGTGTATTGGAACAAATTCTGCCCACCTGGTGCAAAGGAATTCAAATAAAACCCGCCTGTAGTGAGGCAGATTTGCTTTTCTTAGCCACAAGGAAAAGGACTGTGGTGGAAATCTTATTTTCAGTATGTTTTTGGCTGCTGAGTTATTAAAATATTTTTAAAACTTTGTTAAGGATTACGTACCGCAAAGGATACTCCTTATTGCGTGACCACAGCAAACACACACCACACCACCAAAATACTAATAATGTAGTATTATTAAACCAAGTTCTGGAAGTTATTTATCGATCAAATTTTCTACAACAGTGGCAGTTTCACACAAAACTTTGAAAAACAGGTGGAAATATTAATGGGGAAAATTTTGTAAAAATGTTCACTAAAAAAGGAGATGTACATCTCAAGCTGTTAAAAGGAGGGAAATGCAGCAATTCCTCACGAGTCTTATTTAGTTAGTGATTTGTATCCCGCTCCCTTCAGTCCTACGGCAGCTCGGGGCAGCTGGAACCCCCTTATTTGCACCTCTAATCTGAATGTTTTCCTATTCCAGCTATTTCTTATGCTCTCTACATCTCTCTCACACATAGTATTACTATTACAGTAGAAGATGGGAAGACATGGTCCAGACTGGGCCTCCCACCCCACGTTCCCGCAGCCAGGGAGGGCAGGGAGACACAGGAATATATGGCTGGCCAGCCCTGCCCCTGTGCCCCGCCATGATGGACAGTCATGGGAGCCCCAATCCAGGCCAGGTCACGGCAGGCCAAACCACACAATAGTCCGCTTATCAGGCAGACTAGTCCAGGCTGTGACCTACGTCACAGCCTGGAGTAGCCTCTGACAAGGCCTGGGAAAATCCTGGCCCAACTTGTGGCGGCCCCACAACAGACGTGCCAGTGGCTTGTGGGCCAAAGCATGAAAAAGGGCTCCACAGTGGCCCACCGTCACCTCTGGTTTTACCCAAAGACCATGTTTAGTTCGTTAGGTTCAGGGGGAGGAGGGGAGGGAATGCTTCCTTTTTTTAAATAGGTAATGTTTACTTGCCAAAGCCATAAGCTATGGCAGGAATGCTTACTTAGCACTTGCCTAGCCAAGAATATTTTTGAAAATAGAAACTAAGGTCAACCTTTCTCCATTTGTTTTCACAAAGATGGTCTCAATAGCCGTTTTCACACGGACGCGTTTCCCCCCCCCCCCCCCGGTACGTGTGCAGGGGGGGCACCCATGCGAACACCGTGGCGCATGTGGGGGGGATGGGTGAGCACCCGTGGGAACACTGCAGACCGAGGGTGGGGGGTATGTGCATGCTCTACCCATCACCCACGCCCGGAGCAACGGGCGCCAATGCCGGAAGTTCCGTGCATGGCGATGGGTGGGGATCCCTGGGAACACACCCACACATCCCCCCCATTCACCCGTGCCCGTGTGAAAAGGGCCAATGATTAAGTTCAACATGTTGAATCAACTGACCAATTCTAAACTCTTGGGCTCCAAAGTTTAAAAAACAAAACCTATGCAGGTGCAAGCAAAGCAGCTAGAAAGCAGTCTGACGATTAGGCTGTTCTCCTTTCACATTAACACCACGTTATGATGGTGATACAGTCTCAGAGACAGCACAGTTAAGTAGACAACTAAAGAAGTTACACCCAAGAAAGAATACTGTGGAAACTATTAAAACTATTACTCCACAAACCTGTGCAGGCATTGCCCTTCGCTCTTCTGCTCCTGCTTGCTTTCTTTGCCTTTCAATCCGTTGCCTTGGGACAGGAGGGTCAGCACTGAAAGAACCCAACCTAAAGACAGTAGATAAACAGCTTAATCCACTGGAGCAACCTATTTTGCAGACGTATATGCCGACAATGAGCTGGAACATTTCTTTTCTTGGTTTAAAATGGTAATGTCATGAAGCAGAGCAGGATGCTTCAAAGTAAATTTAAAATTCCTGTGCTATCCAACTGTTTTCCTAGCTTTCGTTCCTTGACAGGATGTGCCCCCTTTTATTTATTTAATTCATTTTTTTTTAGGGTTTCTTCTATCCCGCTCCCTCTTGCTCAGGTACAAGTATCTGAACAGTTGTCAGCTTTGGAATAATTATCCTTAGGATGTTAACTTTGTTTCTATGGCCCTTTTCAAATGGGCACAGGTGTGTGGGGGGGGATGGGTGGGCGGCACAGTGGGTGGGCAGCGCGTGCGGATGCATTCCCACAGACCCCCACCCAGCTCCACACATGGAGCATCTCGCATTGGCGCCCATTGCTCTGTACGTGGGTGATGGGTGGAGCACGGAAGTGCGCATGCACCCACACACCCCGGCCATGGCATTCATACGGATGCCTACCCATCCCCACCGCACCCACTGCGGCATTCAAACGGACACACACACACAACCGCACACGTGGGGCGGGCAGCCATTTGAAAAGGGCCTATAAAAGCAAGGGTTTTATTTTAAGTAAAAATGAATCGGACACACTCAGTTACACAAATAATTAATGTAACACCACTCTGGGTGAAGCCACACAAGATGCTAACCCAAGCTGGTCAGCATTACCCCATGATACAATGCATCATATGGCTGATGGCCACCAGATGTTCATCGAGGCCTGCTCCAGGGTGAGTGGCCGGCTGCCACGCGATGAGTCCACCAGAGAAGCCTGGGGACGCATCGTGTGGTAGCACTGTCCCAAGTGGGGTAATGCTACCCAAATTGAGTTAAAGGGCTGCCTCCCATGTGTCCAGTCCCCGTGCCGTCCCGCCCCACGGCAAGGTCCGATGGCATCCTTGAGCAGCCAGAACATTCACCATTCCCACGCAGCCACATCACAGTGGAGGGCAGGATAGTGAATGGACCAGGGTTGGCTTGAGTACCTGTGCATGTGGCCAGCTCCTCGGCCTGCCCCAGGTCGTGGCAGGACATCTGGGATCCCTGCGGGGGGGCTGATGGTGTGGCTTGCTCTCTTCGCCCACCCGAAGTGTGTTGGCTGCAACTGCCCACCGCGGGGCAGGTGGGAGATCGGACCAGCCCCATCTCATGTGGCTTCACCCTGTATGAAGCACTTTCAGCATTTTAAACTGTACCAATATTAAATCTGATAAAACCATGGCAAAACAGATACAAGAGTCTTACTAGCATACCTATTGAACTTTCTTGTGAATATAAACAGCTCTGCAACCCTGTTCAGCACTGCTCATTTTATAAACAATCTATGGTGAGGCCTAGAAATATATTAGTGTCCTATCATAATGAAGCAATACTCTGGGTAAAGTGTGCACTAGTAAGGCAATGAAAAAGATCAGAGAGATCATTTTAATGCTAACTTCTACAATTAGATGGGGCTGGGACACCAAATTCATTTTGAAAGTGCTGAATTACCTATAGTTTGATAAAAATAACAACAATTTTAAAAAACCAAAACAGTCCTTTGGAGAGCTAACTCAAACCAAGTCACATGCTTGGAGTCTTCATGATCTTTTTCCTTGAACAAACTTACATGTAGTGAAAAGAAGGGGCTCTTCTGAAGTATCTTTTTGCTTCTACTCCAAGTTTATGCCAGGCATCATTAGGCAAAAATCCACCAGTAAAGCTCTCGTTATCACTATCGTTTTCTTCCCCTTCTAGACGATTTAGACCCATTAATGTTAACTAAAGAAAACAAGAAATTATACTTCATCTCTGTTTTCACAAACTGGAAAAATCAGTAGAATTTCAGTGCTCTTATCTAGAAAATACAATTAGCAAATACCAAGGGAAAGTACACCCATTATTTACATAATAAACACATTATGTCAAGTTTCTGAAACTAAAACCTTTAAACAAAGATATTTCTACCAAATGAAACTATGAAGAACAAAATCCCGATTCAGAGATTAGACAGAAGTCAACTTTAGAAATTAACTGCTTAATCTTGATCCAAGTTAAGTGTCGGAGCGGGGGGGGGGGGGGGGGGGGGGGGAAGAGACAAGTTTCATGCTTTCCAGGGGGTAGTGAACACCTAAAAATGGAGACAAATTTGTAGGGAAATGGACCCTTAGGTTTGGGAATCCAGAGTGAACCAAACTGTAGCTAAAGGCTTGGGCCTGCCTACGCCAGGGTTAACATTTACTGGAAAATTAAACCTCTCTCTCTCGCTCAGACAAAAGGGCCCATTTACTGAAGAAATGAAACCTAACTTTAGATGGTCAGTAACAAGTGAGTAAAGAGTAACTAAGCATCCTTGTGAGTACTGAGCTTCAGTAAACAGGGACTCTTCTTCAGTCTCACTGGAGCCAAGAGGAGCCATATTGATACATTGTTAATGAGAATGGTATCTATGACTAATTTCATCAGAAGTTTGTTTATGTATTCTAAAAACACACTGTACGTACCTGACTCTGTCAAATGTAAAACTCACATGCATATCTTGAATTATGCCAATGAGCTCTATGCCCACTGGGCAGCTTGTAGGTCTTTGTTTAAAACCTTACACATATACCAGGGGTGTCACATGGACCCTCAGACTCAATTGTGTCCTGTAAGCCTTTTGGTCTCCCAGAGTTGGAGTGTGGTCACTACTCAATCTAACTCTGGTAAATAAACTTCCTTTACTTTGGCATTTCACCTTGTGTCTGACTCCTTCATAGCCTCTCTGAGGCTAGCAAACCACCATGAAATCACAGGGGTTAATTCCAACAAAATTACAATCTTACACACCACTAGAGGAGATTCTTTAGGAAGGTCAGATTAACTGAAAAGTAGAAGAAACTTTGCAAACAAACGGACCTAAATCTCACTTGACAAGGAAGGACGTTGGGCTTTACAGAAGATGACCTCGTGTAAGAGTGCATCTACCAGGGCAGGGAGTACTGCCAGACGATGGGGATGGTGTGTCACCTCATATCGACTGCACTACAAGGCACATCAATGTGTTTCGCCGCCACTGTTACGTTGCCAGGTGGCATAGGTTTTCAAAAACATACTTGACAATGACGGCCAGAAAACAGAACAGCCTGCTGCAAAGCACTCTGCAACCTGCTGCAAAGTGTCTGTGGGAGTATTTATTTATTTTCTTATATTTTTACCCCGCTCCCTATAGGCTGGCACAGACAACTATATAAAACAGAGCAAATAGTTACATTTTTCTAGGATGACAACAGACAAAAATCATATAATCATATGGTGGACTGCTGTCGTCACTGGGGGGGTCACGCAAATGTGAATGCCCAGAGCTCACTGCAAGATTTATTTCCCAATCACAGCCAACTACGGATGAGGGTGAACAAAACTAGAATTGCCAACTTTACTGAAATCATAAGCATCTCAATTGGTACTTAAAAAGTAAGCTTCTACCCCCTTGTAGTTGCAAAGAAAAACTTTTAAAACTAACTACTGTAAAGGTTCAGAAAAACTTTAAAAAGCTACAATTGACTGGATTTAAAATGTGAGGATTGGGATATGGGCAGTCTGGCCTAATGACGGAGCAGGGCCATGGCTGAGTCATGGCAGTAACGAGACCGTAGGTTCAGGAAATCAACCAGGGAGGACTATCCAGGAAGCATCGTCATTACACAGGCCAGCGTGTCATGGGTTGGAGGTCCGCCGTGACACAGTGGGCGAGAACCAGGGATCAGTTTGAATGAGAAACTATTCCAGGGGGCAGGCTAAACACAGTGTCTGGTGACCAGTCTGGGGGTCAAGAGGCAGAAGGTCAATCCAGGTAGAACAAGGGCGAGAGCTGGAGGAAAAAGGGCTATAAACAGGGCTGAAAAGTAAACTGGCAGGAAGACGAGCAGGATTCCAGGTCAAGCAAGGCAGAGAGAAAAGAAAAGCCAGATCTGGCAGAACAAGGAGAGCCCAGATCATGGCAGAGACAAGGCTTACTTTTACTGCAGAAAGCAGGCATGTTGACCAACCTGCAGCAGCCTCTTCCTGACACTCCTTTATAGGAGGGTCTGCTGGCAAGCTGGGTTGATCAAGAAGCAGGGAGGAGCTCAGAAAGCTTACAAAGCTCTGCTGGGCATTTTTTATTTATTTATTTCCATTTTTTATCCCATCCTTCTCTAAAAAAGGCTCAGGCCAACTTACAAATAAAATATAAACATAACATGTACTAACAAATGTAAGAGCATATAAAAAATCCATAAAAACAGTAAAATACAAAAACCACCCCCAAAACACCTAACCCTCCTATAAGCCCCCACAAAACCCACCCAGTACCACATCCCCATTTCCCACATCCAACTCCCTATCCCTGCCCGCCAAACGCCTTCACAAACAAGGTCTTACACTGCCTCCAGAAGACGCTCAGGCTCAAAACCCTCCAAGGGAAGGGAGTTCCATAACAGGGCTCCCTGTGAACCCTCGTCATACGGATAAGACTAACAGACAGCATCCATAGGGAGGCGTTGCCGGCCAATCACAAGGCAATGGGACATGGAAGGACAGGCGGTCTCTCAGATATGCGGGGCCCAGACTGTTTAGGGCTTTAAAAGGTCAAAACCAGCACCTTCAATTGTGCCTGAAAAGCCATAGAAGCCGATGCAGACTACGCAACACCAGTATGATGTGCTCCTGGCGCCTCACCCCCACTGTAGCTTCCAAGCAGTCATCAAGAGCAGCCCCATGTAGAGCATGTTGCAGTAATCTAGTCTCAAGGTGACAAAAGCACAGATGACAGTGGCCAGGTCCGAATCAGAAACAAAAAGCCACAGTCTCATCACTAGATGGAGTTGGTGAAAAGCACTCCTGGCCACTGCTACAACCTGACAATCCAGGTGCAGCAAGGGGTCCAGATGCAATCCAATGCTGTGAACCTGATTTACCAGAGGGGGCTGTACTCCATCAATAAGAGTAGTCCCAATCCACTCCAGGCCACAAGGTTGGCCAGCCATCATCACTTCAGTCTTGTCTGGATTCAGCCTCAATTAGCTCACTCTCATCCAGTCCCTGACAGCAGCCAGGCATTGGGTAAGCACCGAGACTGAAGGGCCTGGGTCAGATAAGAAACCGAGGTAGAGCTGGGTGTTCACTAGCAAGCACGCAGTTAATGTCTCATGTAACACAGCTAGAGTTATTACACATGATTTCTAAAGGAGTTACACTCGGTCACAACCTCATCTCACATTGTAATAGTCACAACAACAGTAACCAATGGAACCTAATACTTACATACTAAGGAACTATACTTTTGTCAGAAACTTAGAACTTCTTCAGCATTATCCTAGGCTGTTTCAAAAGCCTAATAAGTTGAACTGGGCTTCTACTAGGATACTGATGCAAACAAACTTTTCAGCCACATCAGAACAGAAAGACACTAAGGCTTAGGTTAATTAGTGATCACAGCAGCAAAAGTAACAGCAATAAGAATATTGCTGAATTGTATAGCCTCTGGCAATCAAAAGAGCGAATTCTGTTTTCTTCACGAACATACCATTGTAAATAGCATCATTTAATCAACCAAGGTAAATATGATTTGTTATATAAATCCAAATACTGTATTAAATACTATTTGGACACAGTGGTCTCATCCACATGAAGTTCATTACACGATTCGGACTGAAATTTGACCAGTTATATCTAATATAATAGAAATAAAATTGGCAATACTAAATTAATGCTTGAAATGATAAGCTAATTGCTGCACATGATTCACTAATAGTACACTGAGAAGAAAGGCTCAGAAGTTATATTAAGCTTCACTGGAATAATTACAGTTCAGGTCCTGAAATGCCAGTTCCCTTTCCACCCTTTAACAAATAGAGAATCTCAGGATATCTTAAAGAAATTAGTAATTTAGAACTTACTAAATCTTCAGCAAATGCTGGTGGGTCAAATACTGTCATATCGGCATGCAACTGATTTGCTTTCTCCTTTCCCAGATTTGATGCCAAAACAAGGAACTGAGCATCCAGAGCTGCTTCCCTTGGCCGGGAAACTGTTATGGAAGAAGATTGTATATATTGTTACATGTAGGTACACTGTATTAAACCAAAGAAGTAGGATGTTTTTAATTTGGAGGTTTTGCAAGACAATTTATGAAGACTATCCACTAGCTCAAGAAGCTAGAGATTATTTTTAAGCCATGAAGCAGAACATCTTTCTTTTTCAGCATTAACCACTATAACCGGATATTATTCTTCTCCATATAAGTTTCCAATCCCTGTTTGCATCTTGCTAACTTTGTGGCCTTGGCAATTCAATGACTTCCATTGTACACCCAAGACAGTTCATTGTCCAGACTGAAATCCTTTTATTACTGCAAACAATGAGCACTGCAGGAAGCAGCTCACAACGCTGTCAAACCATCCTTAAAGTAAAACAACATTTTTACTCGATGTTTTCTCCACTTTTATATTATGTCTCAGATACCTACTTCAATTATAAACAAGTTGGCTTTTATGGTTAGTTTATTTTTACTGTGCTTTACTCCAGTTATTCCTAACAGAAAAGCTTAAAAAATAATAATTGTTTTGCACTTTTAAGTGTAGTCAAGGGATAAAGTAACTCCAGAAACTATTCAAGGTAGCCTCTTTAAGTTCATTTATCTTCAATACTTCACTCATTCTATCATATTAAAAAAACCATGCTGCAATATTTTAGTGTTTCCAATACATTACTCCAACTTCACAAGAGATACCATATTAGAAGCGTCAAAGAAAGCATACAAGAAGCCACTTTGATTCCTGTCTTTTTTTTTTATCCTAAACATATCCATAGTTCTGGTCATGTACTTTTCTACGGTCGCTTTTAGATGAGCGGCCAAGGAAGCACGTTCTTCAACACGCCGCTAGGAGAATCCGTGTGGGGTGCGTTACACGCACCGGAAGTGGCCACCCGCCATAGGAATTGGAGGCGTGCACAGCCTCCCGCAACCTCCTTGAAGATGCATTCTGGAAACCCCGATATCGAGGTCTAAAAGCGGCCTAAGTGTTCTAAAATGACTGTAGGATTAGTCTTACCTCCATTAAACAGTTGATTAGCATCTTCAAGAGCCTCAGTCAATTTGTCACTTCTATTGCTCAGCATCACCTCACGATTTTCTAAAATAAAAATCCAAAAAGTTAACTCTAAATTGATTCAGCATGCAGGCAACCCACAAAGAGCTATTTTTAGGATCGCTGTCTGTCACTTATCATGGTGTTTACTAAGCAATAAAGTTAATCAAATTCAAAAAGCTTCCCTTAATCTGATTACAGACTGTGCTGCTGATTTGTATGGCCCTGAACAGTTTAGGCCCGGGTTATATTCGAGACCTACTTCTGGAATCTCACACCGATGGGTATCTGTGCTCAGGAACCACCCGCTGTCTGGGGGTTCTGCCATCATGCCTTAAGTCAGTGGGTGATCAGGCTTTTGCTGTGGCGGGCCCCTCAGCATGGAACTCCCTCCCTCTGGATATTGTCTCAGTTCCTCCTTACCTTCAAAAAGCACCTGAAAACGTATTTATTTTCTAGGTGCTTTTAGGATTCACTGCTGGTTCCCTTAAGTGTACTCTGTTCTCCCTTTTTCCTTCCCCTATTCTAAAGTATTTTACTACAGTTTTGAATTGTTTTATATATTTATATTGTTTTATATTCTGTAAAGCACTCTGAGTGCCATGTAAAACAGGGAGTCACGATATAAACAAAATTATTTATTAATTACTACTACTACTACAGCACACTGGTACAAGAGTGTACATGTTTTTGTACACTTAAGCATGCAAAAACTCAATTTGAAGAACTGAAGTCAATAATACACTTGCCTAATATTTAAGCAAGCAAGTTCTATGATGGATTTGAAGTCAGTGGGGACTAAGTCACACACTTAAAGTCAGTTACATGCATACATGTGTATGTACACAGAGCCACAGAAGAGCAATCACAATATCAGGTCACAGAACTGTCCCATTACTGCAAAACTCATTTTACAAAAAGCTACAATTTACAGAATGAAACTTAGAAAAAGTAAGAAAAAGTAAAAAAATAGAACTTCCATCACAAATCCTAAAGTTAACATAGGTCCTACAAAAATATATTTTGTACAGAATGGACAATTTATAAAGTTTCAGAATTCAAAAGGGCTCATATTTAAGATTCCTCTACCAATTCTAAAGTAATCCCATATAATATTTGTTAGTGTAGCTGGAAATTGTAATTGGAACTCTGTCAAGAGCAGTCACTACATCATGAAGAAGTCATCTTACCATTTAAATATGTACCAAGTAAAACTCTCCAGAAAAACATACAAGGTTGTTCCTCTCTGGAGATGACTATGTTACTGAAACACAACTAAATTCATTTTGATGAACATTCTCACAATGCAACTTTATTGATGCCTCACTCACATTTTTCTTGATAAGTGACTCCATGATGTAGTGACTGCTTTGATAGTTTTTATTTATTTTATTTATCTCAGCATTTATATACCACCCTACTCGATATGCAGTGACTCAGGGCGGTGTACAGCAATATGTCAAACCAGAATAAAATAGACATTAAAACTTAGATAAAACTCAAATTAAGCCCTCCCTCTCCCATCCCCCTCACCGAATGCCTGACGAAAAAGCCAGGTCTTGCATTCTTTTTGAAACATGGGGAGGTCCCGGGAGAGTCGATCTCTGCCGGGAGGGAGTTCCAGAGTCGCGGTGCAGCCACTGAGAATGCCCTTTCTAATGTGCCCCCCCCCCCCCGGGAAACCTCCAACAGAGCACCCCCGGAAGACCGCAGGAGCCGATCGAGAACACGGGGGTGAGGCGTTCCTGCAGACAGACAGGGCCCAGGCAGTAAAGGGCTTTAAAGGTTAAAAACAACACCTTGAAGTGAAACCGGAAGACTATCAGCATCCAGTGCAGAGAAAGGAGCACAAGTGTAATGTGCTCCCAGCGGCCCGTCCCCATCAGGAGGCAAGCCCCCACATTCTGTACCAGCTGAAGTCTCCGGATTGTTATCGGGGGTAGCCCCATGTAAAGCGCATTGCAGTAGTCAAGTCGTGAGGTGACAAAGGCATGGATGATGGTGGCAAGGTCAGGGCCTGATATATACGGTCGAAGAGGACGAACCAGATGTAAACTTACTAAAGGCTCCCCTCGCTACAGCTGCCACCTGGGCATCCAGGCCGAGCTGCGAGTCGAGGAGAACCCCCAGATTCCAAACTTGAGGGACCAGAGTTGGACGCACCCCATCAATGATGGGGGCCTCCACATATACATCCTTACCCACCAGTATCACCTCTGTCTGGTCAGGATTCAGCTTGAGGCTACTCAACCTCATCCAATCACCTACCGCAGTCAGGCACCAAGTAAGCACCGAGACTGCAGGGCCTGGGATGGATGAGAACAAGAGGTATAGCTGGGTGTCATCAGCATATTGATGACACCCCACTCCAAATTCTTTTACGATCTTACCTAGTGGCTGCATATATACATTGAACAGGAGAGGGGACAGAATAGAACCCTGCAGGACTACACATGCAAGATCCCGGGGGAAGATGAACACTCTCCCAGGAATACATGCTGAGTTCTACCGGCCAGGAATGAACGGAACCATCCAAGAACAGTCCCCACCCCGGCACAGTCCCACAGGCGTGTCACCAACAACTCATGATCCACCGTATCAAATGCTGCTGACAGATCTAACAAAATCAAAAGTGTGGATCTACCTCGACCCAGTTCACGATGCTGATCGTCAACCAAGGCCACAAGTGCCATCTCCGTGCCATAATCCAGACAAAATCCCGACTGCAAAGGGTCAAGGAAACTAATTTTGTTGAGATGACCCTGGAGCTGCTTGACCACTGTCCATTCAATAATCTTTTTAGGGAAGGTTAGAGACAGGTCGATAGCTGGCAAGGGAGTCAACGTCAAGGGATGATTTCTTGAGCAAGGGCCATACCACAGCACTCCACGGCCCTGCCCTCCTCCAGGGAGGCATTGACCACCCATGTCAGCAACACTCCCAGAGTCTCCCGGCTGGCCTTGACCAACAAGGACGGACATGGATCAAGTTCACGTTGTGGCCCGCATAGCCCCCAGCATCTCCACCACATTGGAGGCCAATATCAGCCCAAACTGATCCACAAAACAGGACAGGATGGGGCATCTATAACCTCAGGTACACTCCCTGCCTCAAACACGGCATCGAAGCAGTTCCTTGACTTCCAGTTACAATTTCTAGTTACACCATTTAACACATTCTGGCAGATCAATTATATTTACCAGAATCCATGCTGACATCCAAATTAAGTTTTGTAAACTTTTAAAGCAGGAAAACTTAAGTTTGTCACATTTCTTCATGTTATATACTAGTAGCTACAATGGTGATCAAAATGTTGTCTCCCATCAGGCACTGTAACTGGGCTGCAGGGGAACCCAACCTCTCTCAATAAGGATAAACCTTATTTTTCCAGGCTTGGAATCTGAAAAATATCTTAGATTCAGGTAAGTATGGTAGTCAAAACCTGAAGTCACACCATCACATGCTACTATTTCTTCAAGCCTCAAAAATCATGAAGAGGCTAGAATCATCGAGTTCAAAGGTACATCATTGATCAACTAGTACACCCCCCCTGCTTTGATGCAGGACACCTACTGCTACAACATCCCCAAGACATAACTGTTCAACCTCTTTTTGAAAGCTTCCACCAACAGAGAGCCTAAAACCACTCTAGGCAATTTGTTCCATTGCTGAATGGCAATTAACCAAGATCTACCTCCCTGTAATTTGAGTCCACTATTTCTTGCCTTGTCCTACTGGTAACAGAGAACAGTTCCTTCACATCTTCTCTGCGGCAGCCCTTCAATACGTGAAGACAGTTATCATGTCTGCACTTCATCTTCTTTTCTCTAGGCTAAACATACCCAGTTCTTCCAACCTTTCCTCATAGGACTTACTTACCAGGCCCTTTCTTAAGGCCAGCTCGGTCATGTACTTTGATGCAGGGTTACTGCATTTGGTTTTTCTTTACTAATGGTAAAACTTTACACTTATCTGTTTGGTTGGAAAACTGGGCTGAAACTATCAAGATTACTCTGAATCATCAGCAACCACTCCACTCCTTCATCCCGTAACTTAACAAGGATGAACAGCAGGATGGGATCTAGGATTTCAAAAAACCTGTGGTGAAACCCCACTTGATACCTCCCCTCCAGTTTGATGAGGAACTGTTCGAGTACAATTCTCCAACTATCTGTGAATCCCTCTCGTTGTAGTGTCTTCCAAACCACACTTCATTGGCTTGTCACCTGTACTATTATTATCTCTATACGAACACCAACATGAGACATCTAAAACAAACAGCAACTGTTGCTGTAATAGATACTGACAAATAGGCAGTTAGAGCACAGTGCTACAGGACAGGATGTTGCTGAATTTACACATAGGGTGTTTTCAAATGAGCAAGCTGATGGCGGGATCCGTAGCTGCTGCGTGGCTCTGCGTGGCCATTTACTCCACGCAGGTGGAGTGCATGGGGTGCAATTCAAACAGGTGACTCCCAGCATGGCTACCTCATCCACAGAGGTGGCCACTGTACATTTGGCTGGCCCCACACAACGCATTCTAGATTTCCCAGCATGGCTCCATGCGTGGCCACGAATGGGCGCTCCGTGGCTCATTGGAGCATGCATCCGGCCACTCCACCTTCAGACAGGCGTCAGATCTGTAGTTCCCGGGCAGCCATGCAGGGTAGCATCTAGTCTGAAAACACCCATAATAGGAGATGTAAAGGAGAGGTCACAACAACCTGTGCTCATTCAATAGCGTACGGTACTAGAATAGAAGTGTTCTAATTCACGTCTCCTCTGAAACTTCAGATAAACCTGTTCTCCTCCCTATACTGTTCTCAACTGTACATGGTGTTTCGGTGCTTCCTTATAGAAAGGGTCAGATGTCAGCAAAAAGTCTCAGCCTTAACCATGCTTAACTGCAGTTCCGACCCTTTTACTCCCTCCTCCTCCTGTTTCTCCGGCATTTAAGGGTGGCCTTGACCAAACTGCAGTTCCCTCCCGCTTCCCAAAAGAGAAGCCGAACTGAAACCCTCACCCTTTCAGAGCTGTAGCTTTGGGGTCTCAAGAAACAAAGGCTGGGAGGCAGCTAAGCCCAGAAGGGAGCAGCTCGGGTGCCGCCTCCAGCCGCCTCCCGACACCCCCAGGAAAACGGAGTTTCGAAACTGGGTGGCAGAGAGTCTAGAAACTCCCAACAAACCGTGTCGGGGGCCGGTAGCTCCCGCGCTCTGGCCAAGGGCAGGTATGAGCAATACAGGTTGCGGGGCTGCACCGGCTCCCACGCCGCCCCGCAACCTGTATTTACCGCAGGTAAGAGAAGCCGAGTTTGTTTAGGGCAGCGGGGTCTCCGCATCCCCCGGGCTCGGCGTGAGAAGGGGGGGGGACCGGGCGGGCTTACGCTGCACGGAGTCGATGAGTTTCCGGTATTCCTGCCGGAGCAGCCGCTTCCTGCTGTCGTCCCCATCCTCCCCGGACGCTGCTGTCTCCCCACTCGGCTGCGGCTCCTCGTCCTCCTCGTCCCGGCCCCGCGGCTCCTGAGCCGGTGGCGGCCGGGGCCGGGCGTGGCCGCCGGACGGGCGGCGCTGCCGGGGGGGCTCCAGCGCGGCCCCGTTGCGAGCGGCGGGCAGGAGAGGCTGCCGGCTGCGGCCCCGACCCGAGTCGCCGCTGCCCCCCTCTTCGGCCATGGTCGCGCCCCCCGCGGCCGAGTCCAGGGGCATCCGCGACGCGCCAACCAAACCGACACGCGCCTTTGGAAGCCGCGACGGGGGCCTGAGGGGCCCAAAGCGCGAAGCCAGTGGCGCGAGCTCCTTGGTGCAGCGCCCCCTGGTCCCAACTGTGGGAAATGAAACTCAGACTTAGCCTCCTAGGGGAGCCGTCTCTCCGGCTTGGAGAAAAGTTTCCTATGGCTGCAATGGCCAGAGGGGCACTTTTCACTCCAGCTCCCCCTGGTTGGGATTTAAATGTGGCAATTAGCTGCAGGTTCGGGCTAAAGGGGGCAGCAGCACATGTAGGGTGGCCATACCTCCCCTTTAAAAGAGAATGCTTATGAAAAATACATGTTGCAGGGCTGCAATAGTTCCAGTGAGGCCCTGCACCATGTACTTTTCATAAGCATCCTCTTTTAAAGGGGAAGTATGGCCACCCTAAGCACATTTATTTATTTATCATTCAAATTTATATGTCGCCCCCTCCTGCTATAAGCATCTCGGGGCGACTAACAAGATTTAAAAATACATAAGAACATAAGTGCCATACTGGGTCAGACCTATGGTCCATCTAGCCCAGCATCCTGTCTCCAACAGTGGCCAATCACAGTGGCTTGGGAGAGGCACCCAACAGGGCACAACGGGGGATCCATTCCCTGTTGTTTTCCCCCAGCTCCTGTCATGTTCCCCGATCCTGTCTGGCAAATCTCTCCTTAAAACTCACCTCTTTCGCTCTGCTCTGTCTGACTCTTTATCCTGCTGAGCCACTATTCCTATACCTACGATCGGTTTACCCTTATCCTTGCCACATGGACCTGCCTGCTGTCATTCTCATCGTAACCAAGCCAAGTAC
>QEPC01013568.1:2040813-2074615 GCA_003113815.1 Sphenodon punctatus
AGACATCAAGCTTACTGGTCTGTAGTTTCCAGGATCGCCTCTGGATCCCTTTTTAAATATCGGGGTTACATTTGCCACCCTCCAGTCCTCGGGTACAGTGGCAGATTTTAGTGACAGCTTACTGCGATTTCATATTTGAGTTCCTTCAGAACTCTGGGGTGAATGCCATCTGGCTCTGGTGATCATAATAAACTAAAATACAATTAAAACAGCTTACATGGCCCCCTCTTCCCTTAATCCTTGTAATAAAGGGTTGCAGCACTCATCAGCATTCCCAATTTCCAGAAGTAGAAACGGAGATAGAAAGACTTGTCCCAAATTATCTAGATTTAAACTCGGGCCTCTTAGCTCCAAGCCCAGCACATGAGCTGCCACCTGTCTCTACATAGTGGTGGTTGTTACAAATAAGATAGTCTGGCTGCAAATCTATACATTAAACAGCCTCTAAGAGTCATGGGGCTTCAACAGAATTGTGTCATCAGGGCTGCCCGCAGGACCAGTGTACACAGGGTTGTATAGCTAAATGCACAGTATGTCTGTACTGAGCTGTCAGTCCTACAGTGGGAGAGCACGCATGCTAGCAAAGCAGTTCCTAACGTTTCCCCTGGGTGACCCTATTTAAAAAATTTAATATAACCCCTTAACTCCAGCAGCATGTCGCAAAGTACATAAAATATCCATTGGAATCATGACTATATCCACAGAAGTCACAACTCACAGTTTAGAAACCTCTCTGCGAGTGGCTCCAGCTTTTACCTTCTGTCCCTGCTAGAAATTAGCACAGATGCATATCCCATTGAGGTCAACAAGACTTAGGCAGGTGCTAACTGCTAGCAAGTAACACCTGCTCTCTGTCCCAGCAGAAGACCTGTTACGGAGCTGGCTTTTTTGTTTTGTTTTAAATCATCCGTGAAAACACCGAAATCATGCCACCACTGTCAAATCCTAACACGACAGCATGACAACGTGCAATTATGCAGTGATCGACGGAGAAACTCGAACCCAAGATCCATTTCCTGCTATACTTTTAGAGTCAAGTATGAATTTCTAAACTTTTTACAGTGATGAAAAACATTTCTGGAAGGGATCGCTGAGCCCTAAATGACTCCCAGGCTTAGGCCCAAGTCCTGAAAACCAGACTGCTTTAAACAGAGGTTAAATAAATGAGCATCTAGGGGCCCCAGCTGACAGGGCCCTGTGTAGAGAGGCCTAGCTAGGTTGGAATGGGCCCTAGCACAGAAGATGGAATGGAAGCCCCACCCTTTTTCCCAGCAGCCAAGAAGCATGCTGCCTTCCCCTCCCACCCAAGTACCAGTGCGGTTGCACTACCTGTCATTAAAGGTTTTATAGCTACACCCACAGCCCTGGGGTGGCTCTTTAAGAAAATTAATATCCGTTCATACACTACTATGTCATGTCCCCCTCTCACACTCACTGTTGCATAGAGACATTCTCCCTCCTGCCCACAGGTAGCTCAGATGGGAAGAACTTTCCTTTTCCTAAACCACTATTGTGGCTCAGCTTTGGAGAAGGGAAAGGAAGGGGGCTGGGCTTATCACCTAGCCAATCAGCACTGCTCAGTCTTTCCCTTCTGCAAGGGGGTTGGGGCAGAAGCGGGCAGGGCTAGAGCTGATACTCATAGCAGTTTTGGTAAATGCTAAACGTGCTAATTTGACCGTTTTGGGGTAAGCTGTTGAATCAGGGCTGGCTTCAAGCAGGGCCAGTAAGGGGCGGGCTATGCCCCACTCTTGGGCCCTGCAGGGAGG
This sequence comes from Sphenodon punctatus, assembly GCA_003113815.1. Taxonomy (NCBI): domain Eukaryota; kingdom Metazoa; phylum Chordata; class Lepidosauria; order Sphenodontia; family Sphenodontidae; genus Sphenodon; species Sphenodon punctatus. The sequence goes on from QEPC01013568.1 coordinate 2,042,580, forward strand.
CCAGTCTTGGTAGCTTCAGGTCAAGTGTTCCTGAGGCCCCAGGATGGGCTATTTCTGCGGGTCCCTCTCTCCAACTCTCAGCCCCGAGAATTGCTGCTTTCTGTGGGCCCCTGACGTGCTCCCCTCGTCTTCTATAAACTACTGAATCCCCCCTCCCTGCCAAAAGTGTCTTGTGTGCTCACGTGCACATGTGTGTAAGGGTGAAAGCAACCTTGTGTGTGCGTGGAAAAGCTTGTGTATGCACGTTGTGTGTGTGTGACAACTTAAGATTCTGTTTTTGTAAACAAACACCAGACTGCCAATTGTTAAAGGGGTCGGACTATGGTGCACAACAGGGCCAGAGAAACCCCACATTTTATTTTTGCCCAAGGCTCCCCAATTTGAAGGCTTGCCCTGGACTGGATAGCAAAACTGCTGCAGGTTGAGGGAGTTTTACCAGACCTCAATCATCCGGTGTTGGTAACAGCTGTCCCAAAGCCAGCCTGGATCAAATAAAATTAATTCCTGGAAGTATAGGGACCAGACTATGGAGATTCCGGAAATCCTATTTGGAATACATGCAAGCAACTCTACTTTTTCCCCAGTAGAGGGTAGGATGTGTGCTTTATACAAACACATTACAAAGGTTAAAACAAGGATCCTCCTTTGTTTCAAATGTTTTTGATTATTAAAAATTGAGATAAAATAAATCAAGCTGAAATGGTCTCTGCAAAGAAGTTTAGTATGAGATACCAATGGGTCTTGTCTAGCCAAAAAAAGTTAACATAAATTTAACCAAAAAAACCCAGATAAAACAAAGCCATACACATAGATAACTTCCAATGTTTTGCCTTATTTGTGAATTAAAATATACTTAATACTAGCTTGATTGTAAGTCTCTTCCACTGCCCCTTGAACGTTACTAAGTCATATATTTTGTGGGCATACAGACATGCAAATTTGGACATAACTACAAAGTAGTTAGAATATTTTTTTTCCAGAGTAATCCTCCACCACTGAAGTTGGTGGCTCAAGCTCCCATTGACTTTAATGAAGCAGGATTGCATCCAAACATGAAAATTAATTTAGAAACATTTCAGTTCCTGAAGAAGAATATACTTTGCAGTAGGTGACATACACATTCCAGGTACATCAACTAATCAGTGCAGCAGCACCTACAGACCCTAACTCCACTGTGCAAGGCAGTACATATAGGCTCCTCTTGGAAGAGCTTGCAGCAGGAGTGGGGCAACCAGTTCCTAGGTCTGTCCTGTGGATCCAGACCATACCCATTGGAGAGTATATGCAGAGTTCTACTTTTATGAGCACTTGCAGTGAGGCGGAATACTGCAGCACACACACAGCACTGACCCAGCCTACCGAGCCACGCAAGATCTAACCATGGCCCACCAAACTTGGCAGAAGCTTATATTTTCTCCCCAGTGCCCATTCCCAAGCCTCCTTGATTGCAGTGATTGGGTACAAGGAAGTTGAAAGCCTGGACAGCATCTCCAGAGAATGAGCCTATACCAGGAATTCTCTCATGTTTGTCACAGTGGTACAAGATGGGTTTGTGATGCCAATTGGCCAGCAGAAATGTCAATCATGAACCCTCCTGCTTGTTACTGGGAAGTTAGAAGAATCTACTTAGGAAAGAGCCAATAAGGGATGCCATTTGGGTAGCCTGGATGTGTGAATCATGTCTCTTGATTGCTGGGCTGCTTCCCCCTCCTCTCTGCCTTGCTGCCTGAAGGCCCGGTTATGTCAGGAAATTTTCATTTTTGTTTATAAAATCAGGACCTTTTATCCAATCATTCTGAATTTTGGAGGGGAAAAAGGGGTACAAACTGTCCAAATACCTTCCAAATTGGATGGGAAGCAAGAAGTTACAGCCAGAGATGCATGCACAAATCATGATGCTTATAGAATTGGGACCCTTTATCCCATCATTCTGAAATTTGGCTGAGGAGTACAATATTTCCAAATTTCATGCAAATCAAATGAAAAGCAAAGACGTTACAGCCTGACAGTTATGTCCCAAATGTTTCATATTTTTTTCCAAAAGATTTTGGGTTTTTTCTGAAATTTTTCGGAACTTTTTTTTTTCATTTTTGTTATTGCAATAACAAAATGAAAATGGGATTATTATTTTTTTCCTCATTTTCATAAACACAAAAACGAATTGCATACTCCTATATTACACAAACTTAAAGAACACTTCAACTGGGATAGCTTGATAACCAGTGTAAGCTGATTGATATCAGCCACGTTACATTATGAAATAATTTACTCTGTGTTAAAATTAATAGATGATATAACGCTTAATATATCATGGCACAAATTTATTCACAAGAACCGTCATAGCAGTTTTGTTAAACTGTGTTTTACCGTGAGGGAAACAGAAATTTCATTGTAACTTTTCTTCTCAACCACTTAGTCTTCAAATTCATTCTTCAAAAGGCAGATTCTTTCCATCTCCAAAGCCCACCTTTTGTGGGGATTTTATTGCTATTGGGCAATGGCATGAAATTTCATGTCTCAAGAATTTGAAAATGTGCTATAGTGTTTATTCCAGGAATAGTCAAACAGTCAGAGGTTGGGTGATTTTAAATGTGCCGGCCTCCCTTCTTGACACGGCGCATGGTCAGTTCTTCGTCCCCAAGCGGAATCAGGCCGGCCGGTCAACAGATGTGCCAGCCTGATTCTGATCGGGGAGGGGGCAGGGCTATGCGGTGCAACGTGGCCCGATCCCCCCCACGTTCCCCTGGCCACCCGCTCTCCTGGAGACAGGTGGGTGCAGCAGCCAATCTGGCCGCTGTGCCCGATCCCGGCTCGTGACCAGGACCACGCTCCAGCCTCGGCAGTGGTAACAGATGTTACCGGCCGCCAATTCCGGACCGTGGTCCAGGTAACCACCATTCCGGAGGTGAGGCCGGCCTCCCCTCCGGAACAGTGGATAATTGGATTCCCGCCGGGTGTTCACTGTGGTGAATATCTGGCGGGAACCCCTTCAGACGTTACGGGATCTCCTCCACCACAGGTGGTTCACCGTGGTAAAAGGGAGGTCCGTAACATCTGAAATCACCCATAGGCTCATGGCATTCCAAGATGTCATTATGGTATTGTGAAGTGAAGACTCTTTGTTAAAATTAATAGATGATATAACGCTTAATATATCACGGCACAAATTTATTCACAAGAACTGTCCTAGCAGTTTTGTTAAACTGTGTTTTACTGTGAGGGAAACAGAAATTTCTTTGTAGCTTTTCTTCTCAACCACTTAGGGTAATTTTAGACGTTACGAGATCACAGTCAACCACAGTGAATCCCCTGTGGTAGCTGTGATTCCCGTAACATCTGTTTGATTCCCACCAGATGTTCACCACAGTGAATCACTGGCGGGAATCAAAATAACCATGATTCTGGACCTCCAGCCGGCCAGAGGTCCAGAACCGTGGTTAGATTAGCCACGATCCAGGATGGGCCAAAAGTAACGTCTGTTACCTTGGCCCATCACGGATCGTGGCCCAGACTGCAGGACGGGATCGGGCACAGTGGACGGATTGGCCACTGCGCCCACCCATCTCCTGGAAGATGGGTGGCCAGGGGAGCACGGGGGGGCGGGGCTGTGCAGCCGCACGTTGCGCCGCGCAGCCCCTCCCCAATCCCCAGTAGGAATCAGGCTGGCACGTCTGAAGGACAGCCGGACTGATTCCTGACCAGGATCCAAAACGGATCCGATCCAACCGGGATCCGATCCGAAACGGATCCCGGTCCGTGGTTCAGCATGATGGGCCGTCTGAAATTACCCTTAGTCTTCAAATGTATCCTTCAAAAGGCAGGTTCTTTCCATCTCCAAAACCCACCTTTTGGGGGGATTTTATTGCTATTGGGCAATGACATTAAATTTCATGATAGTATTTATTCCAGGAATAGTCAGACAGTTGGATAGGCTCATGGATGTAATTACCTTCCCAATTACAATTAATTTATTTATTTTTTAAATGTATAAAATGTAACTATTAGTGCCTATCCCCAAATGAAAAATTTCACCATAAACAAAAAACTGTCCAGAAATATGTTATCCTCATCAGGCCCTAACAAAAAGACAGGAGAAAAAAATGAGTTTCACAAGCCGAGAAGATGCACAGAAGGTTAATAGCACAAACCAATGTCCTTCCCATTCATTATCATGTATCACCTCTGTGGTAAATGTGATATTATTAGGGAGGTATTTTTAGCTGACTCTCATATACAATGTAAATGAGATGCCAGCATTATCTAACCAAGGAGCTCCTCACTAATCACCATCAAAGATTTCACAGAAGGAACACAGTCTGAGCACCCTAAACGTTATACTATCGTAATTGGGTATGCCGTCTGAAACATGACCACTGATACTCATGACCTTTTGAGACTTAGAAAGCAGGAATTCCAAAATCATGCCAAGAAGGCTATATCAGCCAACAAACCCCCTCCCCTTTTCTTTTCTTTTCTTTTTTTTGGAAGGAGGATATTTAAAGAGATATTTTGAAACAAGCAGCCTATATTTTTTTTCTTTCCCGTGATTTCATATGAAAGGATAGGTGCACTGGCATAATTAAAATGTATAATATCAAGAATTACATGTTTATGAATGTGCATTTGATTGGACTGTAGCGAACTGTGTACTTTCAAACACTGCCAGTAGCTTCTCTTCCTTTTTCGTTGCTAGAATATCCTGTGTCCAAGGACCCAATTCTGTAAGGCACTAAGCACTCCATCCTAATGCTGCATAATGCTTCCACTTGTTGAGGGCATGGCTAATCTTATTAACACTAACATTCCAGATGCAATTGCATGCTCATTGCTTACAGATAAGCAAACTTTAGCACTTTAGCAAACAAGACCAGGACTGGATTGCTCAACCCCTTGCAAGATCAAGTCACAAGATCAAATTATTATGCTTTTTTTTTCTTGAATCTATGCATCAGATTCAGCCAAAAATTAGCATCAGCTTCTGTTAGAGGAGTTCCAGAGACTGGCTTATGCGCAATTATTTGCTTTCTTCTCTATTAGTTATTCCTACAAGGCTTCAGTTTATCTGTTCTTTATCAAAGTCTGTTAATTCATCACTGAAACAATCTACTTTCATGGGTTGGCCAGCAGTGAACACAGGCTGCTATGTGAAAACCTTTCAGTGTTTCTGCAGTATGACCAGAAAGAGTCGATGCCAGATGCCTACAAGACTCACTAAGCCGTTTCCCCCTATCCTGAAGAGAGAATACAACTATGCAATGTTCCCAGACTGTGGCACAAGAAATGGAAAAGCTTCAACAGAATTTAAATTTAGATTGCTTTATACTATTTTGGACCATACGTAGTCCAAGGGATTATTACATTTAATATACATGTAGGATGAAATATGGAAGAGTGTAGCACACAGGAACTAATATATTTTATAGGGTATCAGAAATAACTCACCACCATCTGCTGATGCTGCCCTCCCGGAAAGCTTCTGCAACCTTATATTCATTCTCTGGTTCCTGCTGGGGCCCAGTAAAAAGCTAGTAGCAAACCCAGCTCCAAAAGACAGAAGATCACTAACCACTAAAAACTGCTCTTAGGTCTTGATGGAAGGTTTTGTTAAAGCAGACAGGATCTGAACAAGAAACTATCTTCCATCAGTGTCCTAAGATGTTGGGCATAGCTGTCAAGCATAAACCTACAGCATTTCCCTTGCACCTGCCAAAATAAGCACATGTATTCAGGAAAACCAGTAGGTGTATCAACTACTGAAGAAAATCATGTTATGTTTAAAATTGTACAGTGGTGGAATTGTCCAATAACGTGTTTTTTAAATGATCACGGCAACGGGGGGAAGGATCCATGGCCACCGAGTGGCACTGCCACAAAACATCGACGCAGGTGGAGTGAGTGGGGAGCGCTTCAAAGAGACAGCTCTCAATGTGGCTAACCCGGCCCTTGACCCTGCACAGAGCACTCCAGAATCCCCAGCAGTGCTCCCTGCTTGGCCATGAGCGGGTGCTCTGTGGCTCATCCAGCCACTCCCCCTTGAGACGGGCAGTGGGCTCCGTGGCTCCTGGGTGGCCATGCGGGGTAGAATCTCATTTGAAAACACCCAACGGGTCTTCTGTTTCAAAATATGTGTCATAGTGTCCAGAACCAAGACTAATTTCAAATCACCAAGTTCTTTTTTATAAGTGAGCACAGAATGGGTTGGGTTTTGTTCTGTTTTGTTTTTGTTAAAGCTGTATTTTTCTTTTCTGGGGGCGTAACTAGGTTATAATGGGGCCTAGTGCAGAAGATGAAAAGCCCCCCTCCGCCCCCCACCCACGCACCATTCCTCCCAGCAACAGGGGATGCCCTAGGGAGCGTGGCCCCCTCCCGCAGGCTGGTGGGCCCTAGGACAGCTTCACCGTCTATCCCAATTTTAGCTACTTCTCTGTCTTGTCTTAATGTTTTCAGCATTTTGCAAGTTGAAATGTGTATTTTTGGTCCATACAGAAGCTGCCTTTTTTCATTTTCAGGGCACTCTCAGAACTGTGTGTGTGTTTGCATGTTAAATTCTGCCTCCAGGTATTATTTTTTTTAGTGTACCAAATTGTGTTACATACAGACCATCAAATCACAATATTAACTATATCCATCTTAGTATTTTCAGAGGATGATTTAAAAAACAAAACCAGTTATAAACAGAGCTCTGAAACATACTTAGGACTAGGACTGTGCATTTGGGTTTCAGGAAAATAAAATGAAACACAAAATCCTTTTTTTGCTTCCATAGTTGAAACAGAAACTGGGACTGTGTATTCAGGTCCGAGTGAATACAAAATTTCCTGGGAAAGGTGGCATATGAGGTCTCAACCTGGAAACCACGGCACATATCCACCTTGGAACTGGGCTGCTCTCTGACTCCTTTTCTTTTAGGCCTGTCAAAATGACCGGCCTTCACTACACTTCGGTGCTAAAATAACCCATATGCGGGAAGCCATGTTCAGTGCATTTTCCACTGGGGGGGAGGGAATGGGGGAAATGCAATGAACATGGATAAAGATGTAAATCCAAATAAAGGCAAATACTAAAAGCAGAAGCATTTACAAATACAAATACTTTCCCCCTATGCTCAGCCCTACTTAGGACCTAATCTTGAGAGAAAATGGGAATTAAGGGCACAGGATGAAACCCTCAAATTGGCACCAGAAATTGTTCTTTTAAATGGAAGGATTAATGGATTAAATAGATTGGCACGGTAGACAGGGTTGGCAAGGCAACATGAATGGGTCATTTTAGCAGAGAATGAAATACTTTAAATCTCCATCTATCTGCATGGATCCAAATATATTAATTTTAGCAAGGTAAACGAAACATTTGTTTCCTGCCCCTACACGTGTATATCTTAATAACGCAGAAGGGTTAGCTAGTTGTTCTCCGCACCATAGGATTATGGATATTCCACACGGCCCTTCCTGGCTGCAATCCTGAACCTATTTATGTCAATGGCAAAACTCCCATTGACTTCAGTCTCAAAACATTATTGGAATTTTCTCAGTATTGCTGATTTGGATTCACATAATATCTAACTCTAATTGCCCTTCAGTGCAGTGGCCTCTGTCTCAGGGCCTGCTACTTAGCACATGGATTATGATTACCCATTCCAAAGGGTATTAAGCAAAACTGACAAAAATGCAAATCAGGTACAGCATGTTTTTTTTACGTCATCTCTCTTAACAAAGCTCTCTAAATCTAGCACTTACAGCTTTAGGGGTTCTCAAACCCTACCACCATCTTTCTACCTAGTTACTTAAGGCGTTTTCACACCAACACTTATCCCCAGACTATAGCGTTAATCACGAAATAGTTTGTCCATATAAATGCTGCATGCAGTGATTACAGTCCCGGGATAACAGAAAAATCCAGTGTTTACAAAATCCAATTTTTGTGGTTTTGTAACATCCAGATGTTAAACTCTCCCATGATTATGCCCATCTAAATGACTTATCTCAGGATAGTCAGCTATCCCGATATTAGTGCCACAGAGTCTTATGGCAAGAGCTGACATCCTATCTTGGAATAAAGTTATCACTGAATAGAAATGTCCGTGTAAACAGGTACCACTTTGTAATCACTGGATAACATTCCCGAGATAGTTTCCTCCTAAGCGCACAATTAAGGACGATAGTTTGTCCATCTGAAAACACCCTTATATGACCCTCATGACATGAGTATTTGAGCACTTAAAAATCACTATTGGATTTTATCCTCAAAGCACATTCATGGGGAAGGGAAGTTCTGTCCCCATTTTACAGATTAAAAGTCCCCATCCACTAGACAGGTCTTCTAACTTGTGTGAAAACAAGTTCCAGATTTAACAGGGTTGTACAATCCTCGCTCTCTTGGACAAAACTTTCATTAGCGTCCCTTGAGTCTCTTCCAAGTAAATGCTTCTGAAATTTAAATTGATTTTCTGTCTATATGAATCATGTGGGTCAGCTCAGTGCTGCCTCCCTGAATCCCTGCAACCGTTATTGCTAAATCCCTCCAACTGTACCATTATCTTTCTCCAGTGCAAAGCCCACCTCTTCCACTCTGCCCTTCCGAACTCCTGCTAATCATCCCCACCCAGGATTATCCCCCACCTGTTATCTGCAAACTCTCAATGTACTGTAACCAAGCCAAGAGAGTGTACCTGAGTTCTTGCATCCTCATTAATGTTGCATCCCTTGTCTCTCCCTCTGTTCCCCCTTCCCTGTCTCCCCTCCCCGTGTCTTCTTTAGTCTGAGAGTTCTCGGGCAGGGACCATGTCTATCTTGTTCTCTGTAAAGCACCAGGTACATCGCTGGTGCTATATAAATGCTAATAATAATAATAATTAATAATAATAAACTGAGAGGAATTAAAAAGAAAAGGCTGCCTTCTGTCCATGAAGAATCTAAATAAACTGTATTATCCACCTTCTAACTAAGTGGGCACGCAAAGACTACATAGAAAAACAACAGTGGTGCAAGGGGGGAAATGAGGGAAGAAAAATAGAAAATGTTTATGGGAGGGGGGAGGTGATGAAGGTTCTTGTGCTTCCCTCTGTCTGGCTGTCAACCCATGTGCCTCTGGACCAGTCATAAGAACATTAGTAGTGCTGTACTGGGTCAGACCAATAGTCCATCAAGCCCAGCATCCTGTCTCCGACAGTGGCCCCTAGTCTCTATCTCTTCGGAGAAGTACCCAACAGTCACAATGGACAATCCATTCCCTGTTGTTCCAGCCCCCAACAGTAAGAGGCTAAACCCCCAAACCCACTTGGCTAATAGCCATTAATGGACCTATCATCCAATCCCCTTTTAAAACTCATTACACTACCAGCCTTAGCCACTTCCTCTGGCAGGAAATTCCGCAAGTTAATTGTGTGCTGAGTGAAAACATACTTTCTCTTATTTGTTTTAAGAAGCACTGCTGCCAGTTAATCTCATCGAGTGTCCCCTAGTCCTAGTGCTATTTGAGAGGGTAAATAACCACTCCCTATTGACACGCTGTACACCATTCATGATTGTATAAACTTCTGTCATATCCCTTCTCAGTTGTCTCTTCTCCGACCTATCCAGACTCTCTTCATTCCATACCCTTGATCATTCTACTATGTGTTTTCTGAGATGGGGTGACCACAACTACCCACAATACTCCAGGTGTTGTTGTACCATAGATTTAGAGAGGCATTAAAATATTTCCAGTTTTATTCTCTATCCCTTTCCAAATAATTCCTAACATTCTTTGTTTTTTTGACTGCTGCCACACACTGAGCTCAGGATTTCAATGTATTGTCCACAATGACTCCAAGATACTTTTCCTGAGTGGTAACTCCTAATTTAGAACCCAGCATTGTATACATATAGTTTGGGTTATTTTTCCCTATCTGCATCACTTTGCACTTGTCCACATTAAATTTCATCTGACATTTAGATGCCCAGTCAATCAGTTTCACAAGAACCCTTTGCAATTCTTCACAGTCCACTCAGGTTTGAACTACCTTGAATGGCTTTGTGCCATCTACAGATTTGATCACCTCACTCTTTATCCCTTCTCCAGATCATTAATGAATACATTAAACAACACTGGTCCCAGTACAGATCCCTGGGGCACTCCATTAGTTACTTCTCTCCCCTGTGAAAACTGACCATTTAGTCCTACTCTTTGCTTCCTGTCTTTTAACCAGTTACTGATCTACGATAGGACACTGCCTGTTATCTCATGACTCTTTAATTTCCTCAAGAATCTCTCATGAAGGTCCTTATCAAACACCTTCTGAAAGTCCAGATGCTAGGGATGGGAATTTATGATACAACCAAATCTACCCAAAAATGGCTGGTTCGGTTCTATCTGAAAATTAATATATTTTTCTGTTTCGGCCAATTTGGATCTTTAACATTGCTTTTTGATTCAGATTTTTTTGCATTGCGGTTTGTTCCCATTGATTTCAGTGGGGGGAAATGCAATGCAAAAAATCCGAATCTGAATCCAAATTGAGATCCGAAATTCCTAAAGAACTAAATCTGAAATTCTCCCTGGAGTTCCACCCCTACCAGATACACTATATTGACTAGCTCACCCTTAGCCACATGCTTATTTACACCCTCATAAAATTCCAGTAGATTAGTGAGGCATGACTTCCCTTTCCTAAATCCATGTTGACTCTTCCCCATTAAGTCATGTTTATCAATATGCTCCACTTACCCACTTATAGACTCCAGTAACCATCTCTCAGTCCAAGACTGTACCAGTCCATAAGTGTAAACTCATTGACACTTGTATCTTGAAGACTGTTTCATCGCATACATTTATATGGCTGTCTAGACTGTCTTATTAAGAATTTCCCAAGACACACAAACAGCAGCTTGTAAAGAGAAAGTTTATTAAAAAGCTTTAAGATTGCCAATATAGGATCAGAGCTTGTAGGAAGGTTGCATGATAGAAAAGAACAGTAAATGAACGCAACCCTAACTTGACCTACTGCCCCCTTGACTCACAATCTTATCCTAAAAAGCATTAGAGTTCAGAGTCTATTACTTGACCATTTCAGGCCAGGTTCAAACTTTAGAGAGCAAACCTCTGTTCTCTCACATGCCAATAAGACAGGCTGTCGAATGAATAACAGTTTCATGTTTCTTACAAGTTTTAAGAAGCCCTCTGAGTCATGCATGTTAAAAACAATAAACATAAATATAAACATTTTTTGTTCCTGTGTTTACCTATTGGGTTCCTGGTGGAGCTTCACCTACAGTTCACATTTTATAGTGTTCCCATACAATCTGGAACTGAAATGGGTAGCATGTTTTGTGCCCATAGCCAATAACCAACATTTGGGGTAATCTCTCAGCTACCCAGTCAGTATCTGAATACTGACCTGGACACCTGACTACACAAAATATGGAGGATTACTGTTTACTGAGTTATCAACTTTCTGTTTTTACTGACCCATTCTGACTTACCACCTTACCACTTTAGTGTCTTTCCAACATGGATGAATGTAAATGGACAGGAAAACAGTAAATTTGTAATTGGTAAGATGGCACAAAAGGGAATAATGGTGACTCAGTAATGAAAAACCAGTAATTTGGTAATTTGAGTCACCTGTTGGGTACTAAATAGGTACCTGTGGCAGAGGGAAGGCATAGCAAACTGAGGGAAGNTGTCAACCCATGTGCCTCTGGACCAGTCATAAGAACATTAGTAGTGCTGTACTGGGTCAGACCAATAGTCCATCAAGCCCAGCATCCTGTCTCCGACAGTGGCCCCTAGTCTCTATCTCTTCGGAGAAGTACCCAACAGTCACAATGGACAATCCATTCCCTGTTGTTCCAGCCCCCAACAGTAAGAGGCTAAACCCCCAAACCCACTTGGCTAATAGCCATTAATGGACCTATCATCCAATCCCCTTTTAAAACTCATTACACTACCAGCCTTAGCCACTTCCTCTGGCAGGAAATTCCGCAAGTTAATTGTGTGCTGAGTGAAAACATACTTTCTCTTATTTGTTTTAAGAAGCACTGCTGCCAGTTAATCTCATCGAGTGTCCCCTAGTCCTAGTGCTATTTGAGAGGGTAAATAACCACTCCCTATTGACACGCTGTACACCATTCATGATTGTATAAACTTCTGTCATATCCCTTCTCAGTTGTCTCTTCTCCGACCTATCCAGACTCTCTTCATTCCATACCCTTGATCATTCTACTATGTGTTTTCTGAGATGGGGTGACCACAACTACCCACAATACTCCAGGTGTTGTTGTACCATAGATTTAGAGAGGCATTAAAATATTTCCAGTTTTATTCTCTATCCCTTTCCAAATAATTCCTAACATTCTTTGTTTTTTTGACTGCTGCCACACACTGAGCTCAGGATTTCAATGTATTGTCCACAATGACTCCAAGATACTTTTCCTGAGTGGTAACTCCTAATGTAGAACCCAGCATTGTATTATGTATACATATAGTTTGGGTTATTTTTCCCTATCTGCATCACTTTGCACTTGTCCACATTAAATTTCATCTGACATTTAGATGCCCAGTCAATCAGTTTCACAAGAACCCTTTGCAATTCTTCACAGTCCACTCAGGTTTGAACTACCTTGAACGGCTTTGTGCCATCTACAGATTTGATCACCTCACTCTTTATCCCTTCTCCAGATCATTAATGAATACATTAAACAACACTGGTCCCAGTACAGATCCCAGGTGCACTCCATTAGTTACTTCTCTCCCCTGTGAAAACTGACCATTTATTAGTCCTACTCTTTGCTTCCTGTCTTTTAACCAGTTACTGATCTACGATAGGACACTGCCTATTATCTCATGACTCTTTAATTTCCTCAAGAATCTCCCATGAAGGTCCTTATCAAACACCTTCTGAAAGTCCAGATACTAGGGATGGGAATTTATGATAAAACCAAATCTACCCAAAAATGGCTGGTTCGGTTCTATCTGAAAATTCATATATTTTTCTGTTTCAGCCAATTTGGATCTTTAACATTGCTTTTTGATTCAGATTTTTTTTGCATTGCGGTTTGTTCCCATTGATTTCAGTGGGGGGAAATGCAATGCAAAAAATCCGAATCTGAATCCATATTGAGATCAGAAATTCCTAAAGAACTAAATCCGAAATTCTCCCTGGAGTTCCACCCCTACCAGATACACTATATTGACTAGCTCACCCTTAGCCACATGCTTATTTACACCCTCATAAAATTCCAGTAGATTAGTGAGGCATGACTTCCCTTTCCTAAATCCATGTTGACTCTTCCCCATTAAGTCATGTTTATCAATATGCTCCACTTACCCACTTATAGACTCCAGTAACCATCTCTCAGTCCAAGACTGTACCAGTCCATAAGTGTAAACTCATTGACACTTGTATCTTGAAGACTGTTTCATCGCATACATTTATATGGCTGTCTAGACTGTCTTATTAAGAATTTCCCAAGACACACAAACAGCAGCTTGTAAAGAGAAAGTTTATTAAAAAGCTTTAAGATTGCCAATATAGGATCAGAGCTTGTAGGAAGGTTGCATGATAGAAAAGAACAGTAAATGAACGCAACCCTAACTTGACCTACTGCCCCCTTGACTCACAATCTTATCCTAAAAAGCATTAGAGTTCAGAGTCCATTACTTGACCATTTCAGGCCAGGTTCAAACTTTAGAGAGCAAACCTCTGTTCTCTCACATGCCAATAAGACAGGCTGTCGAATGAATAACAGTTTCATGTTTCTTACAAGTTTTAAGAAGCCCTCTGAGTCATGCATGTTAAAAACAATAAACATAAATATAAACAGTTTTTGTTCCTGTGTTTACCTATTGGGTTCCTGGTGGAGCTTCACCTACAGTTCACATTTTATAGTGTTCCCATACAAACTGGAACTGAAATGGGTAGCATGTTTTGTGCCCATAGCCAATAACCAACATTTGGGGTAATCTCTCAGCTACCCAGTCAGTATCTGAATACTGACCTGGACACCTGACTACACAAAATATGGAGGATTACTGTTTACTGAGTTATCAACTTTCTGTTTTTACTGACCCATTCTGACTTACCACCTTACCACTTTAGTGTCTTTCCAACATGGATGAATGTAAATGGACAGGAAAACAGTAAATTTGTAATTGGTAAGATGGCACAAAAGGGAATAATGGTGACTCAGTAATGAAAAACCAGTAATTTGGTAATTTGAGTCACCTGTTGGGTACTAAATAGGTACCTGTGGCAGAGGGAAGGCATAGCAAACTGAGGGAAGAAAAAAATGGCCACTGGCCAAATACAAAATGGCCCTGACAGGAAGTGACTTTGTTTGGGGTGTGGCTCAGGATACAAAAGAGAAGCAGCAGAGCTAGAGAAGCAGTTGAGGTCTGGGCTGTTGATGGAAAAAGAGCTAGGTGGTAAGCGCCTCTGAAAGGACTATGCAAGGAGGAATTATGAGATAGTCCAAGCTGGACCTGGGCTGATGTAAGCTACTTGGATACAGAAGGAAAGCGAGTAGTAGGAATGTGCAAACGCGGTTTGGAAGTTTGGACTGAACTTGGTCCGTTCGGACAACCCGGACCGAACCTGAACAGACCAAACCGAACTCCATCTGAACTCTGAACGACTGAACAGTTTGGCTGTGTTTGGGTGAATTCGGATGAGTTTGGGTGAGTTCGGGTGGGAAAAACTTGACTGGAAGGCTCAGGGAGGGGGAAGCAGCTGAGGAGCAGACTTCCTGGCACCAGGGGTGGGGAGAGGCTTGGACTAGCAGCCAGCCTGCCCAATAACCAGGGCCGGCCTGAGGCATGTGCCACCGGCACCCAGGCACATGGCCCCAGCTGTGGCCTCCGAGGGAAACGGAGTGTGGGACGCTGCCGTTTGCTACCCCCATTGGTAGCAAAGCCCGCCTGGCCACCTGTCCCCTGTCCCGTCTTGTTTATTTCCCCCTACCACCACCACCACCCCACCCTGCTGCCCTGGGCCCCCGCTGCCGGCTGACATATGCCCCCCCTTCCCCTCCCCTGCCGCCGGGCTCACGCCATCCCTCACCTGCCTCTCCCTCCTGCAGCAGCAGCAGCAGCTGGGACAACCCAATCATAACATGCTGTTTGTTTACAAACAGCTCCTCCCCATGTGCTGATCAGAAGGTTGTAGCCTTTTAAAGAAGGTTCTTTGAGATGGCACCTAACATTCTCACAACTGGGTTGTGCATGCTCACCCTATTCAAATAATAGCCACATGATGATCTCGAGCTCCTGTATGTCCGCAGCAAGGCTTGGCACATGGCCCCTCAAACCGTTGGGCCGGCCCTACCAATAACCATCCCTTTTCTGCTAAGACTATGCCTGGATATGGACTATGTCTAGGGTGGAGACATTGTAAAGTAATGTGGAGAGCTGTATTAAAGAACGGAGTTAATTCCCTGAGTGAGACTGCTGCTTGGGCCCTGATCCTGCGTCGACTTACCCCTGGGAGACCTCAACCCTGTGACAGTACCATTTTAAAATTATTTTTTAATTAAAACATTTGATATCCTGCCCCTCCTACCAAAGGCAGCTCAGGGCAGCTTACATTGTATAAAAATACACATAAAAATACACAAACAACATAAACATAAAACATCTAAAAAGGGGGGAGAAGAGGAAAAGAAAGGGGGGAAAACACACACACCCTGGGAAAAGAGGAGGGAGGGGAAAAAATACCCCACCTTTACCACCGCCACCCATCTCCCTCACCAAAGGCCTGGTAGAACAGTAAGGTCTTGCATTGATGTTGAAAAGAGGAGAGACCCGGGGCCACACAGGCCTATGCTAGGAGGGAGTTCCACTGCCTCAGCCCAGCCACCAAGAATGCCCTCTCCATAGTTACTCCCCAGGACACCCGGGGAACTTCAAGAAGGGCACTCCCGGTTGACTGCAGGGGCCGATCCAGAGCACGGGGAATGAGGTGGTCCTGCAGATATATGGGGCCCAAGCCATATAGGGCTTTATAGGTAAGAACCAGCACCTTGAATCATGCCCAGAAGACTATAAGCAGCCAGTGTAGAGAACGGAGCACCAGTGTAATGTGCTCCTGGTGGCCCGTTCGCATAAGGAGACGGGCCACCGCATTCTGCACCAGCTGCAGTCTCCGAACCGTCACCATGGACATCCCCATTTAGAAGGCATTACAATAGTCCAGACCTGAGGTGATGAAAGCATGAATGATAGTGGCCAGGTTGGAGTCCGAGATGTATGGCCAAAGTCATCGTGCTAGGTGTAATTGGCGGAATGCGCTCCTCGTCACAGCTCCAGCCTGGGTATCTAGAAGAAGCTGCGCATCAAGGAACACTCCCAAACTCTGAACCTGGGGAACCAGTGGGGGTGCACCATGTCAATTACATGGGACGCCACACCCACCGCCTTCCCCACTAGCATCATCTCCATCTTGTCTGGATTCAACTTCAGTCAGCTCGCTCTCATCCGTTTCTCAACAGTCACCAGACATCGTTTAAGCACCATGTCTGAAGTTGTAGCTGATCTGCCCAAAATGATCTGGGTACCACAGTTTTGAGGGGTATACACACATTGTGGAAATACAGAAATGCTGGTTATTGCAACATACCTATATCAATGCTATCTATCATAGCTGTATCATAAATCAAAACTCATACACCTTGCAAATTGCAGGGGTGTATGAGTTTTGCGGGGGGGTGTTACAATTTCCCCCCCTAGGAACAAGCTCAATGAGATCTCCCAAAATTTCAGAGTCAGCTGTAAACTCTGTCACAGGGTGTTTTTAAACAAGCAAAGTGTGGGGAGGATGCCGCTCAGGTGGAGTGTGCATGGAGGGTTTCTAATGGGCAGCTCCCAGAGTGGCTACTGCAGCAGCCACCTCGCACCCTCCTGCCATGGACCATTGGGGACGGACGGGGAAGTGTGCTGGACCGGCCTTTGAAATTGACATGTCCTGGCATGAGCACCGGGAAACCCAGGCTCCCTGGCTCATGGCCGGTTCCTGTGACTTTCAAATCCCCCATCCCCAGTGCTTATGAGTGGCGGACCGGTCTGCTGGTGTGCCTGGTCCCCCCCAGTTCTTAGGGGTGGGGGTTGTGTGGCCGCCAGTTGCCAGGCACCTTTTTGGCTTGCCCGACATGGTGCAATCTGGATTTCTTGGCAGTGCTCTTGTGCGTGGCCATGTGTGCTAGCATCTCGTTTAAAAATGCCCACAGTTGTGTCCCACACATTCTTCAGCGTCTGAAAC
Source organism: Sphenodon punctatus (assembly GCA_003113815.1). Lineage (NCBI taxonomy): Eukaryota > Metazoa > Chordata > Lepidosauria > Sphenodontia > Sphenodontidae > Sphenodon > Sphenodon punctatus. The sequence goes on from QEPC01013568.1 coordinate 2,059,810, forward strand.
TGTTTGCCAAGCATATTTAGTTTTCATTGTTCCCACAGTGAATTGTTTTATTTTATTTATTAATTAATTTGTACGTCTATCCTGCCCTTCCCTCAATGGCTAAAATCGTATTAATTATGATGGTGGTGATGATGATTTCTATTGCACTACTAGGCATAGGTTGCGTTGGTTGCGTCCGTATGTCTTTGGCCTAGACCTGGCCTCCCTCGTCCATGCCTTCGTCACCTCGAGGCTGGGCTACTGCAACGCGCTCTACGTGGGGCTGCCCTTGTTCCTAGTTCGGAAGTTGCAGCTAGTGCAGAATGCAGCGGCCCGCCTCCTTTCAGGGATGGGTCGCCGGGACCACAAAACACCTGTGCTCCGGGTTCTGCACTGGCTGCCAATAGCGAGCCGAGCCAGGTTCAAGGTATTGGTGTTGATCTACAAGGCCCTTCACGGTCTGGGCCCCTCATACCTCAGGGATCATCTCGCCCTCCGCACCCCAGAGCGGCTCCTTTGGTCTGCCGGGGGGGCCTTCTTGGAGGTCCCCCATGTTAAACGTGGGGCCACAATGGAGAGGGCATTTTCGGTGGCTGGGCCGCACCTTTGGAATTCCCTCCCGGAGGAAGCTCACCTGGCCCCGAGCCCTTTAACATTCCGGCGAGTTTGTAAAACCTGGCTGTTTGCCCAGGCCTTTGGGGAAGGGGGGAGGGTGGGTTAGTGGGTTTTTATTCCCCTACCCTTCTTTACTATTTGTTATTAAAAAAAAACGTGTCCTTCCCTGTTTTAATTGTTAAGATTTTTATGACTGTTTTAAATATTTTAAATGTTGATTGATCTGAAATTTGTTAGCCGCCCCGAGCTGTTTGCAGGAGAGGCGGGGTAAAAATGTACCAAGTAAATAAATAAATAAAACAAATATATGCAGCGCATTACAGTCCCAGGTTTTCAAAGACAGGTCCCTGCTCAGTGGGTTTACAATGGACAAGGGCGAGGGGGACATAGGGACAGACAGTTACACACGTTTGCCGGGTCATTTCTCCATGTTTAACTTGATTTCACCTAGGTTAAGCTCCCACTTTTAAGCCACTTGAAAGCATGGCGGCTAGACAAGGAGCTGTGCAGGTGTCAGAGCAAAGTTCTTAGCCCATTCTGTGACCAAGCGGGATGTTCTGCATCCACACGCAGTTTGCATTACCTGAGGGTTGCCTGCCTCTTATGTTGTTCTCATCCAGAGACTGAAAATTCCAGCAAGGAACTGATGTGTCCTAGCCGTTAAGCTCCCAGGGTCAGATTCCTCACACTTCATTGCTCCCCCCAGCATAGCGTTCTCAAACATAAGCCAGTTCACATTAATAGCACACTTTCATGTGATCCAGAGGGGAAAGGGAATACACACACTGAGAAGGAGGCAAGCAGTGGAGGAGGTTGGAAATTCAGGGAAGAGAGTTTTCATGCTTAATTCAAGGGACGCTAGGTAAGTAAATCACAAGCAGTATATTTATTAATCCTTTTTACAATGTACAGCTTGGCAACGGTTTGCTAACTGGGATTTTAGGCAAAGGGCTACAGGAAAGATTTTGTTTTATTACCAACAGAATTAGGAGCCCATTTGGGGCTTCATGGTTTTATAATCATTTGCATAATTATATGCATAAATACTATAAACTGTACAGAAGAAGGAAAGAATCTACGTTATTTACTTCTTTCTTGGGAGGCTAATTGGGACACAGTCTGAGTCTCAAAGCGCTCTTTCAGCTCAACCCCTGTGAAAGTAATAGGACTTGTGCAAAGCTGGTGCTTTGAGGATTGGAGCCAAAGCGCAGAGACCCTAGCACAGGTGTTTGAAAACGTTACAGCGTTAGAGAAAGGCAAGAGACCTTTGCAAATACTGCAGTTTTTACTCAGGCCTGTTTTCTCCATGGTTGTTCTTTAGGGGGGGTTTCCCCATGAAAATGCCAAAAATAGCTCTTGGACTTTGTTTACAAAATGCTCTTTGTTGACTTTAAGTTGTCATGGTGTAAGGACAAGAATGGGTATGTTCTCCATGTGGAATTTTGCTGACACAATTAGCTGCCTGCGGTCACTCTAAACTTGCATTATGCAGCTTTGCAATCCCTATTCCTATTTCACTGAAATTCAGCCTTTTAAGATATGGCTGACGCTTGTCTTCCACTGATTTCAACATTCACCCCACGCACATCAAGGTCAGACTTTAATCTGTGGATGACCTTTACCCCCTTACATATCTACATTCACCCAAAGTTAACTCTTCTAGCTGTTTATTTTAGAGTACTCATCAGGACGTGAATAAAGGCCTCCACTACCCTGAGAGATGTTGCAATTGAACCATTGTGTTGCAGCACATTTTGAACAGTAGTAGTATTATCACTGTTTATTGCCAGGGTGTAAGGAATTGATTGTTGAAATCAATAGCTGCACTGCTTTGTTGACTGCATTGCTGCAGGACACAAAATTGAAAGCACTTCTATCCAATGCATTTCAGAATCATTGCAGTTTTAGTAAACCTAACCTCAAAATTCACAATTTACTTTGAAAGGAAAATGAAGTGTACAAATGAGAGATGTAAACAGACAGTGGTCCTAGTACACACACACATACACACACCACTGAGATTGCGTGAAAAGTTATTCTGCCTTGTCACACCTCCCCATGGCCTGATGTGCCTCCCTTCCCCAATTTCTTCATTCTTCACTTATTTATTTTTCTCTGTATATAACATTAGCATTTTGTCTTTTCATTACTGAAACTCTTATGCCGCTAACGTGTTTGTTTTTTCAGAACTGTTGTGAATGTTTATAGCTTCAATTAATTTTGTGATTTACAAGTATATTTGTAATGCCCTGGAATGTGGGAATATCTGGGAATCATGAGCGTGTATAAATCATAAGTTAACTGTTGTTGTTGGGTTGATGAAGTTTTAGTGTTTAAATAAATGAATCACAAAGTAAAAGAAAACCCAGGCGCAACTGCACAGACCACAAACCAAGAAACTCCTCCTTCTGGATTCCATACACCACTTGGTCCCTTCCAGCAATGGCAGTCAGTAGAACTGACAGAGGTGCCTTGTTGGAACTAGCTAGTGCGTCTTGAGCTGTGCTCTGTCATTCCTTCCCTGTATGACAAGCCATACAGAACTAATCAATGCTACTCTGCGCAACATGGGGTGAAAACAGACATGAAGTTAACCACCCTTTAACCACCCTTGGTGGTTATTTATGCATGTTGCAGGGCTGTATTGGTACCCTATGCAGACCTGAAACATGCATAAATGACCACCAAGGGTGGTTAAAGGGTGGTTAGTGTCGTGTCTGTTTTCACCCGTAGTTTGAAGATCAGGGTAGGTTTAAGACTATGTATCACACCCAGAGCACTGTCAAAAAAACTGCTGAAGATAAAATGAGATGGAGCCTAACAGTTTGGCCACTCTTACAGGACTACAACCAATCCTACTGAATTGTGCTCCCTCACAAAACTACTTTCCGACACACATTGCAGTAAGTTACAATTACTGACGAATCGATCACCCTTCTGCAATGCTTAAAGGCAAGATGTTGGCTCGGTTGAATATAATGGGGCCTGTTAAATGGGTGGTGGGGGACTCAGAGAAAGGTCTCACAGAACAGCAATTGGCTGGAGCTCTCTTGGAATCACTGGGTCCTGATGTTTTGTGTGAGGGCAAGGCTACTTAGTAACCAACCATCTAACTTTGGGGAGCGATACAAGTACCTTTTGAGTATGTTCCATCAAGAATCATCTCTTGGTCTCTTACTTGCCTCAATATCCTCACAATCCCACATGGGTCTTATATTCTGTGTAAGCAGCAGAAAGTTTAGGTAGCACAGTACTCTGAATTTCCCAAGCTCTAGGGCAATTTCTCCCCAGCACTGACATCCTTCCTTGGAGGGGAAAGCCCTTGGGGTTTCATACATTCTAAAGGATCTTTCCCGGCATTGACCGACTACTTGCAAGATGGACACTTTCATTCTTATGGTTATCAGAGCCAAAGCAGGGCTCCAGGAGGCTTTCAACTCACTTTTTGTCCTGGAGTCTTTGTTGACACAATGGCAAGGGGGCAGGATCTCCAGCTTGGAGGGACACGGCTTTTATATGCCGCCCTTCCCAGAGGCTCAGGGTGGTTCAGAAACCATAAAACCATTAAAACTAGTATTTAAAAAACCCTAACCCCCCAACCCTCCCACAAAACCCACCCAATATCACCTCCCCATTCCCCACACCAACCCCTCTCACACCCTGACCCCCAAACCACCCCAATTCCCTATCCCCCCCTCACCAAATGCCTTTTCAAACAAAAACAAAAATCTTGCACTGCCTCCAGAAGACACTCAAGCCAGACTCAAGCAAACGTCCAGGGGAAGGGAGCTCCATAGCATTGTGAGAGCAACTGAGAATGGCTCCCTGTGAGCCCTAGTCATATGAACAAGAGTAACGGATGGTACCCACAGCAGCCAATTGCAGGGGCTGCAACGGGGCATGGAGGAACAGGAGGTCTGTCAGATATGTGGGGCCCAGATCATTTAGGGCTTTAAAGGTCAAAACCATCACCTTGAATTGTGCCTGGAAAGCTATAGGGAGCCATTGCAGACTTTTGAGCACGGGTGTAATGTGCTCCCGGCTCCCTGTCCCCAAAAGGAGGTAAGCACCACCGCATTCTGCACCAGCTGAAGCTTCCGGATCATGAAGGGGGCACTGCCCCAGCTCTCAGTGCTCCCCCCCCCCCCNNNNCCCCCCCCCCCCCCGAGTGGCAACAACCCCGCCAGGAAGGATGTTTTAAGAGTGAGTGGGGGTGGGGCCAGCACTCCACCCCCATTTACTCTGAACACTTTTTTGGCAGGGCCCTTTGCAAGTGGCCTGAACATCCTAGGACGTTTTCAGAGTGAGCAGGGGCAGAGTGCTGGCCCCACTCCTGCTCCCTTGGCCACTCTGAAAATGCTCAGGCCACTTGCAAAGTCCTCCGAGTACAGGGCCTTGTCACAGGGAGTACAGGGCCTGGGCTTAACTGAAACCCTTTCTCCGTGCATTGACACCAGTGTATGCAAGTAAGGAATAACTCCCTTGAATTCAGTGGTGTTGTATTGGTGTGCCAGCAGGATTATATACTGGAATAATATCAAGGTGTTGCATGACAGAACATGAAACTAAGCGTGCATGTTTACAGAGAGAACTTGAAGAAGCACCCTTGAAATCAGTGTATTAAAAATCACGGTGCATCTACAAAATGCATTGCTCAGCAAAAATGAAACAGGGAGGGTCCAGTTCTTTGCTTTTATTAACTTGATCATAAAGTGCAAGTTAGAGCTTGACCATCTTATATCACTGCTCCCATGTCATCATAAACACATGATACAACGAATGCCCCCAGTCCTACTCATCCACAAGGTAGCAGAGGAGGTTTCTTTCAACAGGATTGTTTCTTAAGGAAAGCAGAATTGTTCTGCAGAAATCTCCTAGGAGAACCACTCGCAAAATTTCTGCCCCCAGATTGAAGAGAAAGCAGCATCTCCCTTCTGGTGCTGCTAAGTCAGCAGTTCTTGAATTGTGGTCTGTAGAATCCTGGTGGTCCAGGAAAGCTGGCTGGTTACATGGTGCTGGCTCACTTCTTTGCTTCTAGTTGCTAAATCACATTAGAAGGCAGCTAAAAATTCATCCAGTACTTTCCGCATGTTACTTTTCCATGTAAGCAATGACTGTTGTTACAGACGTTATGGGATCACCTCTGGTCAGCATGGTGGTGAGGAGAAGGGGAATGTATATAGTACATGAGACATTCTCTCTATTAAGAGGGGATATAGGCTCTGAAAGAGAGTGGGAACTCCGGTTTTAAATTATTCTTGAGGCTTACAAAATTACCCCTGGAAGAACAGCTCTTTTGCTTTTGGAATGAAACTGATTATGCTGGGAGGCAGTGTCAGGGGCACAGTCTAGGGCACGGAGAGAAGGTGCAAGATGGGGTCCCAGGAAACATGGTGGGAGAGTTTGTGCAGGATCAGGTCCTAAGAGCTGGGGCAGGATTGGGGTTCAAGGGTCATGGCGGGGATTGGCACACAGACCACGGGGGCAGGTGTAGTCAAAGCAGGACGGGATGAGTAAAGGCAGGACTACGCAGGGTTGGATTGGACTGGATGAGAGGAGGCAGAGCTGGTGCTGTGCAGAGTTGGCTCCCTGGGCAGTGACATAGGGGACTCACTGGGCAGTCGCTTAAGGGGCACATCATGCAGATGCCAGGCTCCCATCAAAGTAGACACGGAGTCCCAGTATCATGGTGGCCAGACCCACCAGCAGGATCAGAAGGACCAGGTTCTTGGAGGGAAAGTCAGAAGGACCAGCCTCCAGCAGGCCCAAAGCACACACTAGGTTCAGGAAGTGCAGAGCCAGGCCAAGGTGAATGGCAAGACAAGGAGGAGACACAGAAAGTGGAAACAGGAAGGTAAGATAGGAACGGACAGGCTACCGACCGACATTATGTACAGGAAGTTGGGGAGATGGAGTGAGGCTGGGGAGGGGTGTGGGTTGGCCAGCGCTAGAGCAGGTCTTGTAGCCAATACTGGGCCTCAGCCAGTGAGAATCGGACAGTAGCACAACAGAGTCTGCCGCTGCGTTCATGGCACCGGTTTGAGTCTGGGTACTTAGAGGCTGCCATGTTCAGTATATTTTCCAGAGGGCAGAGGCAATTCATGGAAGGGTACTAGCCCCTTCCTCAGTTTCTGGTAGTAGCAGTGGCTGTTTCTCCTCCTCTTCAGCACTTGCTAGCAGCCACTAGAACAGTATTGATGGCAAAGGGCATGCCTGGAGAGGCAGGGACCTGGTTGATTGCCATCTCCAGGAGTAAGAGGAAAGATTAGTTGTCTCCCACACACCCCTCAGCTACTTGTCCACCTGGCCACTGACTCTTCTCAATTCCCTACCCCAGAAGTATCAGAAGCAAGGGCTTCTGGGTAAGGGGTGAGGGCTGTGCCACTACAGGCCTGACAAGAGGGGAAATGAAGGTACAATTGTACCGGGCCTTTAAGTGGGAGGTAAGGAGGGCAAAAACTACAGCAATTTTCTTTCATAATATACGTGAAAATATGATGAGTAAAATAACAACTGCAAGTAGCAAATCTGTAACTAAAGTACCAGTATGCCCTCTCAGGATTTGACCCTAAGTTGCTGGGTTTTCAAATATCACCTCAGGACTCAGGGTTAAGTCAGTCAACTATCACCTTATATTTTACCTGCCTTTGCATGCGCTGGAAGAGGGAGAGGGAGCCGTGCAGAGAACTTCTGCTCAAGGGGAGTTCCTGGTTTGGTTGCAGCGAGAAAGGAGCTCCTTGCCCTGGGAGCCCCTTTGTGCATGGGCTGTGGGGTTAGGGTTGCCATACCTCCACTTTAATCCAGGATGCTTATTAAAAATACATGCTACAGGGCTGCATTGCTTCAAATGCAGCTCTACATTGGAACCAGTGCAGGCCTGCACCCTGTATTTTTCATAAATGTCCTGGATTAAAGGAGAGGCATGGCAACCCTATGTCGGGCTGCCCATCTACTCATGCACCCCCCCGGTCTCTGCACCCAGCCTCTGCGCCATATAGCCTTCCCTGGGAGAGACAGCAGTCCTAATAGTCTCCAGAAATTGATTTCAGAACTCATGCCAGAGGAATGGGAGGTAGGATGCCTTCAGCTACCAAAATATAACAGGGCCCCAAATTTCTCTCAGTGGGTCTGTCTACACACATCATCCTGGCCTGGGGGTTGGTACTCCTCTCCCCAGTCTTTGCCTGGTCAGCTCTACTTCATTTTCTACAAGAAAGAGCTACTGCTATCCTTGCAATTGGAGGACAATGCTAAAGAAAGAAAGCCATCGTAATTCATAAATGGGCCAATGACATGGTGCTTCCTTGCTTGAGGATTTGAGATTAAAGAGGAAACAACAATGCATAGGTCTCAGGACCTGGAAGGGGGATGTAGCGTCAGCACTTTATTCTCCCACAACCCCCTGCTTGTAAGGTGGCTGACCCATCTTTGGCAGCTGCCAGAATTGAGGGAGCTCAGTCTGGGGTGTCCGCAGGACCGGTGCAAAGACTTTTGTTGCCCTAGACAAACCCCAGTGCACGCTGCCCCTTGTGTAGCCGGTGCACATATTGTGCACCTCACATGCAACCCAGGCGCATGTTACGCACAACCCCCGTGTGCACACAGTTAGTGCACAACACGCACATGCACAGCCTGCTTCTTGGGCACTGAGGGGTTGGTAGCCCAGCTCCCGCCTGCTTCCCAGCCCCGAGTTTACCAGCTGTGGCAGCTGGATCAGGGACGGGAGAGGCACCCCTTCAACTTGGAGGAGAAGTGGCAGCAATAGCTGGATCAGGATCAGGAGATATGGCAGTGGAAGTTTGATCAGAGGTGGAGCCACCTAGGGGTCACCTCTTCCACCCCCAATCCAGTGCAGAGCTTATTGTCAAGGGGGAAGTTGAAGGGGGCACCTCTCCTGTGCCATCAAACGCAGAGCGTATCACCGGTGGTGACAGCGGGGTAGCTTGATCAGGAGCAAAAGAGCCACTCGGGAGCCCCCTTCACGTTGGCGCCCTAGGCGGCCGCCTGACCAGCCTAATGGTAGCACCGGCCTTGGGTGACTGCAGACTGGAGCTGTACCTGCAAAATGAAATTGCGGTACTCGGCTTGACCTGGAAACATCAGGGACCAAATCAGTATTTAATTAGTGCCCAACGGGCTACCCGATAGACCGATTTACTGTTTTTTCGTCCTGATTTTTCAACTTCAAGTACCAATTTTCCAACTTTCTGTACCGATTCTGTACTTTTTGTACCCTATGGATGCCCTGCGACATGTATGATAGGTGGGAGGTTAGTGGGTAGTGGCTGGGCAGGAGCTTGTCTGAGGCCATTTTTAAACGGACAGAGGGGTGGGGCTGTGTGTGCTTGGTGGTATGCACATGCACTTTTGGTGAGTGGGGGAGGGTTTAAACGGCAGTCTGCACACCCATCCACCTGCTAGCCCTGCTGGTGGGTAGAGGTAGGTGGGGATGGATGTGTCACGGGAGCACCCACACACCCACACACCTTTAGACAGGCACTACCACACGTGTCCACTGGGTGGACCTGTGTGGTAGCATCTCATGTAAAAATGCCCTAAAAGCACCCCAAGTCTCTGTGGGACACTGGCCCTTTAAGGAGGTGCACCTTAGGGCTGAAGAAGGTGCATCTCCAGGGTAACTGGCTCAGCTGTGTTGGGTGTGGCACAGCCAGCCCAGCATGAAGAGCCAGGGAAAGGCTCAGGCTTGGGGAGAGAGCGAAGAAGGAGGCAAGAGCTAGCCGGAGCTCTGCTTCAAACCGCGAGACGCTGAGAGCAGGCTCTGTCTCAGTGAAGTAGGCTCAGAGGATTGCGCCTGAGAGGGAGGGTTCTCTGGGTTTTGGAGGGAGCGTGCCTAGCCCAGAGAACTGGCAGAGACTTGACAAGGGGCCTCTGGCCTTAGGAAGGTGGGTGCCAGACCAGAAGGTAACCCCTTTTGTATAAGTAAGACTGTGTGGAGAATAAAAGGACCATTGAAACTAATTTGGGATTGGTGGGTCCTAATCCTGCCAGGACTTACCCCAGGCGAGCCTGTCCCTGCCACAGTTGTCTTTAAAGAAGGCAATTTTTGCTCTTGTTTCCCCCAAGCCCAGCACTGAGCAGAGTGTTTTTTGCAGAGGGTACCCTCCAGGGAGTGGGGCCACCAAGGGTCCTACACCTTCTCTTCACCCTAGGCCCCACAAATTCCAAGTCAAGTCTTGGGTTGTAATGTCTACTATGCCTCATGTGACTGTTGCAGAGAAAGAGAGGCAGCCCTTCAGACTTGGAAGCAGTTCTTGTGGTTTCTTACCCAGCCAGACTGATATTTATGGACGGTGGGTTTGCAGTCATAGAGTTTGTGTGTCTTGCTTTTAACGTGCTCATGTTGTTTTAGTTGTGCTGTAGTCTGGCACATAATGTGGTATTTTCCATATTACTGGGTTCGGTTATAGCTGTCCCCGGTGTGTTTTGGTTCAGCATTCTCTCTGAAATAATACAATTGGCCGGCTCTCCCATTTCTTGTCATCACTGTTTAGCAAAATGGCTTGTTGTGATATGGTTTGCATTACCGTATTATACAGGACAAATACGAGAGAAACCAAAACCCTATGCTATACGAACAAGTTCTCTGCAAATCAACCAAATTGTTTGTTACTCACTGATTTCATGCTGTCCCAAACTTTAAGCTGAAGACTGCCCTCAGCCACCTTCTTTATGAACAAGAGCTGCTGTTACCTACATTACCTGGTTTTCATTAAAATTATATTTAAATAAAAATCGTGCACCAACATTTTTGGTTCCCCCCCCCCCGCATGATTGTATTGCCCTATATTTTGGTTATTGTCACACACAGTAGATTGGCTTATGTAAGATATAAGTGGAATCATTTTTGTGGGAATTAGTTCCAGGTGAAAACTATTGTTTACTTATAGTGGAGTATTACACAGTTCTGCTGAACCAAAACCCATTATCTTATAGGCCTATGAATCCATGATTATGGTTGTGTTACCAAAGAGCGCAGCAAGGTGACAATGGGCAGAAAATGGACTGGGCCCCCAACTAGGACAATCTACCCCCATGTGCATACGTGTGTGGGTCCCCCAGGCTCATGGGCTGCACCTGCTGCTCCTATTATAGCGACACCCCTAGTAACCAGTCGTTTAGAAAGTACTTTCAGTGGTCAAAGTACTTTGCATTCGTTACCTAGAACACTCTCACAACAACCCTGCAACCCCATTCCTATTGCCGTGTTACAGATGGGGAACTGAGGTTGAGAGAGAGAGTGACTTGTTCAAGGCCTCCCAGTGAGTTCCTGGCTAAGAGTTTTTTAACAATGAGATGCTACCTCACATGGCCACCCAGGAGCCACTCATCCGACCACCCATTTGAAGGTGGTACAGTGGGGTGCACGTTCCTGTGAGCCACTCAGCACCGACTCATGGTCACTCACGGTGCACTGCTGAGAAATCAGAGCGCACCATGAGGGGCAAACCAAAAGAATGTGTGGAAAATGGCGGCCATGCATCCCCAACCCATATGAACTGAGGCACAGGAGGTGCGGGGAGGACACAGCCTTTGCAAGTCACAGGAACTGGCCACGAGCACTGGGGAGCCCAGTTCTCCAGCGCGCACGGCTGGGACGTGTCAATTTCAAAGGCCAGTCAGGAGCGTTTCTCCCTCCCCCCTGGTCCGTGGCAGGGGGTGTGCGAGGCAGCGGCTGCTGCAGTAGCCATGCTGGGAGCCCCTGTTAGAATCCCTCCCGGCTCCACCTGAGTGGCTGCTCTGCAGCTGTGCCACTCAACAGCCACAGACACCCCCACCCCCCAGTCTTGCTCATTTAAAAACACCCCAAGATGATGATTATTTATTATTATTATTACAAACATTTATATAGCGCAGGTCATGTGCCTGGCGCTGTACAGAACATAGACATAGACGCGGTCCCTGCCTGTGGCTTACAATCTAAAAGACAAGGAGGGGGAGACAGGGAGAGGGGACAGTGGGAGAGACAGGGGAGAAGACAAACAAACATTCAAGCGGATGAGAAGTCTCAGGTGCGTGTGCTTGGCTTGGTTACAATCAGGTTGGTTACAGCAGTCTGCAGAGGAGGGCCGACAGTAAGTATATGGGGAAAGACTAACAGGCATTGGGAAAGACGGCGAGGAAAAAATGGGTCTTGAGGAGGGATTTGAAGGAGCGGAGGGAGGGGGCAAGGCAGATGTGGGCAGGGAGGGAGTTCCAGGCATGAGGGGCAGCGAGGGAGAAGGGTCGAAGGCGGTTAGGTGAGATGGAATTTGAATCCTGGTCTCCTAAGTCGAACACCTTATCCACTAGGCTATACCAGTGCTTTGCACAGCAAAATTAGATGGAAAGATACTAAGAGCGCTATAAAGTGGTCTTAAGGCTTTCAGTAAAATATAAGGTGAGATATAGTATGTTCATTGAGTTTCTGAAGAGGATAAAGATGAACCTGAAGACTCGGTTGTATCCATAGCAGGGCACACAGACCTCTGGTGCATCAGAAAAAGAATTGCTGTGGTTGGGAAGGAGTCATCATGCCTTTCTCTGTTTCATTCCTGCCCCATTTTCCTTTCCCGGTTTCTCTTCCTAATCTATTTGTGTTTCGTCTCTTTTTTTCTCCACATTGTCTCTTTCTGCCGTCAGTGATTTCACCCTAGATATTTCTTCTGCCACCCTCTTCTCCACTCCATCCACTGAAATAATCAGCAACGCAATAGTTAATCATGGGTATTTTCAGACGTTACGAGATCACAGTGAACCACGGTGAATACCCACCTGTGGTCACTGTGTCTCGAACGTCTGTTTGGCGGCCGCCAGATGTTCGCCACGGTCAATACCCGCATGGGGTCAATTTGAACCATGCTTCCTGGGCTAGCGGGGGGAATGTCCTGGGAAGTGTGGTCAAAGAGATCCCCAGCGGGGACAAAAAAAAAGTAACATCTGGCCGTGGCGAATCCAGCCCGACGCGGCAGCCTCATTGGCCCTGCCACCCGCCCGTCTCCTCGGAGGGCGGGCGGCGGGGTGCGTGGGGGGGCGGGGCCATGCGGCCGCACGTTGCGTCGCGTGGCCCCGCCCCCTCCCAGATTCCCCGCCGGGATCCCCCCGGCACGTCTGATACGGCGTGATGGGGTGATCCCGGCGGAGAATGAATTGGGTGATTTCGGTACGGGGCCAACGGGCCCCGTAACGTCTGAGATCACCCCCTGACATTCAAAGTGACATTATTAGACTTCAGAGTTAGCACCCCAATGAGACCTCAAGGAGATTCTTTGGTGTGGAGAGGGTTAGGTGTCTTACCAATCACTCCCTCTCTTCCAACTCGTCCCTCGACCCCTTTAATTGGGCTTCCATTCTCTCTCTTGACAAAATCACTACTGGCCTCATTCTAAGGGCCTCTATTCTATCTTTGTCCTGCTCAACACCTCTGCCACCTTTGACACTGTCAACTACCATCCGCTCCTTTATTTTCTGCTCTCCCCTGGTTTCTGGGGTTCAGTTCTCAGTTGCTTCTCTTCCTGTCTCTCTATCTACTGCTTCAATGTCTCTCTTATTGGTATCTTCTCCGCCTCATCTCCCCTCTCAGTTGGAGTTCCTGAAGGCTCTATCCTTAGTTCTCTTCCAATTTTACACTCTATCCCTGTGCAAACCCATCAGATCTCATGGCTTCCAGTCACCGGTATGCTGATGATGCTCAGCTCTGTCTCTGCATCCCACCCTCTCCCAATCTATGCAGTCTTGCATGACCAATGATCTCTCTGACATTTCCGCTTGGATGTCTCACCATCATCTCCAGCTTAATATGTCCAAGACATTATATTCCCCATCCTCTACCCTCTCTATTTCTATTGATAGTGTCAGCCTGTCCAACCGTCGCATAACCTGGATTCATCTTTGCCGCCTCTCTTTCCTTATCACCTCGTATTCAGTCTGTTGCTAAGGCCTTTTGCTTCAACCTGCATAACATCGCTAAAAGCCATCCCTTCCTTTCTGCGTCCACTGCCAGAACTCTAGTCCGTACTTCAGTGCTTCCTCACCTTGACTTTCCTACTGGCTTTACCCACTCACCTTGACCCTCTTACTTCTGTCCAGCACTCTGCTGTCAAGTCATCCACCTCACTTGCCTCTTTGATCGTGGTCAACCCTTCCTCTTCTCCCTCCATGGGCTCCCTCTCCCACTCCACATGCAGCACAAATTCCTTGTCCTCGTTTTCAAAGCTCTTTGTGGTATTGCTCCTCCCTGTCTTTCTGCCCTCATTTCCCACTACATCCCCCCACCTGAGAACTTCTCTCCTACTCTGCCACACCCTCACCAGAATCTTCTTTTGCCCCTTCTCCCTTGGTGTCTTCTACATCTGCAACTCCCTCCCATAACACACATACTATGGGTGTTTTTAGACAAGCACCTCCCCACTCGTTATCCACTCATTATTAATGCTGCAGGGTTACATTTGTGCCCTATGAAGCCCTGCAACATGTATGATGGGTGGGTGATTGGTGACTAATGGATGGGAAGGTACTTGTCTAAAAACACCCATACTCTGCTCCCTCCCTATCACCATCAAGTCCCTTCTCTTTCATCAGGCTTTCCCTAGCTTCTCACCCCCCCCGCAGGCTATTCCCTGATGATCCTTAGTAGGGCTGATGCGGCAGCAGCTTTTACCGCGCCGCGATTCCGTTCCGCTATTTCGGAATTGCCCCCGCCACACCGCGACATTTCTGCAGATATTCTGCTAATTCCGCCGGAATTCTGCAAATCGCGGAAAAATCGCGGAAATCGCGGAAAACCACCATTCCGTGATTTTTTGGCGCTGGCGGAATTGCGGAAATAGCGAAAATGTCATGTTTCCACGATTCCACTAAGTTGCGGAATTAAATAAGTGGAATCGCGGAACCGCGGAATGAAACCGCGGAATTAAAGCCTCTGCCATGCCATTCCACTAATTGCGGAAACACTGTTTCCGCCGGAAATAGCTACCGCTGCGAAATTCCGCTACAGCCCTAGTACTTAGACGTCTCCTTTCATTCAGTAGCATCTTCTCGCCTGTAACTAAGGTAAGCACATTTTTTTATTTTATTTATTTATGTAAAAATATTAGCCCGCCCCTCCTGCCCACAGGGCAGCCCGGGGCAGCAAACAACAATATAAACAATAAAACAATTTTAAAATATTTAAAATTCACAAATGCAGGGGAAAAACCCCCCCCCCCCCCCCCCC
>QEPC01013568.1:2080061-2109205 GCA_003113815.1 Sphenodon punctatus
CCTTGTTCATGCCATGGTTATCTCTCGCCTCGACTACTGCAACCTCCTCCTTGCTGGCCTCCCTCGCGCTCACCTGTCCCCCCTTATCGCAATCCAAAACTCTGCCGCCAAGGTCATTCACTCTGCCCGTCGCTTCAACCATTTGCAGCCTCTCCTCCTCTCCCTTCACTGGCTCCCCCTTCCTGAACGTATCCTGTTTAAACTCCTAGTTTTCACGTTCAAATCGCTCCACAACCAAGCTCCCCCTTACCTCTTGGACCTAATTTCCCTATGCACTCCTGCACGCGCTCTCCGCTCTTCCTTTGTCCCCTCCCTCACTCTACCTCGTTTCTCCTGCTCGCCTAACCGCCTTCGACCCTTCTCCCTCGCTGCCCCCCATGCCTGGAACTCCCTCCCTACCCAGGCCACACGACTGACGCTATATAAATGTTTATAATAATAATAATAATGGGCCTGCAAGGACTTGCAGTAACTCTGCTACAGCCTCCCTGAGCCTCAGGGAAGAGCAGGATATAAATCCAAACAAACAAATAAATAAATCAAAATGATGCACAGCCTTACAGACTGGACTTGCTGCACAACAGAATTTATCAAATAGAGAGACAGAAAACAGACATAACACTAACTCCTACTTTAACACCACTTGAACATTTCTTTGGCATGTTTCAGGGCTGTATTTGGTGCCCTTTGCAGCCCTGCAATATGCATAAGAAATGTTAAAGTAGAGTTGTCTGTTTTCACCCACTATGAGCCAGTTGTTTTCCCCTGGCTTTAGCCCAGCTGTTTCTCTCCAGAGAACCCTTTTTCTTTTTTTCCATTGCCACCGAGACAGGACGTGGGGTTTAAATTACAGGAAGGTAAGTTTAGGTTAAACATGAGGGGAAATTCCTTATCCGTTAGAACAATACAGCAGTGGAACCAGCGGTCTAGAATCGCCTTCCTTGGAGGTTTTCAGGAAAAGACTAGACAGGGAGTTGAAGTGATAACACTTGAGGTGTCTTCCAACTCTTCAGTTCCATGATCCCTTAGTAGAGGCCTACCCCACTTACTGTGAACTTTCTCTTTTTCGTACTATGCTCTCGAGAGAAATATTATTCACTCGGGAATCTCATAAGACCTTAAAATGTGAATCTGGCCCGTCTCTGCCTTGTCCCTTTCCTCGTTCTCATGCCACAGCCCAAGACCTTGACCTGTTTCCTTGCTCCCAGTCCTACTTTTCCTTTAGCCCTTCCCCTTGTTTTCTCCTCTCTGATTATCTCCTGCCCCAGTCCTCACTCTCTTCCTCATACCAAGCCCCTATTCCCGTGTCTGCATATGTCCCAGATACCCCTCACTCCTACACCCCTTCCAGATCACGTACAGACTAGAACTGAAATTCTACTTCTGTCACAGAGCAAAAGTAAAGATCTTCCACTTCCAAACCCTTTCATGCATCCACATTGTGCAAGTATAATAAATAGCTAATTTCAGGGTGTACCTCAAAGAATCCTCTCCCTAATTCTCCTCTAAATCTTCAGTAAAATCCTGAGGGACAGTCACAGTGGACAGGTGCTAGTTGCATCACATTTGGGAGCACGGCAGCCAAAACAGTTTTCTCAACCTCTCTTTCAGACAGACGCGCTTTGGTTATTTATGGTTACTAAGCAACAATGCAATCATGCATCTTTCATAGTATATTCAGCTGCTGAGGTTGCTAAGTAACATCGGTCCCATCAATTTGTTCACTTGTGAATCATGATGGAAATAACCCTGTAATGCCCATCGCAGGAAATGGGCTTTCTGGGATTTGTCCTAAGTTTTAACCTGACTCTTGCTCTTGCTCTTTTATCTATATAAATACGTAAGAATGTAATGTGATGGAGTATGCCAGTCTTGAAATTAAGGCTGAAAAACTACCCAGGGGTAGTTCCTCATTGAGGTCATTAGTCATAATAAAAACAATGATAATTATATTTATTGGTGGAGTTCCTTGAAAACCCAGTCATGGGTGACTACCTCATACTAGACACTGTATAAGCAGAGAACAGAAGGTGCTTCCTGTCCCATGTAGGGTTATTTCAGATTCAGAAAGCTGACAGACTTGTTCTTCATAGCTTATGCTAAGGGCCAATCTTGTAAACCCATCTCTGTGTGTTTATGTATTTGCGGTATAGATTACAAAGATGAAATTCCATCACTGTTGAACACATTTCTCTGCCTTTTTTGTTGTTGTTTGTTTTTAAACTTAGGAGTCTTGTGGTGCTTTCCTTCATGCTTCATATTTCACCCTTTCTCCAACTGAATTTCCATCTCTCTGAACACCAAGTAATGTAATAGTCACATTGGCAAGATCAGGATGCAAGTTATTCCAGAACTGAGGCCAGCTAGGCAACAAATCCAAGGCAACTTTTAGAGGACACTTATGAGAAATACATGCTGTAGAGTTGCATTGGAGCCAATGCAGGATTCAGGCCCAAACCACGGTCCAGGTGAGGGCATGGGATGGCAGGTGGGAAGGCAAGCTGGACTTGATGGCAGGCAGGCTGGGGCTGGCCACAATTGTCTGTGGCAAATAGATGAAAGTGGAAATAAATTCAGGAGGAGGCCCAAAGAGCAGCCTCCTTACTCACCTGACACCCTCAGGCTGTTGCAGGAACTGTATCGCACCCTATGGGATGGTCCACAATGTTGGAACTCCCTCTCCTTGGAGGTTTGTCTAAGCCTGAGTCTGTTGATCTTCCAGAGACCTTTTTTGTTTGGCCAGGAATGTGGCAGGCAGGGGTAGGGTTGGGGTATTGTGGGTTAGGAGATTTTATCGGTTTTAGTTGCTTTTATTGGAGTATTTTAATATCTGGGCTTGGTCTGTGCATTGTAACCCACCCGGGGTGCCAAGGGAGTGGGCAGGATAGAAATATCTATATATCATCTGTATTTGCTTTGTATAGACTTCATGCTTCGTCTTTCAGCCTTTCTCCTACTTATTTTTTTTCCTCTCTGAACACCATGTAATGTGACAGTGTCACGTTGGGAGGATCAGGATTCGAGTTCTTCCAGGATCGGGGCCAGCTAGGTGGCAAATCCCAGGGGGTGATTCAAGATAATCCAAGACTACATATATACAATTTCTATCTCACCCATTCCCGTGGGACTAAATTTGTTTAGTATTTATATATATATAAATAATAAACGTAGTCTGCCCTCGGGTTGTGGTGGTACAAGTTGCAAGGTGCTGCCTTTCAGTCTCTACAGGAACCTGTGTTCTAGACCCTTTGGTGTCTGACTGATAGTAGGGAATACAGGGATTCTAAAGTATAGTAAAACAATCCCTCTGCCTTTTCCCTAATTGACATAAACCAGTGCATTGTCTACTGCTGTAAAAGCCACAATACTTGAACAGGGTATGGACTAGAGGGCTAGTTTATTTATTTATTTATAAAACAATTTTCTACTCTGCCCCTTCTGCTCCAGGCAGCCTGGGGTGGCTCACATCATAAAAACATATAAAACACATAAAATCAAACAGCACGTTAAAGAGAATGCTGTCAAAACCAGAACACCCCCCCTCCCTAAACCACCCCCACCCTACACCCCAACTCCTTCACCAAAAGCCAGCGGAACAGCTAGGTCTTACATATATGGCAGAGGAAGAGAGATCTAGGGCTAACTGGGCCTCTGCCAGGAGGGAGTTCCACAGCCTAGGTGTGCCCACTGAAAACACCCTCTCCATAGTGGCCCCCTAGGCCACACAGGGGACCCCGAGAAGGGCTCCTGGTGGACCGCAGAGGTCACTCCAGAGTACGAGGAGTGAGGCGATCTCACAGGTAAGTTGGGCCAAGACCATATAGGGCTTTATAGGTCAAAACCAATACCTTGAATCGGGTCGGAAAGACAGTAGGTGTAGCCAGTGCAGAGCTCGGAGCACCAATGTAATGTGCTCACAGTGACCCAACCCCATAAGGAGATGGGCTGCTGCATTCTGCACGGTCGCTTTTAGACGTGCAGCTGGGATCACGCACACAACTTCCACTTTCGGTTCGTCTAAAACAGCGCCGCGGCTGTTTTGCCGCTCCCGCGCCTGATCCAGCTGCACGTCTAAAAGCGGCCCACTAGCTGCAGTCTCCGGATCGTCACCATGGGTAGCCCCACCTAGAGCATGTTGCAATAGTCCAATCGTGAGGTAGTGAAAGCATGGATGATAGTGGCCAGGTCACTATCTGAAACATATGCCCGAAGCCGTCGCACCAGATGTAATAGTTCTATTGGACTCAAGTAGGGTTGGGCACATTTCTGGCTCAAGTAAGATTAAATGACCCTGCCTGTCTTACGGGGGGGTGCGGGGCATGTCAGAAAAGTGGTGGCGAATGCTTTACAGAACCCCAGGACATCAGACCACTGTGTGGGTGCTTGACCATGTTGGAAAGAGATGGGTCTAAGGTGGTGTCCCACCCTTTTTCTGACATATTTCCATCTCTTACAGAACACTATGACATCGTGGTGTTCCATGGAGGCGAGGCCAAATGGACAGATCAGGCACAGGCTCGTAAGAGTCTGGCTACATCAGGCTCAGATCAGACTTGAGCCAAAGTTCCTCGTATGTCAGTGGGACTGGCTAAGTGGCCCATGGCTTTTTGGTTCATTTGCAGCTTTTCCCAAACACAGTGTGAACGTATTTTTTGGCAGAGGTCCTGCAGGCAGGAAGTGTGGCAGATGTGTTTTAACACATACCTATCCGGTATTCTTACTCCCTAGAGTTATTGATGTTCTTGGCAGTAGTTGTCAGGGGAGGGGGCAATCTGGGGCAAGACAACCAGGGAATTCCACCAAACCCCCACAAAGACTCAGGCACACTTCCCAGGAGATGAGAGCCCAACACGGTTTCCGGGATTTGTTCAAGAGTTAAACTATGCCCGTCAGGATAGTAGTTTGACCCTTGAAATCCACAAGGGATTAGGCCTATATCATCATAGGGCACTGGGTCACCTGTGCTGAAACGCTTCTCCTCTCCCACCACCCACACACCTCAGTCACCCCACAGGGCAGGGAAGCAAGTGCACGGAGTGGAGGAACGGGTCCCTGGGTAAACAGGAGGGGAAGGGGCTCACTCTCACAGGAATGGAAGGGGTCCCCCCAGGAGGGGGAAGGACTGACTCATGCTCCTTACACTCCACCAAGGCAATAAGTAAACCAAGCACACGGTAATAAGGAAGGAGGGGGGTAGGTATCACTCACACAATTCACCAGTCCACCGAAGCACTCCACACAGCTGTCCAGGGAAGAAGGGGGGGAAGGCAAACACATTCGCCCAAGGTCCAGACTCCTAGAAGCTCTCTCTCTCTCTCTCTCTCTCTCTCTCAATATAGGGGGCCAGCCTAAACAGATCACCGGCACTGTGTGCCTCACAGCACCGGCATTTGAGGAAGAAGCCATGCCCCCTCTGCATGCCTGGAGCCGCTCTGAGCGGCGAAGCCTTAATGGCCCCGCCCCTGTGCTTTGCGTGGTGCCGAGGGGCAGCGCCTGGGCCTCTTCTCGTTGTGGCTGTTGCCCAGCAACCGCCGGGTCCAAGTCTGTGCTGGTGGGGGGAGGCGGCGGCCTGATCGTGGGGCGTGATGTCGGGCTCCATGTCTCTGGAACCCTGGGCTGGGGCTGCTGGCGGGGCCGCGGGGCCCGGGGGCGAATCCTAACAGTAGTATGCTGCTGTGTGGCCAAAGTGCAGACATACATGACTTGGTGCAGGCCAGAATACAGGTGCAAAGCAATACTGTTCCCACCCATGTTCAAACAGCAAGAGTGAAAAGGGGTGTGCAGCATGAACAATTACGCAGAGGTCGATTTTGCCTTCAGCTTATGTCAAACCAATAATGTGCTGGAAGGAGCCTCTCCCTGATTAATTTAAATGGTTTCATTTATATTGATATCCAGGGCCAAATAGCATCATGCACTGAATTTGGGGGTACAAGACATGAAGGATATTAAAACTTAATGGCTGGTGTGCAAAGAAGGCAGCACATCTAGTTTTTAAGGCTTTTGTTTTTTCAGTTTGTGGATGGAAGACCACATTCACATACGCATACACACACACAATATATATATATATATATATATATATATATATATATATATATATATATATATATATATAATTCTGTTATCTTCAGAACATGAATTTGCTACAATGGCCCAACTAATTAAAGAATTATTATTATTTATTATTATTTCATTATTGATTTATGGCATGCCCTATCCCAAAAGCTCAGGGTGACTCACAACAGAAAAACATATTAAAACAAATATAAATAAATATATGAAAGCAAGTGTTTCTACTAGGTAAACTACAACCAGAAGGGTGGGTTTGACAAATGGTTTTTTTCCAACAGTTTAGACCAATTTTATTTATGTAGCAATTTCAATGTTCTAAGTCCTTTATAATCCTTTGTGGTGGATTACAACAATTCATAACCCCGTGAAGTAGGTCATGTTCCCATTTTACAAAGGGTGAACTGAGGTTGAGAGATAGTGACTTGCCCAAGGCTATGGTAAGTTCGCAGCTAAAACTGGATTTGAAACCTGGTTTCTCAGATCCAAGACCAAAAGGCTACACTGGCTCTCAATATATAGGAGTGCTCTTCCTTTCTCCCGAAATGGAAAGCATTGTCCCACAAACACTGCTATACTCTGCTTCTACATGAAAGTCTGAAAATTGGATGAAATTGGCCAACAAGCCATTGTCTGATCCATTTTCAGTGCCCAAGTTAAGAAATATGTAAAAAGTAAACAAATAGCAATGATAATAATGTTTTATTATTATTAATTATTAATCTGTGCTAGGAGGACTAATTTGAAATACAGCTAAAGATATTGGTTTTTAAAGGACTGACTCGACGGTAGGTCTGAATCTGTACTGCGCCCTTGGTAGATGCATCATGGGGGCTCAGCTCGTGGGAATGTGACTCTACATTTTGTGCCTTCTGTTCTCTGAGCTCCCAAACAACCCCTGGTTTCTTTCCCAGGATGCTTAGGAGATGGGCTATGACCAAAAATTCCTGCAGAGCCATATGCTACGGGGCCTCATCATCTCCACCTCACTCCCCTTCCTGGCACCCTACCCATGTTTGGAGTTGTTAGAGAGCGAGCAGATCATCACCTAAGTCTGTGCCAGGAAAATTGTGCCCAGTTCAATAATGGCACACTGACAGCCCAAAACGCCACCAGAGTTGGCTGAAGTGGGAGACAGAATGTCTTCCAGTGTTTTTAATTAAACAAAATGGGATAAAACCAATGCAAACTTGCTCAGGCCCCAATCAAGTTCAGTCAGCTATTGATATGCATTAAATTATTTGCAATTTCATAAATACATGGCGGAGAACTGCATCCAATATCACCCCCAGACTCCGAACCTGCTGAGCTATAGGAGGGTGAACCCCCCCAATCAGGGGGGCCACCACCTCCCTCGCTCTCCCCACCAACATCACCTCTGTCTTATCGGAGTTGAGCTTCAGTCTGCTCTGCCACATCCACTCCGCCACGTCCTCCAAACACTGGGACAGCAACGAGACAGCAGGGTCTGGGTCAGTTGAAAAAGAGAGGTACAGCTGAGTATCATCAGCATATTGGTGACATCGCACCCTGAACCCTCTCACGACCTCCCCCAAGGGCTGCATATATACATTAAATAACAATGGAGACAGGATAGAACCCTGCGGAATGCCGCAGGATAAAGTGCGGGGGCAAGATGTTTCAGCTCCCAACACTACCCGCTGCTTTCTCCCTGAGAGGAATGAGCGGAACCATTCAAGAACAGTCCCGTCCAGGCCCCCCAGGTCACACAGCCGTCTTAACAGCAGACCATGGTCCACGATGTCAAAAGCGGCCGAGAGATCTAGCAGGATGAGAAATGTCGAACATCCTGCATCCATCTCCCGGCGGAGATCGTCGACCAAGGCCACCAATGCTGTCTCAGTGCCATAGCCAGGGCGGAACCCAGATTGAAAAGGGTCTAGGAAACCGATGCTGTCCAGATGTGCCTGGGGCTGGATTGCCACTGCCCGCTTAATAACCTTCCCTAAAAAGGGAAGGTTAGAGACAGGTCGGTAGCTGGTGAGTGCGTCCACGTCCAATGATGGCTTTTTCAGCAGGGGCCTCCTTGAGGCTAGGCGACAACCTCCCCTGCTGCAAGGATGCATTAACCACCCTCGCCAGCACCGTCCACAACGTCTCCCTGGAGGCTTTCACCAACCAGGATGGGCACGGATCGAGTTCACAACTGGTGGCTCTCACAGACCCCAGGACATCCACCGCATCGACTGGCGTCACTTCCTGAAACTCCCCCCACAAAGATGGACACCAGACAGCCTCCATGATCTCGCGCTCTCCACCTACTGCCCCTAATCCAGTGTCAAAGTTGCTCTGAATCCGAGCGATCTTGTCTGCGAAGTAGGTGACAAACTCCACCTGGGACAGGTCCCCATTCAGGCGGAGGGAGGCCGGACTGACCAGCCCCCGCACCATCCGAAACAGCTCCACCGGGCGTGACTTCACAGACGCTATGAGGACAGCAAGGAACTCTTTAACTCTACAACTTCCTGGTTACTCCTTTGAATTTGTCAGTGCATTAGATCTGAGTCCACCCCGCAGGTCTCTGTGCTGTTGGGTCTTTCTCTGCTTCTGCACCCCATTTCATGATACCTCCTGGTTTCACTGCTCCTTCAGTCCTCACTACCTTCATCTTTCCATTCATCTCCAACTCCTGGTTCCCATTGCTGGTCTCATTCTTACATCCAGCTCCTGGACTGGTTCCCTTCGCCAGCTCTGCCTTGTCTTCTCCTGTCCCACCCACTCCAGCCTTGTCTGCCTCATCTTGTCCTGTCTGTCCATCCTGCCTAGTCCTGCCTTCTCTGCTTTGTCCTGTCCAGTCCTGCCTTGTCTGCCCAGTCCAGTATAGCCGCCCATGGCCCGATCATACTATATGTACTCCTGAAAAATGGGGAGTACACACTCCCCTTTGGTTTATATTTCAAAGGCCCTTTTCAAATGGGCTGTGAGGAGCTGTAGTGTGAGGAGTGGGGGGATGGGTGTGCGCCATGCGCGACCCGTCACACGGATGCACACCCATCGCCACGCATGGAGGCATCGCTGTTTTGTTCAGTGCCTCCGTGCGTGGGGGATGGGTGGAGTGAGGGAGTACGCACGCCCCCCCACCGGCTGTCACGCAGACACTCACCCAGTTGCACACGTGGGGGGAAGGGGACTTCTCGTGTGAAAAGGGCCAAAGTAACTGTTTGTGTTAACACAGGGTGGTGACCATAGTGCAGTGATCATTGTGTCTCTGCTTGGAGGAAACCTAAGCAGCACTGCTTGAGTTCATACTGTTCATTTGAATTCTTTTGATATGGAGTAGCTACTTCAATTGAATTAAAACAAGTAGCTAGGTTGGTTTACACTGTGCCCTGGCTTTTCAACCCCCTCCCTGCTGGGTTCCGCCCCTGAGTCTGCACAACAGTCATTCCCCTCCCCTCCCCTGTCACATAGATGTTGGGTTTGGCTCCACTCCCTGAATGTGGACCAGCCCCAGCGCTCCCCGGAAAATTGAAAAGTTTGACACCCTGTGGGCTTGTTACTTTGATTTCACTGACGTATTTACTTCAGTTTAGTTCATGTGGCCTCAGCTGTAGTGTAAAAAAAGCATATTCTTATAGTTAACATCGTGAAATTCCTGTCACTTATGCTTATTTATGTACCATGGATTAGTCAGTGTGAGAATCGTACTACACTACTTTCCAACTCCTCAAAATGCAGACAGTTTTCTGTTCCCTTGCCAGCGCCACTGTTCTGTGCAGATTCAAAACCATATGAATCACATGCCTTGGTAGCCAATCAGAATTCAGAAACTCATTGGATGTTGCCATCAGCAGTCTGTGCCAACACCCATTTATACACTCCTTTCTGGAGCTGACACTAAGCATTATTAACATCAATTAACTCACGCCATAAACAGATACCATGTGGCTTCCATCTGAAGTTTTATTTCAGGGCCTCCGCCTCTTAAAGTGACTCAGTGGAAAATTACCTTGGTGTGTGTGACCTACGCAGTCATACCTGCACTTTGCAACAAATACTTTCTGAAGGCAATATCAGGGGGAATGAGGGGACAGATGAGCATATGGAAAACACCGTTTCCTTTAAAAAAAAAAGGCACAAAACAAAAACTCAGACCTTGTCATGAATGAAGTAGCATTAATGTTAAAGAAGCACTTGAGGGTAATGATGTAGAAATAAATAAAATGTCCTGGGGTGTAAGACAGTAGCATGTATTTATGAAATTGCAAATCCACAATGATCTCACTTGAGAAGCACAGAGGGAGAGAGAGAGAGAGAATGTGTGTAAAACTGGTTCTGTTCTGTGCCTGGGGTGGAGACAGAGTTGTTTGTTCAACTGGTTATGCTTAAACTAAAGGTGGGTCATTGTAATGAAGCCTAAATTTCATGTGATTGTGAGGAGGAGGAGGAGGCAAAAAGAGGTGGAGTCTCGTGAAGTGCAGCTGAGAAGAAGGGTTTAGAGACACTTTCTAAAGTATCAAGAGCTCCAGAGCAGAGTTTTGCTTGCAATGTAAGTTGCCAAGTATTCTCTTTATTATTATGGGAACAGAGTGTTTTTGCCTTACACAAAAATATCTCCAAAGTCTGACTAGGCTAGCTGATCCTTTTTGAAATGCAAAAGGTTTAAGTAATTTTTATGAAATGAATTTCTTTTAAAAAACAAAAGAAAAAACCTTTCCTAATATTTAGAAATAAGGAAAAACTTTATCTTTTGACTAAATGTATATTCAGTAAATTAACTGAGAATTTTTTCTGAGCATTTAGTTGAACTGATCAAATAAATATGAAGGTATTACATAATATATATGCTATAGGATCTAGGATCCTGACTTGTACTGAGGAAATGTTTTAGAACAGGCTGACATTCTAAGATATGTAAATTAAAGCATAATTCCAAAGCATTTAATCGGAAAAAGATGTCTTAATTACTCATGTACACTTCAAGTATTAATGAAGAGTCTAGAGACACTTTATCCTTGCTCTCAATTTATGGCAGATTCATTTTAATTTCTGGCCTAATGAAATGTGAGCTGAGGAGTCGAGAGAGTTTCATGTTGCAAGGGGGGAAAACACACCTTATAGCTAGAAGGAACCGTTTGGTCAGACTTTGTAGCATTAACTATAGCTTTGCTTGTTCCTACATATGGTGGTGTTGCATTTTTATGCACTTTAATTCCTGTACACTTTGATTAGATGCTGTAAACAGTAATTGCTTTTTTTGCTTGCAATATGATGATATGCTTTAATTCTGTTTATACAAGTGCATTGCAGTTGTATACTTCCTAGACTTTAGTCTTAAATATATACAAGCCTTATACTAGTCGCTGCTGTTCATAAAGGCAACAGCTGGGATAACCTGATGTTGAGTCTTGCTTTTCACACCCACCCAGATTTAGGACCCTGCTTGTCCGTTAAGGCTAATGGGAAATGTGTGTCCAACCGTACAGGGTGCTGCACTAGGAGGGGTCGTGCTTAGGGTTATTACCCCCCTTTGGTCTTTTGCTCCAAGGGAACGCCACCACGTTGGGCCGAAGGTGCTGCCACCCTGTTGTCTGGTGTAATCCCCCATCCAAAGAGTGCGTAATGTCCTGGGGCCCCATAGGGGCAGGCGCATGTTGGAAAGGAGGCAGGAAAGTTCCTGCTGATGTGGACACCCCTTGCCATACCTAGAAGGCCTTCGGGAGGGAGGGTGGGGTGTGTGTGATTTTAATCCCCCGCCCATTTATTTATTTGTTTTTCTAGCCCTGTTTTATATGATGTGTTTTAGATGATGTATTTTATATTTATATTTTAAAGTGAATTTTAAATATTTTATTATTGTTGTTAGCCGCCCCAAGCTGCATTGCAGGAAGGGGCGGGATATAAATCTGTAAAATAAATAAATAAATAAATAAATTTCCTGACTAATCTGGAGGAATCAGGCCCCCCCACCCCCAAATACAAAACCCAAAGGCTTCAGGGGAAACCGTCCCCACCAGAGTATCTGAGCAGACTGAACTGCTAGAAGCCATGTGCTACGAGAGGCCCCACCAGGGGCTTGGCTTCACTAGTCTAGATGGATGGAGTGATGGCAGGCAGGCAATGGAACACGTTATCTGGGGGAGGAAGGGTCGAATGGTCGCCATTGCTGGAGACTTTCAAAGAGAGAGCCTCCAGTTTGGGGATCCCCCAAAATCTCTTTGGGGATCCAAGCAGAGGATTAGACTAGATGATCCTAGAGAAGTCCCCCTTTGAGCTCTACGATTGGAAGGAAGGAAGGAAATGGAACCCGTTGCCAATGGAGGTTGTAGGCTCCCATCGCTGGAGGTTTTTTAAAGAGTCTGGACAGCCACCTCACGGGGATGTTGTATCTGTAGTCATTCTGCGTCCAAGCAGGAGGTTGGACTCGGTGATTCTTCAAAGTTCCCTTTTGAACTCTGTAATTGGAAGGAAGGACTCCCAATTTCCCCATGTTCTCCCACCATTGTATAAATTCAAGAGGTGTGAGTCTTTCACCAGTTGTATTAACACTAATAGAGTTAGTTACTCCTGATTTACACCAGAGCAAAAGAAATCAAAGTTAGGCCCATGGGCTCTGTAATTTCACCGTAAAAGCGAAACCAGACCAGGATAGTCAAATGCTCTGTGTAGATAGATACCACAGCGTGGTTGAGTAGTTCCGTTCTAATCTCTGGAAATAAACCAAAACATCCTTCATAATAAATTGTGGTTGTTATCATTTGCATGATAATGAGTTCTTCACTCTGGTTGGTAAATTAAAGATTTTCACCTGCTCATTTTCATAACCAGACAACCATCTGTTGTGGATGTACAGATGAGATATATTGCTGGGACATAGTTCCTCCTACTTGGTACTTCCTGCTCAGGGAAACAATCTCTGGGTCCTATTTTGACATAATTTTGCTGACAGAAGGACACAGTAATTCCATACTTCCCAGCTGCCCCCTACTAGGAGGGACAAGACCCTCTTTGGGTGCTGAATCCCACTGTCCATCTTTCAGGGGTCAAAGTCCTTCTTTCAGGAAAGTGACAGGCAAAAAGACTGGTATTCAAGCCTTAGGAACTTCTTTCTTTGGAAAAACACTTGAAAGGACAATGGGAAAATGATAGAGCAACAAGAACCAAAGGAGAAGGAGGAGAGGTTCTGTCCCACTTCATGAAGTTGGAATGTTGGGAGTGTGTGCGAACATATAAATGCATGAGGGGGTGGAGCTTATTCACTGAGGGTGGAGATTTCTTGGCCAAGGGGAACATGATATGTTCCTCTTTGGTCAATTAGCATGTTGTGAGGTACATAGTTTCATAAAAATCAGGACGAACTCACAAAAAATGAAGGAGAATGGGTCACTGTGATTGTCAGACTGGTATGGGTTCAGAGTCCAGTCTCCTGGTTTTGAGAGAAACTTTGTCTGAGCAGGGAATGTAGGATGTGACTACAATAAAGAACGTTATAGATGTAAGGACATAAGAAGTGCCCTATTGGGTCAGGCCAATGGTCCATCAAACTCAGCATCCTGTCTACAGCGTATAAAGCTAATCACTTACTTTGTTAATGTAATATTTTTTTCCTCTCCTCTAGCTTTAAATTAGAGTATATGGATGTTCAGGTTCAGTTGCTTCAGAGAAGTGCCAAAACAGAACACAACTGAGTGGTCCATTTACTGTTCACCCTCAAACCCTGACAGTCAAGAGTTGCCATCCCCTGACTAACTTGACCAGTACCTATTTGTGGTCTCCAGCAACTTATTCAATCCTTTTTTGAACCTACTTATACTATTGGCCTTCACTACATTCTCTAGCAATGAGCTCCACATGCAAATTGTACACTGAGTGTACTTTTTATTTGTTTAAAATTTTGCTGCCAATTAATTTTCACAGTGTATCCCCATGTCCTGTTATACTGAGAAAGGGTATTTAGTTACTCTGCCACACTCTTAATTTGGTAAACTTCTATGATCTCCCCCTCTGTGTTAAGAATGCAACATCCGTATACTCAAATTTAAAGCTAGATGAGAGGCAAAAACTTTAATGAAGTAAGTGATTCAGTTTATACACTGTGCTTTCAGGATGTCCAGCATCAGTCCAAGAATTTAAAAATTAATTTGAATATAGTGCAAAAGATTTGAGATGAGCCAGCTTTGGAAAAGAAAGCCGCTTTGCTACTTTGATGACGCAGCATAAGTGGCGCTTATGTAGCCTGAGGAACAGTGCGTAAAAACAGATGAGACAGCAACCTGCTATGGACCGCTTTCTCACGCTTTGGCCCGGATCTCACCTGCATGTCTGTGCAGGCGGTGCAAGATGTTGGCCCGGGATTTCCCAAGGCTGCATTGGCGGCTAGCATGGGCTGTGACCTCAGAAAACCTTCAGGGTCACAGCCCAGGTTAAAGCCCACCCGTCCGGGCCACAGTGAACTATCACAGCTGTTGAGAAAATACCAACCTGGCTTGGGGAGGGGTGGGGTGGGGCTGCCATGGTGGCCCATCATGGTGGGTGGGAGGTTGGGTACAGCACGGAGCCAGGGTTGGCTGGCCACACGCTCATGCTTCTCTCCAGTTACGCTCACATGTGTTTGGCGGCACGACCTGGCCAGGCCCATGTTCGCCATGGTTTTCCTCCCTAAGCCTGGTCGGGCCGCTACCGCATGGCCATTGTGTGTTTTTTATCTAGTAACAATCTAGAGACAGCGTGGTTGCTGTGTTGGTCTCAAATGTAAAAGATGGAAACAAAGTAGTTTAAATTATCTCTTTTTTATTGGACCAACTTCTGTTGGTGATAATGTGCAAGCTTTCTGGATACACAGAGCCCTTCCTCAGGCATGTAATGTAGGCAGAATATATAAATTGAGCAAATGTAGGGCAGGTCTATATGAGGAGGCAGAGAGTGACGTGGATGGGAGTGGATAAGGCAAGATAACTGGTGCGGGACGGGGTTTGATAGTGAGAAATGCCAGGATATATATATCCTGGTATGGATCTAGATCTCCAACAATAGGTAGTGGTAAACAGTATGCATAGAGAGGACGAGGCTAGAGCAAACATGGGTTGGGGTATAGTAGGAAACGGCTTATCAGGTGACGGGAATACACATACGAAAGGAACAGAGTTCACAGCAATAACACAGAGGTTGAGTATACAGCTGACAGTCTACCAGTTACTGAGTGATAAGTACAGCTGAAATGAAGAGGGTTTTAAAAATTAATAAACTGGATTCAAAGACGGATTTCCTTTAGGAAAAATTCAAATCAGAATCCCCCCTGCCGCAAATGTTTACATGAAATTCAGCTTTAATTTGCTTAGTTGACCTGTTTCATGAAGTCAAAATTTTGATTAATTAGCTTGATTTGATTTCAATTTATTTAGGTTTCTTGATTGCAGAGTAAATCAAGTGAATTATAGAAAGCTGAACAAGACTATGGGTGTTTTCAGATGTGACGGGGCCAATTGGCCCCGTCACGAAAACAATAAATTCATCCCCCCACCGAGATGACCCCGTCACACCCTAACAGACGTGTCGGGGGATCCTGGCGGGGGATCGGGGAGGGGGCAGGGTCGCGCAGCGCATGCCCCCTCCACGCTCCCCGCCGTCCACCCTCTGGGGAGACAGGTGGCCGCCAGGGCCAATGCGGCCGCAGCGCTCGCCCGCTTTGGCCACGGGCCAGAATCCCTGCGGTGATTCCGGGCCGTGGCCGCCGTCCAGAAGTGATGGCGGGGTTCATCACGGCAGGGAATCGCCTTCGCCACGTGGCGGCCACCGGTCCCGCCGCTTCGGCCCCTCGTGTGGCAAAAGTGATTCCCCACCGTGGTAACATCTGGGGGGGAACATCCGTTCCCCCCAACAGACGTTCCGTGATCACAGCCACCACAGGGAATTGACTGTGGTTGACTGTGATCTCGTAACATCTGAAAACACCCAATGTTTCAGACAGTGTCTTATTCAAAGTTTCTACTGCAACTTGACAACAGCATCAAAGTAATAAATGCTCAATAGCAAAAATGTAAATTGATGGGTGTTTTCAAATGAGCAAGCCAATGGGGCAGGTCCGTGGCTCCCTTGTGGCTCTGCAAGGAGTGCATGGGGAGCGATTTCAGATGAGTGACTCTCAACATGGCTACCTCACGGATATACTCTTAATCTGGGCTCCCAATTTAGGTTCAGTTTGGGATATACTCTAATTTGTGATCCCAAATCCTACTCCAGATTTCCCAGCATGGCTCAGTACATGGTCATGAGTGGGTGCTCTGCGTTTTCAGACTAGCAGTCAGCTCTGTGGCTCCTGGGTGGCCATACAGGAGGGTAGCATCGTCCAATGAAGACTAAATAGCAAAATACTGAATTAATGAGCATCAGGTAAGAAATTAATGACTAAATAACAAATGAGTGAATATCAATTATTGATAAGCAAATTAACAAATTTGCAAAAATAGCAAATTAAAAATTCATGCAGTAACAAAAAATTGAGAACCATCTACAAACTTGGTTGTGAGATGCACAAATGAGCTGCAGATTTGGAATCGGAATTAGAAATGTGCATGATTGGTCAAATATTCAATTTGCTTCAAATATTTCTTTCCACTCTGATTTGCGGAAGATTCTGCCAACTTTGGCAGCAGTCTTGTTGGGGAAGGACGGGCTTCAGGGTGACACACCACAAGGAAACCATCTAAAGTTATTTCTCCATAATGCGTTTATGAGATAAAGAACATCCTTGAGCCATAACTTTACAAGGGGAGGGCACTGGGGGAACAAGGGCACTGTTAGTTTTACAGTTGGGCAATCAAGTAGGCTGCATAGGGAAGTTGTGGAATGTTCTTCCTGGGATGTTTTAAAAAAAAAACAGCTGGTGGTGAAACATCTGCCTGGAATGCTGTAGGCCATAGGGCATCCTTTCTTGGAGCAGGGGGTTGGATGAGATGACCTTTCAGGTTCCTCCCAACCCTACAGTTCTATGTTTCTCTGCACAGATGTTTGATTCCTTTTAATTTCTTCCAGTTGTCCATCTTAATGTTTGTGGTGGTTGGTCCTGGAATGTTGACATCGCGATGGGCAATGAAAACAGCAGCAGCAACACAGAAAATCAGGTAGGTGTGGTGAAACTTTCCTCCCCCCCCCCCCACCCTTTCTGCATTATTTTCAAACAAATCTTTTCAGAGAACTACTCATTTTAATAATAGACCGTTACATTCAGCTCCCGTTTAGAGCCAGGCAGCCCCTACTAAAGTCAAGGAAGATTAATTGGTGTAGTTGATAGCAGAATTTGACCATTTAGTGGTAAATCGTGACTATGGGTGCTTCTACCCGTGATGGCTGCTGCCATCACAAACTTGTCTGGGTGGTGGAGGCAGCTGTCACTACGGCTGGGGATCTGCCGGGCTGCCAAAGAAGTGTTACAGCAGTAGGGAGATGCACAGACGTGACTCCGCATGTTCCTGCCCCCGCATTGCATGCATCACCTTGCCTTCATGGAGCCATGGAGGCCAATGACAGCTGCCAAGGCGCCCGTCCCCCACTGCCACTCCAGACCACAATAAGTAAAGTGGGCTAATAGACATGATAGCTCGCTTTACTCCGGGTCTGCTGGCTGGCTCCCGACCCTGGTGGAGCTTAGCCCGGGCTGTCACTTGGGGATTTCCCCAAGTGACAGCCCAGGCTAAGCTCTTGGGAGCCAGACCATGGTAACATCTGGTGGCCGTTTTCAAACATGATGGTGGCACTACAGCGGATTAATCCGTGCCACCATCCTAGTTCTTCTTCTTCTTCTTCTTCTACCACTGTGTTTATTGCACACATGCAGGCATTTCTATGTGGTGCTGCACCAGGGTACTCTACCATCCAGCTGGTCCTGGATTATGCGACTTAAAATATATATGTTTTTGGCCTTCGCTATATTCTTTAAATCACTGCCAAAAATACAAAACTGCAAGCTTCCCCTATGTAGCACCATATGTCTGATTACGATAATCTACATCCTTGGGGGTAATTTCAGAAAGAGTTATGCATCTTCATCACTTGCCCCTCTCAGAATTGGGTCCACTTACTAAATCGGAACAAAAATGGGGAACAGTCCCTGTTCTGGCAACTGGATTACTGGAGCCCAGCAGCCTCCATGTTTCTCAGGCTTTCCAACTACATTCCCTGCACAGGTTCTGAGACTGGAGGTCTCTTCATAACTAACTTTGGGAATCATCCACTTGCTGAGCTCCCTATTCATGTGTTCTAGGAATGGGATCAAAGTGTGTGTGTGTGAGGGGGGCACTTGCCTTCCTGGATTTTGCCTGCCCCACCCCTTCAGAGCATGGTGATGTCACGATGCTCCATAAGGGGTGTGCCTACATTACAAAGGGGTGGGGCAAAGGAACTCCCTTGTCCCTTTCTGACATGGCCATGCCCCCTTTGAAGCTCCCAACCCCTGCTTCTGATAAACATTCTGGTAGATCCCCTGTCCCCACTTGTTGGGAATCTGCAAAGCAAGCAAGACTCTTGAGTGTTTTTAGACAAGATGCTACCCTGCATGGCCACCCAGGAGCCATGGAGCCAACCACCCATCTGAAGGTGGAGCAGGGGGAATGCGCACTCCCATGAGCCATGGAGCACCCACCCATGGCTACGCGCAGAGCACTGCCAGAAAATCCAGAGTGCTCCATGTGGGACAGGCCAAATAGATCTGTGGCAACAGGGCCTCTGCCCATATGAACGAGGGCAGCCAGCCTCGCCAGCAGACCTGTCCACTGCTCATAAGCACAGCGCGCGGGGCAGGAGACATGGCCTTTGGAGGTAACAAGAACTGGATGGGAGCGTTGGGGAGCCCAGTTCCCCAGTGCTCATGCCATGGATATATAAATTGCAAAGGCCAGCTCAGAACGCTTCCCCATCCCCCATGGTCCACACGTGGTGGCTTGTCTCCATGGCTGGGGTAGCTACGCTGGAAGCTACCTCTTTAAATCCCTCCCCACATGGTCCACCCGAGTGGGTGCTCTGCAGCAGTGCCATTCAGCACTCACGGACACCTCCCCCCAATCGCCTTGCTTGTTTAAAAACACCCATTGACTCAAAGAATGTTCGTTCTGGGCTGCCGGTGGCTGCACAAGTGGGAAACTAAAGTCTCTGCCAACCTCTGGGGGGAGTGAGAATGACTGTAACACACATTTTTTGTCTGCAGGCAAACCAGCCAGCTAGGGCCATAGCAAGCATGGAGCTCAGGAGCTCAATTGAGCCCAGGCCCTGGGCACTAGGCAGGCTATTTGCAAGCTGCTCAAGCACAACTTGGACATTTTCAGAGTGGGCAGCAGGGGGAAACAGGGACAACACTCTGCCCTTATCCACATTGAAAGCTCCCAAGCCACTTGCAAAGGGCCCTGCTAAGAAGGAAAACCATTTCCCCAATGACTTCGTGTGTATTACAGAGACCTGGCTGGACACTGAGTCAGGACCAGTTCTGGCTGACCTTGTTCCAGCTGTGAACTCCATACAGCATCAGCTATGGCCAGAGGAGTGGGGGTGGTGTAACCATTATTTTTAAGGAGACATGGTCTGTGAGGAGGTATCTGATGCCGACACTAGCTTTGGGGGAGTGGAGCGTAAGTTCATGGCCACCATGACAACTATGGGACTGTCTCAGGTGGTTATTGGCCAGACACATGATGGGCATATGCTGGACCTGATATTTTGCACCAGTCTTGAGGCGGCTGATCTGTTAGTTGGGGAGATGTCAGCTGTGCCCTTGTCATGGACGATCATTACCTCTTACAGGCTGGTCTCCTAGTGCATTTCTGCCCCTGGAAAGGAACAGGACCAGTTCGATTGGTCTGTCCCCGGAGACTTGTGGAACTACAGAGGTTCCAGGATGCTCTTGGGGAATTACTCTCTGATGTCGACAACCGTCTGCTTGATGACCTTGCGGCTCTTCGGAACACTGCTAACGGAGGCCATCGATCGAACGGCTCCTAGGCATCCACTCCCTGAGCAGCGGCACCGCAGGTCCTCTTGGTGCACGGAGGACATGCAGCAGTTGAAGTGTGAAGGCTGGTGGTTAGAGCATTGGTGGTGCTGTACTCTGACTGAAGCCGACCGATTGCAGCATAGAGTTAGTTAAGAAACCTATGCTGTGACTGTGCAGGCAGAAGGGGTTCTTTGCTGCTCCCATAGCATTTGCAAAGTCATGTCCAGCTGAGCTTTTCCAGGTGGTGAAGGGGCTGGTCAGTTCGGCCTCCCTCCACCTGCAACTTGAATTTTCCAGTGCTCACTGTGACACGTTTGTTGACTTTTTCATGGACAAAATTGCTCATATTCACCATGACTTCGACGCCACACTTGATGCAGTGGGAGAACCAGAGGTAATGGAAGCCCTGCCTTGTCCCATTTGATAGGATCAGTTTCAGTGGGTGTCGCCCACTGATGCAGAGGATGTCCTTGGGGCAGTTAGTGCCACCTGTTGCGAACTAGACCCATACCCGTCCTGGCTGGCTAAGGCCAGTGGGGAGACATTGGGGCTGCTGCTGGCACAGGTGGTCAGTGCCTCCTTTAGGAAGGGCAAAGTGACAGGCTGCCTCAAGGAGGTGGTGGTGCAGCCTCTGCTCAAGAAGCTATCACTTGACATTGACTCCCATGCCAGCTATTGGCCAGTCTCTCACCTTCCCTTTTTAGGGAAGGTTATTGAGTGGGTGGTGGCTCAGCAGTTTCAGGGGCATCTGGATCATGTCCGTTTTTTGGATCCCTCAGAGTCCAGCTTTCGTTCGGGTTTTGGTACTGAGACTGCGCTTGTAGTTTTGGTCAATGACCTCTGCCGGGTGTTAGACCAGGGTCAGTCGACCCTGTTGATATTGTTAGATCTGTTGGCTGCATTTGATATTGTTGACCATGAGGTGATGGAGACCTGCTTGCAGGACCAAGCTGGAATGGGTGGAATTATTCTTGAATGGTTCTGTTTCTTGCTGGCTGGGAGAACTCAACGGGTGGTTCTGGGGGATTGTTCTTCATCTCCCTGCGATCGCTTGTGTGGAGTCCCGCAAGGTTCTATTCTGTCTCCTGTTCAGTGTGTACATGCAGCCTTTGGATGAGGTCATGAGGGGGTTTGGAGTCAGGTGTCATCAATATGCTGACACTCAACTCTGCCTCTTGTTTTTAGCTCACCCAGGCCTGGCAGTCTTGGTGCTTACACAGTGTTTCGTAGCTGTGGGGGACTGGATAAGGGCGAACCATCTGAATCTGAATCCCAACAAGACAGAGGTAATGCTGGTGGGGTGAGGGTGGGGCTGAGTGAGTAGTGGCCCCTGTCATTGATGGGGTTTGCCCTCTGTTGGTCCCCCAGGTTCACAGTCTGGGGCTGCTCCTTGATTCGCAGCTCCGGCTAGATGTCCTGTGGCAGGGAGTGCATTTTGCCAATTACATCTGGTGCAATGACTGTGGCTGTACATTTCAGATTCTGACCTGGCCATCGTCATTCATGCTTTCATTGCCTCAAGACTGGACTACTGCAACGCGCTCTACGTGGGGCTACCCGTGGTGATGGTTTGGAGACTGCAGCTGGTGCAAAACGCGGCGGCCCACCTCCTCATGGGGATGGGTCACCATGAGCACATTACACCAGTGCTCCATCCTTTGCACTGGCTGCCTATAGTCTTCTGGAACCAATTCAGGGTGTTGGTTTTGACCTATAAAGCCCTACATGGCCTAGGCCCCGCCTACCTGCAGGACTGCCTCACCTCCTGGGTCCTAGAGCGACCCCTGCAGTTGGCTGGGAGTGCCCTTCTCAAGGTCTCCCGAGTTTCTTGGGTGGCTACTATGGGGAGGATGTTTTCAATGGCTGCACCAAGGGTGTGGAACTCCTTCCTGACAGAGGTCTGCTTGGCCCTGGACCTTCCATCTTTCCAACAACAGTGTAAGACCTGGCTGTTCTGCCAGGCTTTTCGTAAGGGGTTGGGATGGGGAAAGTTTAGCTCCACTATTGTTTTATATTGCTGAATTTTTGTATTTTTTCTTTATATCTTATTTATATTTTATATTTTTTATTTTATATGTATATCATACTTAATGTTTTCATTATATTGTATTGTGAGCCTCCCCAAGCTGCTATTAGCAGGAGGGTGTGGGATAAAAATGCATCAAAATAAATAAATAAAAATAAAAATAAAAAAGGTGTGGGAGGAGTGCTGGTCCCACCTCCACCCATTTTTCTTAAAAAAACTTTCATCCTGGTGGGGTTGCTGCCACTCCAGGGGAGAGGGGTTTGCTGGGAGCCACGGCAGCACCACCATGTCTGCAGGGTTCCTACAACCACAGCCTTGCTACACCACTGCAGGCAGCACGTACGCATTGTGACGATCAGTGACCTGTGTGCATTGCCTTTTCCCCATTGCCACCAATGCAGCAGGAAACGTGGGTCCCTGATTATGGTTATTTCCTGTCCCCAATCCCTCCACCGGAAATGGTGGGGATCACAGCCTGCTTTGCTGTAACTGTGGCCAGCTGTGATACAGCTGTTTGCTGAATCTGCCGTCCAGCTGTGCACCACTTACCATGGCCCTCACAGACATGGAGATTGGCAGCGGGGCAAGCGGGTGCACTTCCCTGGAATGTTCACGGCCACGCCCCCTTTGGAGCATGGAAAAGTCACTCTGCTCCCTAAGGAGCGTGACCATGTCAGAAGGGGTGTGGCCATGTCAGGAGGGGGCTCTCTCACCTTTTATCAATGTGGCCACATCTCCTTTCAAGCATTGTGATACCATGACACTCTACAGGGGTGGGCTACTTTAGAGAGGGAGCTTGAGAGTGGCGTAACTTTCCCTCAGAGGTTGTAATGAAAGCTGAGAAACAGCTGGAGGGGTGTGTGTGTGTGGTGCTGGAGGTGACATTGGGCGGTTGGAGGAGTCACAAGCCCACCTGACTCACTATGTCCCAGCAGGGCGGGGGGTTGAGGACTGCCGTTCCAGGGATAGTGGCTGAGTGCTTTCCTCCTGATGGCGGGGGTGGGGTGGGGGGAGGCTAGGGAGTGCAGCATTGAGAGCCCAAGTTCCCTTCTGTCCCTCTTTGTGTTTACCACCACCTATTAGTTCTTTGTCTCCTACTCCAACCTATCATTTTGCAGCTGTTTGT
Organism: Sphenodon punctatus; assembly: GCA_003113815.1. Taxonomy (NCBI): domain Eukaryota; kingdom Metazoa; phylum Chordata; class Lepidosauria; order Sphenodontia; family Sphenodontidae; genus Sphenodon; species Sphenodon punctatus. The sequence continues at coordinate 2,103,225 of QEPC01013568.1, forward strand.
AAATGTCTGGCACCTCTGTCTCTCTCTTTCTTTACCATAACCCTTCTCATTTACTGCTTTGTCCTGTCCGCTCCCACCCATTCCATGCTCCCTCATATAGACCTGGCCTACATTTGCTCAGTTTATATATTTCTACTGGCTATGCTACATGCCTGAGGAAGGGCCTTGTGTGGCCTGAAAGCATGCTGATTTCCACCGACAACAGTTGATCCAATAAAAGAGATCATTCAACCACTTTGTCACTCAGGACTTGGGTAACACCGCAGCAATGAGAGGGCTGCAGAGTCAGCTCTGAGAAGCACTGACACCTGCTTGCAGGCTGCTGCCAATCCCAGAATCCCTGATTGGCGAACCATTTTTAAACAGTGCAATTAAAGCAATCTCAATCTTTCCCTCATTAGCTTAATCTTTAACAATGACTCTTGGGGAATGTCCTGTTCTCTACTACGTTTCACACTCTTCCAGTGTGGACAAGATCTGAATTTTTAACAACTTCAAAAAGGCAGGAAGATACCCCCCCTTATGAAGCATGGGAGACCCTTCTCCAATATGAAGCTGGGGAAAGGATAGGGGAAGTACATTTACTCTCCAGATCAACATTAGCAGAAATCGCAACATCAGGAAGGAAAAATGACATTGCATGGGGTCAGCAGTGTCACAGAAATGTGCAAAGTATCCACTGGAAAGGTTTTCATTTACTGTTCTTTAATGGCTGTTACAACAGGTGATGCAAGCTAAAGATCACCTAGTCAACATTTAACTCTGTTTGTTTTTAGTCAGAGGTTGCTGGCACCAGTAAAGTCATCCTATTGCCACCAGACCAAGGAACACAGCAGGTACTAGACAAGGACAGATTTGCATGGTTTGCATTTCCAAATTTCCGTAGGAGCTTGGGGAAAAGAGGGGGAGTGAAACTAGATGTTTATTTGGCATGCCGCTATTTTTGGCTTTTCTTTCTTTAAATTGAATGCAAGCTTTCTAAGCAGTTATTACATATATATACTCTCAGCAAGTTGTAAAACCATCAGAATCTGTTTCCTTTTAAATGTGTGGTGGGTTTGGTTTTTATTTTTTAGAAAATAAAATCAAATCCGTGCTTTTAGAAAAGTTGCAAGCTGATACGCTATTGGAGGCTGGCTTTCTCCCAATTCCTTGTGTATTGAAATGCAGCAGTCAAATTTTTGTTGGAAGCCACTATCAAATCAATTTGCAAGCTAGCTTTCTGTTATCAGGTAGGTAGCTCAATTCAACAATCCTATAATGGAGTCCTACCAAAACAAACAAACGGACGACTGAATTAGGAATAGAAAAGCCCTATACCAATGTAAGAACATGAGCGCTCTCTATTAATTTTAAGATGCCTAAATTGTGTTAGGTCTGGGAAGGGGGACCCTTTCCCTTTCAAGGGACACTTGAAAACTAGTACTAGCTCTGAGAAGCGACATAGAATTTGGGGGTTGAAGTGTTTAAGGGCGTACTCAGGGTGGGGGAAGGGGGAAGAAGAGGTTCATATCATGGATCCATCCCTTATTCTTTTGTGGTGGCTGTAATCTCTGCTCCCTTACTCTGAGCTCAGTCTTCCATTGCTTGGAGGTAGAAACTGGATCCAGGGATCAGATCTAGGAACTGCAAAGGAGTCAAATAAAAAGTAGCTGCAGGTCATGTTGCACCTGAGGTTTCCCATCCCACAGTTAGGAAGTTCACAAAAACAAATAAGAAAGATATATTTCCTGGCTGAAAGGACATATGACAGAAGTGGGTAATGCAGCTCCTTGACACCAGTGTAGGAAATGGATGCGGATCTTGGGATTAGGAAACCTTGCCCACCGCCAAGATATTCAGACGTGACATGACACTTAAGGCATCACTGGATCCAAGGACGTTGGGGGCCCCATGCAAAATGGTGGTTCAGGCCCCCTCCTCACATAGGAATGTATTTATTTAAACGTATATACCACCCTTCCCTATATGTATATGCCACTCAGGGTGGCTTGCAAACAATAAAAAGGTCTAAAAAACCTTCCCCTGGCAATCGTAATCCCCCCCCATCCCTGCCTGCCAAACATCTATCCAAACAGAAAGATCTTATTGTTTAGTTAGTAATTCAAATGGTTGTACTCAATTTATGTATCAATCTATTTTGTGTTTTTTTTATTATTTGTGACAGTTTGTATATGTGATAACCCTTCTGTTAAGCAACTAATAAAGATGATTGATTGATACATTGTTTCCAGAAGATGAGTAGGCTTGGGCTTAGATGAACTTCCAAGGGGAGGGAGTTCCATAATTGTGGGGCAGCTACTGAGAATGACTCTCTGCATGGCTGCCCCACAATTATGGAACTCTCATGCCCTTGCTGTAGAAACTTTGCGGTGGTTGGTACCTGCAAGGGGCACTCCCGGCTGACCACACAGGCCCCACAACGGGACATGAGGGAAGAGACAGTCCTCCAGATACCTGTGGCCCAAGCTGTTTAAGGCTTTATAGGTCAAAAACAGCCCCTTGAATTGTGCCCAATTCAAGGTTGCGGAAGCTTTAGGCTGCCACTGCCTGCACCGCATCATCCTGTTCAGCTTACAGTCCTCAGTGGAGGACGCTGTAACAGGTCATAAACAAAACAGTGGATGGACTGTCACATCCAGGACCAGACTGTGCCTGTCTCTTTGTAGGAATAAAAGGGCTATTAGGGGTGACCCAGCGGTTAAGTATGACTGGGCTGCAGTATGAAATATACCTGTCAATGGGAATCCAGCCTATTAAAAGTGGACAGGAGGGACACAAAATAAAAGCCTATAAGGAGAAGTGCCTATTAGGGCTTTAGCAGGGCAGGATGGTGGTGGAACCATGTCAGCGGGAGGGATATGGTCCTGCCCCCACCCCACCCCCTGCAGAACCTCATGACATTGTAATGTTTTGAAGGGGACATGGTCTCGTCAGAAAGGGGCAGAGAATTTCTTTCCTTGCCCCCACCCACCCTGGTCCCACCTCTTTCAGGGCAAAACCCTAAGGTGAATTCTGCTTTGTGTTTACTTGTAGTCACCGTAACGGCACCTCCAAAGAGCAAGCAGCCAATCTTCACTAGGGTTCAGCCAGATTTAAGAGACGGAGTACATTTCTAAGAATGAAATGAGAATAATGAAGAGCACTCGACTACAGGAGCGGGAAGCCTTTTCCCTCCCCACTTAATGAATACAAGCTCCAAGAGCCACACAGAAATTGGGGGTGAACGCAGAAAGGGGAAGGCCGGACCAGGGATCGGTGCCCTATCCTCCTCTCTGCTACCTTCCCCTGAGCTCAGTCTTTCAGTGCGTGAAGGTGGGAACTGGATCCCGGGGAGGAGGCAGATCTAGGAACTCGAAAGGGGTCAAATAAAAACTAGCTGCAGCCCGGGTTGCATTGGGCTCCTGGGCCTGAGGTTTCCCATCCCTGCTTTACTACTTACTACCTGTAGTGCTTGGTAGGGTTGCCTTGCCTCCTAGGCACATTTTAAAGGAACATTTTCCATTATCCCCTCCTGAAGCCAGTTCGGAGCAGTGACATGAGCAGCCTATTGGCCGCAAAGCTTTACAGTTAAATCCCATTCCCCACAGTCCTGCACACACAGTAGCCTGCTAAGGCGTATACCTGTGTGCACACTATTTGGCTTGGAAGATCTGCGGCCTGGCCTGCTGTCTTTTAACAGTTAACGTGTGCTCATCCTCCTCCCTATTTGGTCAGCTTGGCAGTTGTTTCTGAAACCCGATTCCTGACGCCATGGGGATGACCTTTGGCCCAATTCCCAGCATTCACCTGCAGCGTGGACTTCTAAGCTTCTTACAGAGGAAGTGGTTTGAGTGAATGCGGTGAATGAAGTGATGATTCTTGCAGGCAAACTTTTTCAGCCTCTTTAAGAAATCATTTCCAACCCCTGTCAGGAAAAGTGCAATGGAAGATGTGGAAAGAATAGAAGGTAAGGTCTGGTTTACTGATTGAGGCTTTCTAAGATTTGATCCAAGTATTCCCCTCTCCCTTCCCCCTTCAATAAATACAGACAACTATTACGAATGGAAACAGTGTAATTCTTCAAAGATCAGCTACAGCCAGGATGATGGCATGTTGCAACAACTGCCATAAAAGGCCATGTTAAGGGGAAGATTTAAAAGGAATTCATTTGATCCAATCGATTGAAATGCAAATTATTTTTTTCATTGCCCACTCTCTCTGTAAGCTTGTTTTGTTTACAAACGTAACTTTTCAAAGAAAGTCTTGCCTGATGCAGAGCTTGGTGATCTGACCGGGAGGCGAGGCGTCAGACCTCTTGGAATTTTTGTAACCCAATCCTGAGACAGTGTCTGATGCTGTTGCTAAGGCTTTAGCAGAACGGGAAATATAATCCTTGTTTGGGGAACTATTGTGACTAGATCTTAGACTGTATGAATGTAATATCTTTCTGACTTCATCATACTTGCCACAGTGTAGTAGGGAGTTTTATTGCATCACAACAGGAGACTCTTGGATCACAATAGACAATTCCTGTGAATCGTTTTTCTCTTAATCCAGTGCTTAAGATGGAAGAAGACAATGTTTGGGATACTGAAACCTGATCTTTTGTATATTTGCCTGTTGTTTTCATAAGGAATGGGTCCTTTTGCAAAGATAAAGTACAGACCCTATTATATTTCCTACACTCGATAATACGACTTTGCTCCCTTACTAATACGTATACAATTATAAAAGGAAAAACACAATAGAAAGCAGCAATTAGCTACAAGCTATTAGTAGGTCCTCTCTACACCATGAATATAACAAAAGGATCCTAGTATTATTGCACTGTGAGCCTGAGGTTTGGGTAATCACAAAAATGTTTCTTAATTTTCCTCGTTTAAAAAAAATACTATTTTTAAATTTGATGTCTTCTAGTTTTGAGATTATACCATTAATGGCTACTGTCAAATAAAAATAGTGGAGCTACTGTGCTCCACTGCAAATTAGGTTAAAAGTTTCTGTGGAAACTACAGTGTCAGATTACTCTTGCACATGCAAGGGTTCAAGCATGAGTGGTAATTTTTAATTTTATATCATTTCTACTAATGTCTGCTCTGTACATTTGCAGTAATGAGCTCCACTCATTATTTTCTCACCCATTAAATATCATTTGTGGTGAAGTTCCAATCTGTAAATGTTCTATTTTTTTTTCCTTAAAAAAATAATAATAATAATCTCTCCAGAACACCTCCAGTCTTTACACTGATTGACACTGAATGGTTTTTAATTTAGACTGTGGCAAAGATAGTAAAGCAATATGGTTGCATATCTGGGGGTTTAAAATTATGAACTGATGAAAATCTGTGGAATTCCTTGCCCCAAGTGCAAAGCAGCTAGCCATTTGTGATGGAGAGCAGTCCTTTAGGTCAGTAGGAAAGCTATTAATGCAACACATTTATTTTAAAAGACCTAGATATTGGCTTTCAATCAAAATTAGTTGCTGTTAAGTTTCTTCCACATGAACTGATTGTGCCTGTCTAGGTGATGTGTGTATTCATCTTTTCCAACACAGGTATAATGATCCAAAGAAGCAGGAATAATACAAGAATAAGAGTCCAAATAATCACCAATCTGAGAATGAGGGGGAGGCAAGAGGGCTTGTGGCTGAGATCTGGGTTCCAACTGATGGGTGCTGCTGAGAGTACCATGTACATGATGCTTTTTATTACAGTTGCATTCAAAACCTACAGTGTATCAGCGATATCCTCAAATCCTAACTTCAGCCTAGTGGAGTTATATTCATTATTATTATTATTATTAACAAACATTTATATAGCGCAAGCAGTGTACCTGGCACTTTACAAAGTAATGAAATAGACACGGTCCCTGCCCCTAGGGCTTACAATCTGAGAGACAGGAGCTGGGGGAGAGACTTAGGAAGGGGAACAGAGGGAGAGACAAGGGGTCTAACATTCATGAAGATGCGAGGTCTCAAGTGCACGTACTTGGCTTGGTTA
>QEPC01013568.1:2111875-2190050 GCA_003113815.1 Sphenodon punctatus
GGTGGCCATACCTCCCCTTTAAAAGAGGACGCTTATGAAAAATGCATGTTGCAGGGCTGCATTGGTTCCAGTGCTGCCCTGCACCATGTATTTTTCATAAGTGTCCTCTTTTAAAGGGGAGGTATGGCCACCCTACTCATTGGTGCTGCCAGGGGGTGCAGGGGCTGCCCGAAGCACATGAAATAAATGCAAGAGACTGCTCATTTATTAGGCATGCTAAACATGGGGGAGGGGGGGAGGCGGACAGACCGAACCCGGACTCCAGCGGGCTGTCGTCTCATTTGTTTCCACCCTGAGTTGCTGACAGATAGCTGAGTTGCACTTAGCCTCCCAAACAAGGTGCAAAACCTGTCCAAAACCGGCTGCTTGAGCTAAAAGTCCATGAAATCCCAGCTCTGCACTGTTCACTTCTCCCTTTGCTGAATCTGGACTCCTCTTAAGATGGCAATAGCTAGTCCCTCAGCCTGCCTTCTGATTGTCTTCTTGGCTCCAAATTCTGGCTGCATATGGGCCTGCTCAGACAGAAGCAAATGTTTTATTACACAGACAGAGAGATCTTTTGTCCACTGGGTGGCTCTGGCTTTCAGCTTTGACCATGAAAAGTCTATGGACAGACCAATATATTAAAAGGGAAAGAACACAGTTTCACAACGAAAGGTGTTCTGTAGTCACAAGAAATCAACTTCATGGGGAAATTAAAAATAATAAATAAATACAAAAATCCTAGATGCAATAAGGTGAATGAGAAAATCAGCCATAACAGTTTCTTATAAGCTGGGGTCAGTGGGCAAAGTTTCCTAATGAGAGCCACATCCATTTACCACAATGGGGCAAAGAAAGCCACCGTTTGCCCACTTCTGTTATAGGCGAAGGCTAAGGTTTCCCAACGGTGGGAAACCTGAGATCCAGGGGCCAAAGGCAGCCAGCAGCTAGTTTCTATTGGGTCCTTTACCAGCTCCTAGATCTGGACCCCTGGATCCAGTTCCTACCTCCAAGCACTGGAAGACTGAGCTTAGGGTAAGGGAACAGAGATGAAGGCATCTCTGAAGGCACAGCTCCAAGGATAGGGGAGAGATCTATGATCTGGACCCTTGCCTCCCTGAGTGGACCCTTTAAGCAGCCCCACATCCCCAACTTCTATGCAACTTTTGGAACTTGTACTAATTTTTAAAGTGGCCCCTGATAGGGAAAAGGTTCCCCATCCCTGCTATAGGCTTACACGTAGGACTACTGTGTTAAGGATTCCAGGTTATTATTATTATTATTATTTATTATTATCATCAAGCATTTATATAGCGCCTAGCAATGTACCTGGCACTTTACAAAGTAATTGAATAGACACGGTCCCTGCCCTAGGGCTTACAATCTGAGAGACCGGGGGAGGGGGAGACAAGGAGTGTAACATGCATGAGGATGCGAGGGCTCAGGTGCACGCGCTTGGCTTGGTTACGTCGAGAATGATGGCTGGCTGGTCCGTGTGGTGAGGATATGAGTACACAGACCCCTCAGGCAACAGATTGTACTGGAGGGAGGGTATCAGCAGGAATTAGGAGAGGGGAGCGAGAAGTCAGGGAGGGCAGAGCAGAAAAGGTGGGTCTTGAGGAGGGATTTGAAGGTACAAAGGGAGGGGGCGAGGCAGATGTGGGCAGGGAGGGAGTTCCAGGCATAGGGGGCAGCTAGGGAGAATCAAATCCAGTCTTATAGGGAGAGCACAGAGCCCACAACCTAGACTGTGCACCCAGAAGCCCTCTGTCTTGGTCACAGAGTCCTGTGGCACACAACTTGCCAGACCCACTGATCAGTGGCTAGGAGCATTCTGGCTCCCATATCCTTCCCACTCACCTACTTTGGGACCTGCCCTAAAGGACTCATGCACAATCTGAAACTCTCATGGTTCATTCATATTAAGGCTGAAAGAATATGTCTTTCTATAGTTGTAAAGGTAATTCACATATTTGTTTCCACAAATGAATATCCAAACTTGTTTTTGCAACCATAGAGAACTTTGCAACATCGTCTATTCACTACCTCACATTCAGCTATTTGGTTACTTCAATATTTCAGTATTTTGGTCACTTGGGTGGTACTATTTGCCAGGGTTTTTTAATGTGTTTGATCCAAAATGAAGCAATTGCATTCATGCACAAACATTTAAAAATGCTGCCATGTTGTAGCACCAAAGTGAACAGATGACCAAATACCCAAGTGATTAAATGAACACGAAATAACCGAAATGAATATTCAGAATCACAAATGAAGCAGGAACGGAATCCAACTTCATATTTGCTTTGTTTAAATGGATACAGATGCACCAAATTAATCACATTTCACCCTGAATATTTGTTTTGGAACCCAGGCCCTAAATGTAGAAGAAATCACAGTCTCAGGGTTGATAACTTTTCTCAATGCTTGGGTTGAATATCTGGCTGCAATTTCTAAAAGCCACATTTATCAATGTGGGCAAATGAACAGGCTGTGTCAGGTTTATGAAAGTTACTCATGCTTTGTTGAAATTCTCTGCCTGCAAATGAACCTGCACAATTATTTGCCTGTACAATTGTACCTGTACAATCCTGGGTGGACACTTGGGTCATTCTGGGTCTGATTCTCTCTCCCTTGCATCCTGTGTAGTGATTGACATGTGTAAACATTGAATTTATAATGTTACCAAATCAAAATATCTTCCTTTTATGCTCCCCTTGCACAGATATGAAGAGCAAAGCATAAGTGGCTCACACCCTCCATTTTATTTTTTATTTTTTTAAATTTCAATAGCCCAATCTAAAAACTTAGATCTGGACATCTGTGTCCTTTAGAAGACATTCTGGATATATTTTTCAACTTAAATCTTTCTCTAACAAATGGTACTTCAGTATTTATTTAGCTAGTGTGGCAAATAAGTTTTGGCTTGTTTCCAATTCTCGTTCTAATCCTGGAAATTTACTGAGCACATGGAAGCACTTGCTGGGTTTGAAAAAGAGAAGACGATACCCTCTCTGGGCCAGCAAAAGCCTCCTGAGCAGCTTCAGAACAGTTGTTGATCTTTCCCAACTCTGTTCATTTTCGTTTTAGTTTGGACTCCACTATTCCATTCTATTAAGTACAGAGTTTAAGAAAAGAAAAGAAAAGAAAAGAAAAGAAAAGAAATTGACTTAGGATTTTGCATCTTTGAGTTTTGCTGGAAGTAGTGAGTTTTGCTACCTGCTTTTTTCTTTGACAGCAAAAGGACCAAAATGATGTAAGCTGTTCCACAATTCCTTCAGAATTCTAGACATTGTCACTAGCCATTTACTTTTTTTTGTCTCCTTGTTGCAGAGTGTTGCCTCAGCTTCAGTTCCAGAACCAAGCAAATCAACTAGTCCTGAGAAGGATATAAAAAAGAAGAAACAGCAGAAAAAGAGCGCAGAAAAATCTGGTGGACAAGACACTTTGAATCTTCTGCCTGAAGTTACCGGTGCTACACCAGTGCCTGATAATGCCTCCCCCTTGGTTATAGGAGCTACAAGGTAGGGCCTAAGCATTCTGCAGATAGTCATTGTTCAGGCCACATTCCATCAAACAGTTAATTCGATAATGTAATTGGGTCTTACTTCGGTTTTACTCCTGAAGCTGTTCACACGAACTGAGTGCTAAACTGATGTTATTCTGGCATAGAAAGAGAAGTACATACTCCTGATTTTTCAGGAGTACATACTCCCCTTCGGTCTGTATCTCAAAGTAACAGTTTGTGTGAACATTTATCTGCACTGAGGGTGGTGACCACAGGTCAGCAATCTAGACAGGAAATCGATGCAGTACTACTTCAGTTTACACTGTTCATCTGAACGCTACTGAAGTGGAATAGTCACTTTGACTTAATTAAATCAAAGTAGTTACTAGTACGGTTTACGCTGTCTATCTGAATACTACCAAAGTGGAGTAGTTACTTTGATTTAATTAAATTGAAGTAGTTACTTTGGTTTACCTCTGCTCATAGTAATGTGTAGTGATGCGACTTTCAGTTTTGCTGAGAACCCTCAGTTCTTTCTTGCTATCAGATCTTTTGCATTTTTATTGAATTTTTAACATTGCAGTTTTCCCCATTGAAGTCAATGGGGAAAACCGCAATGTTAAAAATCTGATACCGAGAGAACCAAGAGCCGATAGGAGAACTGGTAGACAGAGATCCAATGCCGATAAAAGCCGAGAACTGAAATTTTGCTCAAGTCCCACCTCTAGGAATGTGGCCTCAGAAAGCAAAAGCTACAAGGGGCGTTAGGTAGCAGCATACATGAAACAAATAATCAGAAATACAATCCTTTGCTAAACACACAGTAGGTCATCCAACAGTCCCAAGACTTTGGATCAAAAACTCTTCTTCAGTTCAAATAATAGTTCAAATAAAATACATTCAAGAGTCCTCTTACTACCGTGCATACAAATGATATGAAGCTTCATCCAGCTAGGATATACACCATTTTACTCTGGCAAGTTGCTGTGCAGTCTGCAAGGTAGTAAGGAGACCTAGCTGAACTATTCTGCCCAAAGAAGAGTCTCTGACTCAAAACGTGTTGGGACCGTTGGATGACCCCCTTGTGTGTTTAGTAAAGGGCTGAATGTCCTATAGTAGCTCTTGCTTTTGTCATCATTCAGAGAGCGACTTCCGAAGTTCTCTTACTATGTTTGTTGTGAGCTGGTGGTGCATTTATAGGGTTGCCTACTTATGTGGTTTTTTTCACCCCGGCACTCCCATAGGCTAAAATGGGAGTTACAGGGAAAAAACTGCAAGAGGTGGCAGCCCTACTGTGCAATCAGGTTTAAAATGTATTTATATATAATGAATGACAGGGCAATCTACAGTATGATCCAAGTAAAAAACAGAAAAAAATAAGGGTTTGTAAAGTTCATCAAAGCTGCCTGTGTCTTTAAATATGCAATTTAAATTCCATCTGAATATATTTAAACACAGTAGATATCTACTACCCTCACTAATGCAGATACTTCATTCTTCTGGAGGTCCTCCCTTCCGTTTCCCATCATTTCCCTGGAGACTGGTGGGAGACAAACATTGCCTGTTATCAAGCTGTGATGGGTGGGCTGAGAAGGTGCACTGACAACCTCAGCCCTGGAAGAAGCGACTGTGGCTCTGATCTGCTGCTAGCACTGAACAGCTGACATTACTCATTGCAGATCAGCTGCTAAGTTCTAAACAGCTGAATGGCACCCGTCACCTGTTTGACACTAACAGCTAAACAGAGGCTTCCCTCTGTTCCGAACCTTGGATAGGAAGAGACACTCACAATGCTCCCGAACACCCAGAATTCCAGATGTTTTGTGTGTCCCTCAAGATATCTGGAATTATTGATCTCTACTGTAGATCTAAATGACTCCTCTCTGTTATAGTAACTATTCAGTTACTCTGTTGTTCATAGTTCATGGTAGGAAATCTTCTCTGAAATAGAAGACCATTGGGAAATGGGTGGAAAAGTATGGCTTTGTGCAATGGTTTATGTGTATTAAGCTAGAATGGGTTGGAGGAAATGCCATACTTTTAATTGCATAATAGTTTGTTGCTTGAGTGGTGATAGTGGGGGATTTTCCTAAGCTCTTAAGGACTTGATTCTATAGGGGAGGAACCCCATGGCACCACTGTAGAGGGAAGAACTCACTAGCAGCTGGCACGCAGCTCTCTGATCTTGCATGGCTAGTGGAAGGGGCTGGTTCCATGCTTCAACCAGGAAGGGGCTGGCATGGGAGATGCTGGAGGAGCTGGGTGCATGGCTGGCAGGCTCTAGAACTGAGTGGTGGAGAAGTGACAGTGACATTGATTCTTTCTTCCTTCCAGTGCAAGGCTGAATAGTAGGGAGCAGTTGTTCTCCCCTGTCTCCCCACCTCCCAACCCATGCTCCATACTGAGGGTGACAGGAAAAAGCTCTGCATGTTTGCTACCAGGGCTGGACCCAGGATAGATGTAATCCCCTGCTTAGCATGGTGGCGGGTCCCTGGCATCTAGCAGTGTACAACCCTTGGGACCCGTCTTTATGAGACATAGAAGCCTAAAGGTGCAATCATCTGCAATTTAAGTCAGTGGGAGCTGAGCCATTGGGTGCTTTTAGACAGAGGCCCTTTTCAAATGGACACCCTTCCCCTCGCCCACACATGGGTGTGTGTGTGTCTGTTTGAACACCGTGGCAGGTGCAGGGGGGATGGATGGGCATCCGTAGGAACGCTGCGACCGGTAGGTAGGGCTGCATGCACGCTCCCACGTTCCACCCACCTCCACCCATCATCCACGCATGGAGCAACGGGCACCAATGCCGGATGCTCCATGCGTGGAGGTGGGTGGCAGTCCATGGGAATGCACCCCTACGCATCGAGCTGCCCACCCATCCCCTCACACATCCGTGCCCATTAGAAAAGGGCCAGACTCAGGGGTGGCTACTTCCAGGTCTGCTCTGGTAGTGGCACATTTACACAGAGCCCGCCACCTCCGCTGCCCACAGTATGCCCACACGTGCCCCCTCCCTCTTGCCATAGAGCTGTGGGCGGATTGACAGCCACTCTAGGCTGCTGCCTGCAGCTTTATGACCGTTTCTGGGGCAACCTGCAGCTGGGAGTGGAGCTGTGGTATAGACGTCTTGTAGATGGACCACTGCTCCTCCCCCAGCTGGTGCTCCAGGTTCGGGTGGGCGGTTCCTCTCGCGGTACCCTGGAATATTCCGGAGCACCATAAGCAGTGCTGGCCTGGAGCAGGCGGCACCTGCTCCACTCTTGTTCTGCCTCACCCCAGGGTGTCCCACCCACCTCTACACAGACGGACCACCCGGGGGTGGGGCGGGGCAGGAGCAGAGCAGGTGTTGTCTAAAGGCACCCATTGACTTAGGGATCATTCAGATGTGTGTTTAAATCGCACAGCTGCGTCTGTGGCATCGTGCGATTTAAAGAACCCCGCACTTCCGGGTTGGTGTGAATGCGGTGAGCGCGCACGTTTCCACTTAGCCCGAATATTTTGAGTGCGGTTTGAAAAGTTGCTCCGAGCAGCTTTTCAAACATTCGGGCTAGGTGAAAATGTGCGCGCTCACCGCATTCACACCAACCCGGAAGTGCGGGGTTCCTTAAATCGCACAATGCCGCCGACGCAGCTGTGCGAATTAAACACACGTCTGAATCCAGCCTTAGATAACAGTGGATTGTGCCTTCAGTCTCAGAGTGCCTGAGTCACTTTTGAAAATGAGACGGAGGGCACTTTTAAACGAGACAAAATTTGCAGCTGATCCTTTAAACAGCCGCCTTTCTTCCTGTTTGTTTAAATGCTTCACGCGGTTTGCAGCCGCCTCTTTCGCGCGTCACCCCGGCCCTGCAATCCTTCCCCCTCACATCCACATCAGCGATCTGCTGTCTTTCAAGGCAGTCTCACTACCTTGCGAGTGCTCGTTTAAAAGCGCCCCCAGGCCACCTTCAGACATGGCCCCGCCCCTGCGGGGGCGGGTAATGCACAGCCCGAATATGCGCAAGGATCGGCCGGTCTGAAAGGCCCCCCCGCGCGGCTTTGACGGCAGAGATGCGCAGGATGCAGAGCAGGTTATTGAGCTCAGCATCCTGCGTGTCTCTGCCAGCAAAGCCGTGCTGGGGCCCTTTCAGATCGGCTGATCCCCTTATATATTCGGTCTGTGCATCCCGCCCCCCCCCCCCCGCAGCCCTAATATGCATGGGGGGGCCATGCCTGAAAGTGACCTTAAGTCTTCAGAAGGCTGCCAGTCCACTTACTCCCTGGTAATCCCACTGAAATAAGGGGACTGTGGTCCAAGGTTCTCCAAGGCTCTTGAAAATATTATTCCAGCCCCCTACATATTGCATAGTCAGTCAGATTATTCAATGAGTAAAGTACTAATAAGTGCGATGATGGGCACAGGCTTTAATAAATGGCATGCAGAGACCTGTTTCCTGGCAGACATTCATGCAATTTAAAGAGAATTCAAATTATAGTTTCAGATGTTAGCAAGATTTTCAGCCTTAACAATGGGGAGACTGTTTAATGCTAGCAGGATTTCAACAAGGATACATTCTTTCCATATCATAAGCAGGATTCATGTTGCAGTGATATGAATAATTTGCAAGGAGTGGCAGGGATTGATTGGAATGCAGGTAGGATTTTTGTGATCATATTTACACAGAATCTTTAGCTGTCAGATTAAAATGGTCACAATTTGGTTGCCTTCTTCCTGAGCAGTCGTGAACTGCTATAATATGCTCCAGCCAATAATCTTTCCCCGCCCAGCAATTCCTTATGTTGTTGTGCATTCCCGCTCCCCACCCGCCCCAAATCCAAAATTATTATGAATCTAAGGCAGGGAAGGGTGGAGGGGGGGAGAACTAAAGACAATGATTTCAAAGAGGAGAGCTGTTTTTTAAAATTCTTTTTGCATTCACATACAGTTATATAATATTAATATACCCATTTCCAGAAGCATGCTATTTACATATTGGTTTTCAGAACTATAGCTAATATTCTTTACCACATTTTCCAATATGTTACACTGGAAGATTCCTTGTCTTTCTCTGTGTTTACATGAAACACTCCTTGCCCCAGTGGAAAGGCCACCCAAGAGTTAATTTACCTGGGAGTACAGCAGTTCATGTGATCACTTCTACCCAGGAGTTAAATTACCTATTGGGACCGCAACCCACTGAGAACAGACACCTGATGGTTAGGTCTTGTTTGGACGTGACAGTTTCAAGCGTGTGGTGCATACTATATTGTAGCTACCATGGAATATCCCGGGCCTCATTAGCCTTGTACAGAATTACAGATGTGATCAGAGTTCTAGGAATGACATGTTCCATGAAATGTCACTGAAAATGTCAGGGATGTGCCCGGGTGCAGCCCTAGTTCTGGCTAGACACACATCAAAGCAAGAAGGGAAGTCTGAGTTTGTGGTCAGTTTGTGAGTCCAAGTCAAATCCCAGAAGGCAGTCCGAGGGAGCGGGCAAGGGCAGCAGGGCTGGTGATGATAGGGTCCTGTGGGCCAAGGATTGGAGTCTGGTGCAGGAATCCAGGAGCTGGGGCAAGAGGCAGGAGAAGAGGCAGAAGCCCTGCACCATCCTGGCTGGTGGATGGTGTCTCAGCACCTTGCTGGGGACCGCAAGCGGGGGGACTCCTGTGATGGTGGGTGGCACGGATGACAGAAAGGTGGGAAGGATACAGCGGCAAAGTGTTTGTGGAATTCTTGGAGGCTTGTTGATGGAGGGAGTTACCACAAAAGAGCACTCCAATGGACAGTGCTTTGTGGTAAATCTGTACCACGTAGCCCATACTCCACACTACCCCACAACCTCCTAAAACATACTAGCATGTAGTACAGAGGTTCTGGACCTTTTCCCAGTCACAAACACTGGAGTGACGTATGTGACTGCTTGGGAGCACTGTATAATTTGCATGAATGATTTGCAAATCATTTGCATAATTGTCTCCCCTCTGCAATTCAGTTTAATTCAGTCTGATGGAAATTGAGATCATTAATCAATTCCCCACCCTAATTTGACCTTGCTTCAATTCAGTTCACTTAGTCCACTTACTGCAGCATCTTATGACTGGAGGCCTCCCATGGGTGGAAGTACTCCCGAGCTGGCTTGGGGAGCACTTGCACCCATTCCTGGGGCTCCCAAGCACCAGGTAGGTTGAGAGTCTCTGATGTAGTAGCTACCTCTCACTGCCACACGTATCCACACACCCCTCGTAGCTCAACACTCACAGGCTGCTGTATAGTCATTCTAGACATATTCCAGAAATAAGTCATTCTAGAAATACTACACGGTATCTCTTGTCCTCCTGGCCTACAAGTGTGGTAAATCACTCCCAGGTTAATGTAGCGTACACTACCCCAGTGGCTCCTGAGGAGTAAATTGTCACTTATGAATTGTGAGCCGCTCTGAGCCTTGTGGGAAGGTCGGCATAAGAATTTTAAACAGGGTAATTTCAGACATTACGGGATCACAGTCAGCCACCCTGAATCACAGTGGATTCAGGGTAGTGGCTGTGATCACGGTAACATCTGTTTGAGCCCCGCCAGATGTTCACCACGGTGAATTCCTGGTGGGGTTCAAAGCGAACCACGGTTCTCGAGGTGAGGCCGGCCTCACTTCCAGAACTGTGGTTAGGTTGGCCATGATCCGGGATGGGGCTGGCAATGGCTGTGATGCACGACTGCTTGCCAGCCCCATCCCGAATCAGGCCCCAACCACGGAATGGGGTCGGGCGCAGCGGCCTCATTGGCTGCTACGCTCGCCCGTCTCCCCGCAGCCCCTCCCACTCCCTGCGCAGCCCCTCCCACTCCCTGATCCCCCTCAGAGATCAGGCCGGCACGTCTAAAGGACAGCCGGTCTGATCACGGACCAGGATCCGAGATGGATTCTGGTCCAGGGTTCAGCATGGCGCGCCGAATGGCCCATCATGTCTGAAATTACCCATACATAAATAAATAAAGGGCGGAATCCTCCATTCAAGGAAGTCAATGGCTCAAGCTTCCATTAATTTTTTTATGGAGGAGGATTGTTCCCAAACTATTCATGTGAGCTCTCTCATTGGATTACAGCCACCAAGCGGTAATTTTACCCTTGAGTATGAGCAGTCATATGAATGGCTTTTACCTACAGGTGGTCTAGCCCCATGTTAACCTTAGCTTGAGGGTAAATTATCCTCGGGTAAGGAGCATTGGCCGTGATCTTATTTTTTGTAAAGCGCCGGGTACATCGCTGGTGCTATATAAATGCTTATAATAATTCATAATATGTTTTTAAAAGGGGGCATTTATTTCTTCATTTCCATAACTCTGTGACTCGGATACATTCTTGGAGTCCAAATTAGCAAATGTGCATACCACAAGCCCCACAAACAGCAACATGAGCCCTGGGCAGACATTGGCTGCCTGGATTTTGAAAAATTGGAGATTGTCCTCCTGACCCTATGAAACATATCTAATAGACAGACTGACGCAGCACAGCTAGGTGACATTACCAGCATAGTTGAGTGGGGTGTGGGGGGTGTAAACAGCTGAGCTGTGCTAACGCCACAGCCCTTTGGTAAACAGTCACTCTTTGCAGGGTAGTATATGTGAAAGTCTGAGAGAGCTGTGCGTCAGTTGATCTCATCCAGAATATGATCCTTTTACTAGGTGTGGAGCAAAGGTTCTTCCGAAGAATCCCAAGTGGGCTCATCCCCATCTGCAGATGTAGGTCACAATCCCACTGATGCTTTACATATTTTGCATGACTTCGTTGCAAGGATCAAAATCTACAAACGAGGCAATGCAGGTGAATCGTTGAGAACCACTGTGGTAGTTTCTAGTTTCTATGGTAGAGGCACTACATTTTCTTACAGGTACCATGCAGAATTTGATCCTCTGTTAACTTATTTTAACATCTGAGCACAACATTCAGTTTTAATTTTTTTAAAATAATGAAAATAACTAAAACAAATCTCACAATAAAAGATTTGCAATCCCCAACCTGCTTGAAGCTAATGAGACTTCCAAGTTTGTAAACTATCTCTGGTCTGCAGCCATAGCCGTTGATCCTTGATGAGCTTTGTCCATGCAAGCCTTGTTGACAGGGAATGGGGCTTGTGCCATTGCAGCACTTTGAGGATCTGAGCCATAATTAGGGTTGCCACCTTGGGGGGGGGGGCGCACTGCTCCTTTTCTAATGTAACCCCACCCACCTGTGGAGTGTCATAACATCAGGAAGCTCAGGTTCTGGCAATAGGACAACTTGCTGCTGCCACCACTGCTGCTTGGGGGTGGGCAGGAGAGGTGCCCCTGCTACTCTGAAAGTGTCTGATTGGCAGGTGCTTCTACGGGGGCTTGGCCCCTCTCTCTGTCCCAATGGCACCACCCCTGGAAGCCCTAATCTTTCCTGGTCAGCAAATCAGGGCTTAACCCTGGGCCAAGACTCGGAGCCTCCGGGTCAAACCCGGAGAAGTGACACCCCAGGCCATAATATATAATATGTCACATGCCATAAAGTGTAATTATATTAGTGAGTTGCCAGGGAAACATGGGGTGTCCAGAAGCCAGGTGGTAGCAAATGTAATTAGAGGGCTTATTCAAACAAATTCCCCCCATGGGGAGAGCCAACAGAGCTCAACCCAGGCCAGTACCCCACTAATTGGGTGTGGTGGGTGGCATCACAGGCAAAGAAAGAGTTAATTTCCCAGCAGCCATGTCTGGCTTGAGCTGTACAGCTGAGGGTCTTTGTTAGAAGAAGGCTGATTTGGGTAGGTCTCTGTAACAGTACAGATTATGATGCAAACCTGGAGGCTGCAGGGCCTAGGAGTTTGCTAAAGGCCCTGTTTCAGACCAAGGGTCCTGGATGGCAAGGAGCCTAGGAATGGAAAGTCTTGCCCCTAGGGCAAGAATGTGGTGCAGCTGGTGCAGAATGCGGCGGCCGGTCTCCTTACGGGGACGGGTCGCCGTGAGCACATTACACCAGAGCTCCAAGCTCTGCACTGGCTGCTAATAGACTTCTGAGCCCAATTCAAAGTGTTGGTGCTTATCTCTAAAGCCCTATACAGTCTGGGCCCCGCCTATCTGCACGACTGCCTCACGCTCCATTCCCTGGATCGACCCCTGCGGTCCGCCGGGGGCGTCCTTCTTGGTGTCCCCCGGGTGGTGCAGGGGCTCAGTTTATGGTGTGTTCTCGGTGGCAGTGCCCAGGCTGTGGAACTCCCTTCCGGTGGAGGCCCTGGTGGCCCTGGACCTTGCCTCTTTTCGGTGACATTGCAAGACCTGGCTGTTCTGCCAAGCCTTTGGTGAGGGAGGTGGGTGAAGGGGGTATGAGGGTGGGTGGGGGGGATGGGTTTTTTTACATTTTCTTTTATGTTTCCCTTTTATGTATTTTATATATTTTATGTAGATTTTAATTTTTGTAAGCCACCTCGAGCTGCTTAGGCAGGAGCAGCGGGATATAAATGTTGAAAATAAATAAAGAGAGGAGTTCTCCCAGAGACAATCTGAGAATCTCCCTTGGATTGAGGATAGACGTGGGTGGGAGTGTATGTTGTTTGTTTTCTGCCGGGATAATCTGTTCCTACAAGTTTGTTTGGAATTGGTCCCAGTAATAGAGCACCGTCCACGCTGAAGGAACCAGAGCATGTGTAGACTGCTTGGCTATAATTCTGTCAATACGTATACCCTGACAGGGCTGCCCTATTCCAGAGTGTTTTATGGCATGGGTTTTGGAGACACAGGATCAGGCTGTGAATGACCCTGTGACCAATGCTTCCCCAAGTGGGGGAGTGTTAAGTGAACAAGTTTTACTCACAGTTCAGACTCTGCTACACATCCCTCCAAACTGGTTTCCCCAAAACACTTGGCAAGAGCCAAAAAATTAATGATCTAGAGCTATACCAGTATATATTTCATAGCAAGATGACACTTTGTTCTTCATTCGTAATGTCCTGAAGGATGAAGGATGAATGAGGTAAATTAGACCAGCTACGCTTTTTGTAATTTGAAGCTAAAATGTTAACCTCTTACTTGTGATTGCTGCACCTTAATAATCGACCCTGCTTATTGCTTTGCTGTGCCAAAGATAAGAGAGGAAAGAAACAAAGCAGTTAAAATGGCACCATACATTGGACCAACCAACTGTTCTCCCTAGCAACTTCTGAATGTATTGCTTGAGGAAGGGGGTATGTGAAGCTTGCACACTGTCTGTGTGTGATAAGACTCTTCGGGGGGCAAGCTTTAATACTTCAGTGCCCTTGCCACCCATGGCTCTGACCCTAATGCAACCCAATTAAGGAGGAAGTAGCTCATTAGGAGTGTTAAGTGCTCTCAGCTGGGTCTGACAGTTGCTGGCCATGGGGGAGGAAGAAATAGAGAAGGCTGAGCCACTACTTGGAGAGGGGTAGACCATTGACGTCCTCCCTGAGGAAGGTCAGAAGCTGGAAGTTCAGACAAGACAAGAGGTTTGGGGAAGGCCTAGGGTTGTGTCCTAATAGTGGTAGAGCCACTGTATCACAGCCAAAGCCACAGACACTGAAGAAAGGAGAACCTCTGCCGTGACTGCTTCCAAGGTGGGTGGTCTGTATTCTGTGGTGACTTACCATGAGAAAGGACCCTTCTACACGCTCAACAGAAGTTGGTCGTATAAGAAGTGCCACCTTAATTGCATTGTCTCTTGCATCAGTACAAGTGTTCATCTGAAAACAAGCCTGAACAATAATGGGACAAAACTCCGTAACTCGCAAAGGCTGTAAAATCCTAGCCCCAAGGAAGCCAATATGAGTTTTGCTGTTAACTTCAGCAGGGGCCATGCTTTTACCCTCCGTATCTACTCCCAAATTATGGTTTAAACAGCAAATTAGAGAGGTTCCTAGAGGCAGGGCTGGCCTTACCGCAGGGCAACTTCCCTGGGCCCCACTATTTTTCTCTACTTCCAGGGGCCCTGCAGTGCCCCCAGAACAGTGGGGGACCCCGCCCTCACTCCCAGACACAGCCACTTCTAGGGCCCCATGGAGGATGTCCCTGAAGGGATGGACCCTCCAGGGACCCCACATTTTCTCTTCACCCTGAACCCTGCCAGCGCTACCTAAAAACCCACGTCAGAATGGAACCCCTTTATTCCAGCATCCACTATGTTTAAACCCATATCTCAGTTTCCTTTTGTGTGCTGCCTGCCACCCCCTTCCCCCTCCCCCATCGCTCTGGGCAGCCCTGGAAAAACTGACAAGCAAAATAAAACTAAATCAAGAAGTGCAACTGATTTTAATTAGAAAGTTTCCAAACCAGTTGGCTAAATTACTAGGTTAAGTTCCCAGTTTTGTTCTTGAAAACAAAGTTAAATTGAGAAAATGTTTCACTAATTAGGGCTATAAAAATGATTACATTGTGTATGGAATCACTTAAATACCTTTATTTGGGGTTGCATGTTCTTTCTTGGATTGCTTCCTTTATATCACACATATTGTCTCTGTGTATCTCCAAGATCTGTGAGCTGAAGAGAGAGAGAGTACTGAAGAACTAGAAGGAAGAAAATGTATGTTAAGCTTTAGAGAAGGCTCCAGAGGTGATCCTGGTAGCTATGGGCTGGTGAGCCTAACTTCAGTTCCAGGCACGTTGTTAGAAAGTATAGTAAAGAACACGGATTATTAAACTTGATAAGTTATAGAAAAGTCAACATGTTGTTTAAGTGATGGAGATTAAGTACTTAAGATAATATATATGTATTTTTTTAATTGGACCAAATTCTGTTAGTGAGAGTATGCAAGCGTTCAGGCTACAAGGAGCCCTTGCTTGGGCAAGGAAAAAGTCAGAATTCTATAGACTGAGAAATAATGCAGGAAGAGTATATACATGACAAAAATCAGTTTGGTTGGAGCTGTTAGGGGAGAAAGGCTATTAGCATTTAAAACATTTTAAATATAGCGAGGGGAAACTAATAACAAAATGATAAAATAAATGTAGGTGATGTACAAGAAAGAGCATATGGAGGTTCAAAAAGGAAAGTAGTTTGCATATGAAAACATGTAAATACAATGCAGGGGTCACAGAAGGTGAAAACCATGTTATGGGCAGCCTGTTAGAACTAAGAGACACCTTATGAAATTCTCATTTATTCAGATTTATACTCCATCCTTTCCTAAAGGCTCAGAGTGACTACCAATGATCAAGTTTAAAGCAAAATAAAGTGAAGTAACTTTTTCCACACATTATTTAAGTAACCAGTGGAACTCATTGCCACATGATAGTATAAAGGCCTATAGTATAACAGGGTTCAAAAAAGGATTCAATAAATTAATGGATGATAGGTACATCAGTGGCTAATAACTGAGATGGTCAGAGGGTGCAACCTTCAATTGTTAAAAGCTGGGAGAGAACGGAAGGTGTCACTCCACAACCTCCCTGTTTTTGTATCCATCACTTGTGGGATCTTGTTTGAACCACTGTCGGAGTCAGACTACTAAACTAGATGGACCATTCCATACGGTAGCTCTTACGTTCTTGTGTTCAAAACCAGTGAAGCCCCAAATGTGTCATTCATGCTAGTCTGGAGAAATTAGATTTAGAGTTGTGATGTGAAGTTGAAGAGGAGAAGAATTTCAGGAGGCACATGTTTCCCTTCTCCATTTTATTATTGTGGTTAATAACTACCACATGCAGAAGGGCCAATACTAGCTTCCCTAGGGCCTATGATGTCTTAGACAGTTTATGCTTGCGTAATCGGCATTCTGTACGCTTGCTTGAGGATGGTGACCAAGCTGCCCTGACTTTAACAAAAATGTAAACTTCTTGTAAATCATCTGACACATGTTGCAAGTTAGTGCTCGCAGCATCTGTGTGGGGCCTCCTGCCTCCTCTTTAAATTTTCTTTCTCCAAAAAACATTTTGGAGGTGCAGGTGAGAGCAGGAGAGAAATGGGGACTTATAATTGCAAGCAGTATCCCCTAGATAGCCATGGCTTGATTTTTACACATTTTTATGGCTCGCAGTAATTAGAAACCTGTAAAAGGGGGGGGGGGGCAAAGGTCATATTTGAAACAGCAACTTCACAGCACACAGTCACACACTTTTATTAGCGATATTAATTCTGAGTGTTGCTACAGGTAATTCTTCTGATCTACTGCATAACAAACCTCTAAGATATTTAGCATCCTTTGACTCTCCTGTTTCATTTCTGGCTCATGTTTAAAATTAATTTCCTCCCTTTCCTGGTTATCAAAAATTACTTGCATATTTATACTTTCTCAACACTTAGAAATAGTTAAGACAAATGTGTACAAAATAAAAATCTCCATTGGAAGAGTATCTCTGCACAGTCCCCTCCAATAGGATATCAATTAAATAAAAATGAGAAGGAAGAGTGTAAGATTGGTTTGGGGACAGGAAATACAGATTCACACACTGCTGTTGATTTAGGGTAATTTCAGACGTTACGATACCACGGTGAACCACGGTGAACCCCCCGTGGTGGCTGCGGTACCGTAACGTCTAAAGGGCGTTCCACGAGATGTTCACCACAGTGAATACCTGGTGGGAATCCCTTTAAGCATGCTTTCGTGATTAGCCGGACCACGGCCGGGAATTGGCAGAAGGTAACGTCTGTTACCTTCGCCGATTCCTGGCCGTGGCCCAGACCCTGGGAGGCGGGTGGGCGCAGCAGCTGCATTGGCCGCTGCGCCTGCCCGTCTCGCGGAGGGCGGGTGGCCGGGAGAGTGTGAGGGGGCGGGGCTGTGCGGCTGCACATTGCACCACGCAGCCCCGCCCCCTCCCCGATCCCCCTCTGGAATCAGCCGGCACGTCTGTTGACCGGCCGATCTGATTCTGGACGGGGATGAAGATTTGATCCCATGCCGTGGTAAGTCCGCCTGCCAGCACGTCTGAAATTACCCTTAGATGGTGACCCTAAGCAGGACACGGTGTTAAAATTTCAAAATTACTTGAGTCACTTAGCCTTAACTTGTTTACTTCAGTTTTCATATCTACCTCTGAAATGCTGACCTCTTTTGTCAGGGCATTGAAAGTGCAGAAAAGGTTCATTCATGATTATTTGTAAAGGACTTTGAGATTCCCAAATGAAGGCATTGGAATGGAAAGTATCATTAGCAGCTGCAGTTGTGGTTCTTGGAAGTTTTAATAACTGCATATTTCCATAGAATTTTTAAGTTTCAAGAAATAAATAAAAAGTAGAATGTAGATTAGATTCTTAGGGCAAGAAGCAACTATGCAAGATTAACTGTTATATTATGCTGTTTTATTTGTTCTAAGCTGCCCTGAGTTTTCAGAATAGGACATGGTATAAATCTGATAACTCCTCTCTATGTCAGAGAAAGCATATGGCTAATAGCCATCTAGGGAGTAGAGCAGCAGTATGTCTGTGCCAGTGGTTTCCAAACCTTGGCCTCTATGATCCCACTTTTAACACTTAAATATAACTCCATAAGCCCAGACAGCAATGAAGATTACACCGAACATCAATCAGATTGTGACTTCTTTCCCAGATAGCGCAATCCCACTTGCCTTCTCAGCCTACAGTGTGGGAACCTCTGGGCTATGGAACCTGGATTACACAGGTTGCCGACCCGGTTCACAGCTGGTTCTGAGGACCTTTGGCTTCAGTCACGAAGAAGATTTTGCAGCCGTCCTTCTGACTTGCCCAAGCCCCTCTGTACATCACACCCGGGAACCCCATTGGTCCAGGATTAGGAAGGGTGGAACAAGTTTCACCCTCCAAAAATATTTGGCTTAATATGGAATTCATTGTCATAAAAGGTCAGGTCAAATAATGTGTGTAGCTGGATTTCAAAAGGAATGGGGTAGCCTTATGGCCCATGTGTGCTAGGTAAGGAATAATTCTAAGCCTTGAAAGAATCCATGATTAGCAGCTGATGGCTAGCAGTCTCTGTTGATAACTGATTTGGGATTGATATCCACCAGCTATTATAGATTAAGGCAGGAAGAAGCAGGTTTCATAATTTCTCCTGGTCTGCATTTCAATTCACTATGTGCCCATATGGAGTGTTTACTGTAGTTTATGTAGGCTGCAGTCAACAAACCTCTTATTCTAGAGGCGTCTCATAGCCAAGAATAGAGTTCCTAAAAAATGGGGAAAGGGAAGAATCATTCATTAATAGGACTGAATTCTCCCACCTCCCTAATATTGTAAAACTTCAACCAGCATTCTATAAAAATACAGGGGGGAAATGTACAAAAAGTTAATGGAAATGTTTCCAGGGAGGTGGTAATTTTTTTTCTTTTTCTAAAAAACCTGCATTTCAAAAATGTTTTGAACAAACTGTAGTTGAAATTATCAGTTCAGGTACAATTTAAATGACATCCACTTATTATTATAATTATTATTATAACTAATTTATATAGCACTTTCGGTGTGCAAAGTGCTTTATAATCTTTATCTAGTTTGCCCTCACGTCAATTCTGTGAGGCAGATTATTATTATTTATTCCCATTTTACAGATGGGGAGCTGAGATTAGGAGATAGTCATAGGGTGTTTTTAGACAAGCGCCTCCCCACTCATCACCGACCCATCATCACACATGTTGCAGGGCTGCATAGGGTGCCAGTGCGGTCCTGTAACATGAGTAATGAGGGGGGGGGAGCACTTGTCTATAAACACCCATAGAGCTGGAAGTAACCTAGAGTCATCTGGGCCAAACCCCCACTTGGATGCAGGATGACTGCAGCTACAACATCCCTGTCAGATGTCTGTCCAGTCTCTTTTTGAAAACCTCCAGCAAACAGAGAGCCCACCATCTCTCTAGGCAACTTGTTCCATTGCCACACAGGCATTAATTTACTTGCCAGAGGCCACCCAGCAAATTCTGATGAAGCAGGTTGTTGCCTATGAAAGCTCCCTGAGGCACTACCCTTCTTCTTCTGCCAAGGACCCCCACAACGTGTTGTCTAAGGGTGCTTTCAGACATGACGCTAACCACCCGTGGTGGTTATTTATATATGTTGCAGGGCTGCATAGGGCACCAATACAGCCCTGCAACATGCATAAATAACCACCAAGGGTGGTTAGCGGGTGGTTAGTGTCATGTCTGAAAGTTCCCCAGGAAGGGATTTAAAACCTGGTCTCCAGGTCCAAGTTCAACATTTCATCCACTGGATTACACAATCCCGGGTAAAGGCTATCCAAGTCAGATTTTTGCTCCTGGGAGGATGTAATAAATGGACAAACTTGCTCAAACTGAAATAAACCTGCACTGAAGATGGAAAACATCTTATCTATACAGCAACATGTCCCCTCCATCTAACTCACTTTGCCCAAGAATTCCTTCAACCTGAATTCCACGTGGCTAAGATTCCATGGGCTGTATATACTACCTGATGAACACATTTTTTGAACTGGGTGACAAAATAGAAGGGATAATTGAGGAACACAGGTAGCAATAAGGATTTGACTCAATATTCAGAACGTGGATTCGGACGACTACCCCCTCTAAAAATCTGCTGTGCGATTCATGAATGAGCTTTACTGGATGTCCCCCTCAAATCTCAGAACATTTCTGCTCTTCTATGGACGCCGTGTCTTACAAGGAAGTCTTGCATCCAAGACCTGTCTATCCAATGTTCTGCTTAACTTTGGCCTTCCTGCATTGTTTGATGAGTTAAGCAATGATCTGGCCTTGGCATACAGTTGATGGGCTATACAGTAAGTGAACCAAACTGTGCTGTTAGTAGCACAACACTGTCTTGAGTAGGATTATTCTGGGGTTACGCTACCATAACTTCACCCCATCAAGGCAATTATATTCATGCTGCAGTTCAGTGGTTAGAAGGATACAAGGTTCTGAAGACGATCTATGAAGGGTTGAAAGGCTTTTGTTATTTTAAGATTAATATCAGGAAATATATATATATATATATATCTATTTTGGAAATACGTAGTGAATATGTTGTTGTTTTTTCTCTCTCTTTTCCTGCACCTGTTTTGGCAGAGAGAGCTGGCCAGTACTCTCTGATTTGAAAGAAGGGGAAACCCACCAAGGATTTGGGCTCAGTAATCTTCTTTTTGCTGGGCTGGATATTATTGAAGATACCAAATCACAGGTTCCAGCTATAAGCAGGTATATAAATGCCAAGTTCAGGCAAACAGTAACACAGCTGCTCTGGCTGGCATGGGATGCATGTGTGCATAACTCTGCATTAATAATAGCGTTTCAGGCATATGACTTGCAAGGCTGCAACAGCCATTGAAGAAGCAAAGGATTTCAAACAAATTTCAGTGTCTTAAAGATGCAGTTAAGATGCATATTTCTTGTGAGAAGAAGCATTTAATACCAGCAAGCCTCCTAGTTAAGCTATTCACGTGATTCTTGTTCTGGGAGACATCCTGCATGGCAGAGAGTCACTTGGGCACTACATTTTTTTAATGGCCTCACTGCTTAAATGGCTGCGCTTGTTTGGTTTTAATTACTACAGCTTGTTAAAATTATATTGCGGCAACAACGGGAGAAGCAAAAATATTTCAGATTCCAGTTTGTTTACTTTTAACCCTCACTCCGTTTTCCTTCATTAACCATGTGTTTGTTTTCCACTGGGGGGGGGACAAAAAAATTTGCACCACATTTTAACGTTAACTTTCTTCTAGTTCGGTGATGTTCAACCTTTTTGTAGATGAGATTCACCAAAACATTTTTTAAAAAAAAATCCAGGACCTTCTCTAATAAATCCAGGACCCAGCTGTGCCAGGCGCACAAGGTGTAAGAAGGGCTCTTCAGTCCTAAGCTGGTGCTGGGGGAGCAGCCGCTGACCAGCCTTGATGCAGCAGGCCCCAACTGGAGCTCAGGCTCCTCCAATGGGTAGGAAGGGCAGGAAGTAGGGATGGACCCGCTGAGGACTGGCAGGATGCCAGATGCCTTCTTACCCCACAGTGCCTTTACTATTGTATACAGTGCACCAACAGTTCTATACAGTACTCACAGTCCTTTAGGGCCCTTTGTAAATGGGCCACAGCTGGGGCGGGGCAGACCCATGGGGGCAGTGAGGGGGGGGCGGGCACACCCCCATCCCCCATGCGTGCCCCACATGGAGCGACCTGCGCTTTCACTGGTTGCTCCTTGCGTGGACGATGGGCGGTGGCGCATGTTATGTGGGAGCCCGCCTGCCCGCCTACCGCCATTTTCAAATGAAATGCACCCACTCGTGTGTGTGGGCATGAGTGGGTGAGTCTCCTTTAAAAAGGGCCAAAGACCCTTGGCCAGGCACCAACCTGGGTACATTCCATTGGGCAGCCCTCCCTGCTGCTGGACTCCGCTAGCCTCGTTCCCCCTTCCTCAGGCACTGGGCCGGGCCAGGCAAGAACCTCTGGCACAGGTGCATCTTCTGAAGCTCTCCCAGGCACAGCCCCCACCCTCAGGCTGCCTAGTACCTGAAGCAGAGCTCCTGCTTCCTCCTTGTCTCCCCTTTCACTGCACTCTCTGCTCAAGCTTTATCTTGGACTGACTTGGCCACACCCTGGCACATCTGAATCCATTAGAGTGTCGCATTTAGCTCTTCCATTTGGGCTTCTTAAAAGGTCAGTAGACCTACAGGCTCTCTGCCCTGTTACACCCACAGAATCTGCTCCACAGCTGCTGAGGAGGGGCTAAGAGCAAGTTGGGGAGGTTTGGCCACCTCCCCATCCCTGCCTCAGTCGCTGCTTCAGCTGTCACTGCTTCTGCCTACCTCTGGCTCTGTTTCTGCCTCTGTGGGCCACCTGAGATCCTTCTGGGACCCACTAGTGGGTCATGACTAGTTGGAAGGGGGCATGGTGGCCCTCTTGCCAAATCTTCATCATTCTGACTGGAAATCAATCTCATTTAGGATAGTGCTTCCTTTTATGGAAGCGTATATTATCATTGGCATTATTTGAAAACCATTCACTCCCTGGGATGCAGTGGGTCCGTGAGAGACTGTGATTTTTAGCTAGACCTAGACTTTGCCTTGGACTTTCAAGTGACACAAAGCTGGATCATTTCACCATTGATCCATGATAAACTGGAACACTCTTGATTCCCCCTGACTCTGAAGAACTCTCCCTGCAGCAACTTGAGTGTTCCTTTACCAGTTACTTCTTAGGGTAAATCCTGCTTACTTCTCAGATCTGTCAGAATCACAGCTTAAGGTGTCGTGGCTTCAGAGTAAATGATATGTGCCAATATGTCAACCAAAATATACAATAAATTGTCAACACACTGAGCCAATCATGGAGACGCCAACATCCCTATATTTAAACTGAAAAGATTTAACTGGGTCCTTAGTGTGTCAGTGCAGACAGAACAGGGGTGTCTGTAAAGACAGTACAGCATTCCCCAGTAATGGCAGCAAGCTGCATCAATTTTAACTTCTGTTGTCCTGGGGACTTCAAAAAGCAAGCTGTTTTCTCATCCAGAAAAAGTTAGACCACTTCAGCCACATATTGATTAAGATTATTACTGTTTGTGGCTAGAATTAATAGGGAAGCATTTGTATATTTGACACCTTAGTTCCTAATCCCACAAAGACTGATGCACAGATTTTATCTTTAAGCACCTGAGTAGATCTATGGAGCCACTTTTGAGTTCAGTACGACTACTTGCATGCTTAAAGTTAATGTAATCATTGCAGGAGTAGAGCCTGTTGAATATCGAGGTGCTGAGACCCAACTTTATGGAAGTACATAAACATTTCCAATACCCAAGATCTTATATAAAACCAGGCTTCTCGGATACTGGGCAACAAGGTGGGCTCCCCCTCACCCCCAGGCTTCTTTCAGACCCTGGGCACATCTTCGGTCCTCAAGGACTCTGCTCTAAGGCTGTGGTTCTCAAGCTGGAGGGCACAGAATGTATCAGGACTCTGCTCTAAGGCTGTGGTTCTCAAGCTGGAGGGCACAGAATGTATCCGTGGGGCAGAAAGAACTTCCACATGAAAAAGCATAGATGCCAAAAGCCCAGAGAGGCATTCTTGGGTATTTTATGTAGTTTTGGTGGTTTTATCTTTTGCATTTAATATATGTGTGGTTTTTTATGTTAGCTGCCCTGAGCATTCAAAGATAGGGTAGGATCAAAATTTAAATAAACAAACAGATTTACTCTAACTGAGCTAGGGGGGAATTTCCAAACTGATAGGATAGCAAAGGGTGGAGAGATGAGTCACAAGGAGAAGAAAGGGACTAAGATATATGTACATGGATGTGGTGGTGGTCAGGGGCTAAGGTACCACAGACAAAAGGAAGGATGTGGGGATATAAAAAGTTTGAGAACCACTTGTCTAGAGCATCCCTCCGAGTCTATTGGACTTGGGGATAGAGGCTTCCTTGATCATAATTTTCCCTCATTGTCTTACTCTCCTTTGCAGGCAGATACTGCAAAGGCTTCTGCCTAGACCAGAGGTGGGCAAATGGCGACTGCCGGCAATGGGGAGCACGTCACTTCCGGCAGCGCGTGGAGCATGGAAACACTCCCCGTGCAGGCTTTTCTCTCAATGCGGGACTCAGGAGGTGCTTTTCAGCGCCTCGTATAAAAGCCGCCTCATTGTGGCTTTCAGTGATTTAGGGCTGCCACCTTTGGTCGTTTTTACCTGACTTTCCCATTTTGGCCTATGGGAATGTCAGGTAAAAAACCACCCCAGGTGGCAGCCCTATGGCAATATGTAAATTTTGGTGTGAGTGAGGCTGCTGGGCTTGGGAACATTGCCCACCCCTGGCGTAGATAATGCCCCGATCACCAAACTAGTACAGCCATCTTCTATTAACTTTTAAAACAAAACCGGTTTCATGAAAGTAAGCATGTAAACATGCCTCCTGTCTGACTACTGTCACTTCTAGTTTCTGGCCTTAATGTAGTCAGGGTTCCCAGTTTAAGGAAAGATTGGACTGGAACCATGAACCAACAGTTAACCAACCTATCCGTCTGCTTCGGTGTTTCAGACTTGCCTGCCGATCAACATTAGGACAGGGTCAATCTGCCTCCCTGCTCTTCACCCACCCATCACACTTCTCTTCTTCCAAAATTCAAGCTCTTCAGTATGCAGCAAGAGACTCGTACATTAGAAATGTCCCCAAAACAAAGGAATGATGGTAGTTTTCAGATGTAAATGCCCCTATCCCAGAATCCCCCCTGATGTGCAAACTAAAATCAATAGGAGACCCTACGCTTCTTTATCTGCAAGTCAGTGCACCATCGTTAGGGTTGTCATGGCAGGAGGTGCACAGTAAGTAAGAGACAGGAGATAGGCAAATTCTCACATTGAGGATGCTATCCTCCATCACTGAATTCCACAGCAATGCTCCTTTTGAATCATGGTGGAGATTATCCTACCTGTTAATTATTTCTTAGCATACAGTTTCTTTTAATACAATACAAATAAGACACTTAATTGGAATTACAACTGGAGACTACGCTATACATTTATCTCAGATTATCTTAGTAATTATCTTGCATTATCTTAGTAATGCAAGCAGGTGTTTTAGATTTGGCCTCCAACCACCCCTTGCCATAATTTATTAAAACATTTTTACCCCACTCCTCCTGCTCCAGGCAGCTCGGGGTGGCTTACAGTAAACAAATATAACAAACTAAAAGTAACACAATTAATAAACATTAACACATTAAAAAGGAAAGCACTACACAACAAACCCTCCCTCCTTCCCTAACCCACTCCCCCACCCTACACCCCATCTTCCTCGTCAAAAGCCAGGCAGAACAGTCAGGTTTTACACATTTGGCGGAAGGAGGGGAGATCCGGGGCCACCTGGGCCTCCACCAGGAGGGAGTCTAGGTGCGGCCACCAAGAATGCCCTCTCCATGCCCTCTCCATAGTGGCCCCCTGGGCCGCACAGGGGTCCTCGAGAAGGGCCCTCCCAGCAGACCGCAGAGACTGCTCCAGAGCGCGGAGAGCGAGGCAGTTCTGCAGGTAAGTTGGACCAAGGCTGTATTAGGGCTTTATAGGTCAAAACTAATACCTTGATTTGGGCCTGGAAGACTATAGGCAGCCAGTGCAGAGCCTGGAGCACTGGTGTAATGTGCTCACAGCGACCCATCCCCATAAGGACACTCCCCTAGCTGCAGTCTCAGATTGTCACCATAGGTAGCCTCGTGTAGAGCGCGTTGCAATAGTCCAATCTCGAGGTAATGAAAGCATGGATGATGGTGGCCAGCTCACTGTCTGAAACGTACGGCTGAAGTCGTTGCACCAGATGTAATTGGTGAAACGCATTCTTTGCCACAGCCCCACCTGGGAATCCAGGCGGAGGTGCGGATCATGGATATATTGGGGTTTTATTTAGTCTGTACATGAACCCCTTTTATTCAAATAGTCCAAGTAAGAGTCCAAAAAGTCCTCCTGGGCATAATGAAAAGGGCAGCCACTGACAGTTCCTTAGCAGGCTGTCTCCTTAAGAAATGGTGCTGGCATCCTGGATTCTCCAGCCTTCGTGACCCGAATGCCTGGGCTAGAAGTTAGGTAGCTCAGCAATGGTTCACCTCCATCTTCATCGTGGGTCTCTATGACCTCCAAGGCTACTAAAAAATCATAAAACTGTTTTGGCAAGCCTGAACCACTCCTCCTCCCATGTATTCCTCAAGAAGCGTGAGGTCAACTGTCCTGTGTTGTTTCATGTTCCTCCCCCCGGCCTCATTTTTTTTAAATGGAGGTTTTTAGCATTTCATCATCCGGGGGTACTTTCTACCCCCAATGTAAGTCAATGGGAAAATGAAAGCACTATGACCCCTTGCACATATATTCTTAAAATGCATGTGTCTTTTAAAGAAACGAAACTTAAGCCAGCACCTGCAATCCTAATTTAAACCCTCAAGGAGGGTGAAGGAAAAAATGTAGCCCTTAGTTTGAGTTCACAAAGGTCATTGGTGGTGTGTTTAGGAAAATATCACCATAAACTGCTTTGGGGGATTACATTGATCCCTGGTGAAAAGTCAATTTGCCAACTTCTGTTGTTCCTTATCTTTACACAGCAGTTAAGACCAATTTAGAGTGAACTCTTGACGCTGTTTTTTTAATCACAGCCATTAGCAGCTTTGTGTTGGAACAATACCTATTCATTCTGCATGGGGGGAGGGGGTGGAAGACCCCTGCAATAACTGTGAGATTTGGAACTCACCTGAAAACAATGAAGCCCTGTATTTTTCATAAATGTCCTCTTGGCATATCTGGCCATCCTACTGTGAACACAAGGCTTTTGAGCTGGCTCCTCCTCTCCTTTTCTGGATTGGAGGGTGCGGGTCAACAATACCCCCTGTACCGTTTTTGTTAGTTGTGCTGCTTTACATGAGGGGTCATGGTGACCCCCAATACCATGGGGGGTTGTTATTTATTTCTTTTTTTCAGTTGTTATACTAACAAACTCTATTTTTAAAAAATCTGGAGTCCATTTCAAATCAATCACATTCATTATTTTTCAGCTATTTATTAATGGGGGTCAGTTTGACCCCAAACCAGTTATTAGTCACTCAGTTACTCAGGCGCAAGAGGGTTACCCACAGGTCACTGGACTTCTTGTGCCTGATTGGTGTTAAGCGTCATCCTTTTATTATCCTGGCACCTGCACCATTCTAGCACTAGCTTATTGTGTGATCCTTTGTTACTAGTATCTACCCCTGTTTGTGCTGGTGCTACCCTATACCCTGCTACAGGGATATTCTTGTTTTATATTTGTAGAGGGCCTTTGTTCATGCCACACTACTGGAGAGAATACTTATTATTGCCACACAATGCCAGATAGTTGTACTACGCACATATACACACACACAATTTATTTATTTTTTAAACAGGAGATACCTAAGGGATATATGGCTTAATTCCTCTGCTGCAGCTCATAACAAAAATTATGTTCAAAACAACATAATTTTCAAAACAGCTCGTCTCATCAACTGTCTCTCTGACATCTCTACCTGGATGTCTCAACGTCAACTCAAACTCAACATGGCTAAAACTGAACTCCTTATCTTCCCCCCTCATCCTTCCTCTCCGTCCTCACTGTCAATAACTATTGATGGAGTCACCATCCTGCCTGTCCCCCAAGCCCGTAGCCTAGGCTTCATCTTTGACTCACTCCTTTCTTTTAAACCCTACATTGACTCTGTTGCTAAATCCTGTCGCTTCTCCCTCCATAACATTGCTAAGATTCGCCCTTTTCTCTCTGTCTCGTCTGCCAAAACTCTTGTTCATGCTCTGGTCATCTCTCGCCTCGATTACTGTAACCTCCTTCTCACTGGCCTTCCCCGGTCTCACCTTTCTCCCCTCATCTCTGTCCAAAACTCTGCTGCCAGGATCATCTACCTCGCCAGTCACTTCGACCATGTGCAGCCCCTCCTCTCTTCGCTTCACTGGCTTCCCCTTCCTGAACGAATCCTGCACAAGCTCCTAGACTTCACCTATAAACGCTCTTCACAACCTCGCTCCCCGCTACCTCTCTGCACTTATCGCCCTCCATACTCCAGCCCGTGCACTTCGCTCCTCCTCTGTCCCTTCTCTCACCCTTCCACGCCTTCCCTGCTCCCCTAAGCGCCTTCGTCTCTTCTCACTTGCTGCCCCCCATGCCTGGAACTCCCTCCCTGTCCACGTCCGCCTTGCCCCCTCCCTTCATACCTTCAAATCTCTCCTTAAAACTCACCTCTTTCGCTCTGCTCTGTCTGACTCTTTATCCTGCTGAGCCACTATTCCTATACCTACGATCTGTTTACCCTTATCCTTGCAACATGGACCTGCCTGCTGTCATTCTCATCGTAACCAAGCCAAGTATGTTCACTTGAGACCTCGCATCTTCATGAATGTTAGACCCCTTGTCTCTCCCTCTGTTCCCCTTCCTAAGTCTCTCCCCCAGCTCCTGTCTCTCAGATTGTAAGCCCTAGGGGCAGGGACCGTGTCTATTTTATTACTTTGTAAAGTGCCAGGTACACTGCTGGCACTATATAAATGTTTGTTAATAATAATAATTAATTAATAACAACCACACTCTATCTCTGGAACAAAAATTTAGACAAACTGACAAAGAACACAGATAAATGTATTCTCCTCTTCAGCCTATTTAATAGTGAGACACTTATGTTGCTGCACTGCATGTTTGCATCTTCAGGAAACTCTGACGTTTAAAATTTAAAGCCCCATCCATCTTGCTTAACTTGTACGGGAAGAGGAGCAAGATAGACTCTGAGGCTGCTTTTAAACAGGTGACATGCGCTGTCACGTGACTTCAAATTGCCACGGGCGGCTTTTTAGATGAGACTTACCGTGCATTATCTCTGCTTGCGCATTCTCTTAATGCCGTGGATTAAATACCTCGATATCAAGGTATTTAACATGCGGTATTAAAAGAATGCGTGAGCGGTGATAACGTGTGAGAAGTCTCGTCTAAAAGCTGCCTGCGGTCATTTGAAAACCGTATGTGATGTCATCCCCCATGCGCGCACTACTCATCTAAAAGTGGCCTTAGACCAAATACTGGGAGTGTGAAGGGCTATTATGTGTGCTGTAATTAATGCACAATGCTAAACCGCTTAGCTTGCAGGTTTTTCTTCCTCTGAAAATCTCCTTGAGTGAATGAGTCCACTAATCTAGCTCTTGAAAATTGCCATCAGCATGGGACTGGACAGGTCATGAACTCATAAATCCATATTCAAAAAAATGTAGCTATTCCAAAATTGCCCTGAGCAGTTAGAAAATCAGTCT
Source organism: Sphenodon punctatus (assembly GCA_003113815.1). Classification (NCBI taxonomy): domain Eukaryota; kingdom Metazoa; phylum Chordata; class Lepidosauria; order Sphenodontia; family Sphenodontidae; genus Sphenodon; species Sphenodon punctatus. The sequence continues at coordinate 2,141,024 of QEPC01013568.1, forward strand.
GATAGGCTAACGTGAGGTCACATCCTGTGTAGGTTTCTACATGCATCACACATTTGTAAAGTTCAGAGATACCCCTGCCAACCTCAGGAATAGTTCAGAGATTCTACCCTTCTCACCTATCTTTATCTAAACCTGCATTCTCCATTAGTAGCTCCTAAGAATCAACCTTTTAACTCCAGCACTTTTTGGTAAACCAGTTAAAAAAGCTGGGGTTAATATGTTGTTAACACTCATTACCAGTGACATTCTTAATTAAACAAAAACCTTTAGGCACTGTCTGAAGATCATTATCTGCTTATGGATGGGAGATTTTTTTCTAGTTACCATTTACACTATGCATGCCACTGACAGGAATATCCCTCTGTCTGTTAGGATCTCACGCACCAGTTAAGTTAGTTTAGTTCTTTCAAAATCTAGAAGTGAACTGCTAACACAACAACCAGCAAAAATGAGGCTCGACGTATTGCCATATGTATGAAGTTAAGTCCACTGACACTTGCACAAACACACACAGGCCTCTAGCTAAGGGGAGGAGAGGAGTGTGGGACGTTGTCCCCCTGTAAGTCTCCCCACTCCTGTAGAAATAAGATGTTCCAGGTTTTTCCCCTCAGTTTCTTGGGGTGGAATCAAATGAGATGATAGCCCCCTGGAGTCCATGTTTGGTCTGTTCATCCCCCACTCACATGTTTAGCACATCCAGCCTAATAAATAGGCAGCCCCCTGGCCGTATTTCATGTGCTTGTGGCAGCTTCCACCAATAGTGTTAGCAATTTCCCTCCCCAGGGCCACCTCTCAGCGGATAGGCATGCTAGAGATCTCTCTCCCTACCCGCCCCCCCCAGCAGTCTCCCTCCCCACCCCTCAGCTGGGTGTGCTGGGTAGGGCTCTATGTGCTGGCAGACATGGATGCCGGCGAGGTGGTAGACGAACCTAATTGATGAGACACAAACACATGGGCATCCATTAGTCCTGATTGGCCCACATTGTGGGCCTGCGATGTCCCTAGACTCCACCGTGAGTGATTGCTCTGTGATCACGTGGAGGCCAGGTGGCAGACACCTAACAGAACACGCCTGGTGAAGGCTTATGTGGGCTATCGTCTTGTTTGATTCCACCCTTAGACTCAAGAAATTGCCACCCGTGTCCTCCTGCCGTCTTCCCCGCACCCCTGGGCCAACTTAACTACAGGCCTCTCGCACACCCACTTCTCTTTCTCTTCTAACCAGGCTGTAGGTGCCCTTTTAAAATATATTTTGTCATTCTTTTCTGACATTTTCCTGGCATACTGAAGAGATCTCCTGGAATGCACCATTCTTTGACAAGCCTGATACCAGACAGTGCTGGATGCAGCGAGATATCACAGATACCAAAGAACAAAATATCCCAAAGCATTTTCAGTGAAGTGTTTGTGGGGCTGGGGAATAAGGTTTAAATGCTAGGTTAACATTAGTGTGCTGAGTTACCCCACAGCTTGGTTAACAGGGGCGTTATCAGGCATGTATTTCCAGGTTTAATTCTGCTTCCATTTTACATTTGTAGCTCACCTTAAGCTAATTTAGAAAGCTGCCGTCTAAAGCCTGATGCCTTGAAAATATGCCTTTTGTTAAAAATAAAAATAAAACCATTGCAGGGCTTTCAGGAGGCTCTCCTCAAAGTCAGGGGCACTCCTCATGCATTTTAACACTATGTGGTTATGTGCATCACTGGCTCAGTGCCTTACAGAACCCAGCCCATAGCGAAAACAAGTTCAGTTTAAGGAGACTTTTCATTGTGACTGAAATGGAAGTGTTTACCTTGCAGCGCATTGAAATCATCAGAAGTTTTCATTCTCTTTCACTTATCATACCTGAGACACAGTGGTTTCCACAGGCTGAAGAGAGCCAGGAATTGGTGGATTCCAGCCTTAGCAATGGATGCCAGCCAGTCACTCTGAAATTTCAGTCTCCCATCTGCCTCCAATTTCTCATGTGCCCAATGGGGAGGATAATAAGGTCCAGTCCCATGTGCCTCCTTACAGAACGTGCTCAGCACCACAAAGTAACCCAGCCTCCAATGCTTGCACCGTGCTTTGAACTTGCAGATCAGAATATGCAACTTCTCAGTATTGCCATAGAGTTTTAATACGCTCTGGTTAGATTAGTGGTTCTGAAACTGGGGGGGGCACAGAAGATATTCTGGGATTCCAGAAGAATGTCCCTAGCTGTCAAAGAACTAGCTGTGCACTCTCACAGAGCTAGGGGGACTCTCCAAAATAATGGGGTGTCAAGGGGGAGAGAGAGTCAAATAGTAAAGGGAGGAGGAGAAGGGGAAGAAATAGAAGGGTGGAAAAGGAGAGAGGGAGTAAGGGAGGTGTGGGGGACTCAGTGACCACAGACAAGCAGAGGAATGGGGCAGAGTTCAAAAAAAGTTTTGAAACCAGTTGAGTTAGATTTCCAGGTAGGCACAGTATAAAATCTGGTTTCTCCCCAGGCCATACCAGTATCAGATCACACACATTTCAAACCCAACCCAAAAAAAAGGTTGCTAGACTTTAACATTTTTTTTTTTAAAAAATGTCCCTTTTGAGGTGCTCGGACTCTGGGACCACTCACCGAAACCGACAGAACTTCCTGTCCCCATAATCATATCTGTCCCCATAATCATACCGCCAGCCACTCATCAGGATCTTTACAATTATAGTCGTTCTTGTTTCAAATTTTGGCTTTTAACAGTGGCACTCCTTCTAACTTAACTGTAGTGAGAGTAATCCCACATTTAATTATTTCCAGAATGCTTTATCTTCTTACGTGTTGTTAATAAGTGAAGTGAATATGTTGAAGAATCATAGACTGCGTGGAGGTGGACGGAGGCGCCCATGTGAACGCCGCGGGGGATGGCTGGGGGTGCGTGTGCACTCCTGCACTACACCCATCACCCACGCATGGAGCAAAGGGATCCATTGTCCAATGCTCCATGGGTGGAGGTGGGTGTGCGCCAGTTTCCATGGGTGCACACCCATCGCCGCACCCACTGTGGGTGCACACCCATCCCCCCACCAACCGCATTCCATTTAAAAATGGCCATAGAGCCTGCAAACACTTATTAATAGGTACAGTGCCTTACTGCCATGCAGGTTCCTTATGAAAGCAATGAGACTGCTTTTCTCACAGAATAAAGCATTGCTTCCAGTAGAATGCATTTAATGTATTGGAACCCTTATCACTTAATTAAAAAAAGAATGAAAAATGCACTGTATTAATCTGGAATTGGGGTAAAATAGACCCTAATTAAGTCACAATTTGGGGGCGGGGGGGGAAATGTGGTTCATTTAAAAATGTTTCCAGTTTAACATAAAAAATTTAAACTTTATTAAGAGTTATTGTTTGCAGTACAGAAAAAATATTCACACAAAAGGTATTTGGGGTCAATAGTACCCCAACATTCCCAAAATTATGGTACTGGGGGTTGAATTGACTGGGGGTTGAATTGAAAGTTTAGGGTGAATATGACCCCCAGTACCTTAGGCATATAAGGCTTTCATTTTCCCATTCATTACAACTGGGGTCAAATTTACCCCCAATACCATTTTAGTGAAATTATCATTTTTTTAAACAAATACAGCTGCAGGGAGGGGGGGTAGGGAATGAACCAACACAGGATAATTGACCCCATTACTGTTGAGGAATACATGGATTATGAGGTTAACAAAAATGTATGAATGTTTTTGTACCCCTTTCGGGCCTGATTTACTGCAAATCTGTCTGAGCTGAGGGTAAAGAAGATCAAGAAAAACTATTAAAAATACCATGATAGGATCACAGACATCCTATCCTATTAACCCTCAGAGCAGTGTGGTCACTCCACTGGTATTTCTGCACTACAAGAAATTCATTACTTTCCAATCTCTGTATTATGGTATTTCTTTTATTTCTTCTTCTGCTAGCATTTGGGAGGGAAGGGAGATACCATGTCCTAGTGCTGAATTATTAAAACGAACTCTGCAGAGAGTTAATGTATATACTAGTATTGTGATGGCTGGCAGAAAAGGCTGAGAAAGCATATTATTCCAGTGTAATGAGTCTCTCGATCACTACAAAGTCTGTGCCCCTGGTATCTTGCCTCTTGAAAGTCAGGCTGTCAGCTTTCCAGTGCATGCGCTGCATGGCTTTGAAATGTCAGTGGTATGAATTGTTTTTAAGTTTTGCTCCACTTTCTTTTGCTGATACCAAATGAATAAACATTTCCATTGTTGGCAGCATCAGTAATGAAGGCATCAGTAGCTACGCTGTCGAAGAAGAGTCACCACATCCAGAGGTGGCACAGAGTAATACACCGCAAGAATCTGGAGGACAAATGGACTTTGGTTTCTTAGTCCAGGCTGAAGAAGGAGAGGAGAGAAACGTACCCATCTCAATGCCTTTAGCAGAAGATGCTGAGAACTACATCACCGGAAATTTCACAACCAACAGTGAGGGTTTACCTCCCACAGAAACAGTGGTGCCTGCTCCAGCTTCTGTGAATGTCAAAGAAACAGGAACAGTTCATGCTGTATTTGTGGACGGTGGCTCAGGAGGACAGAATGCTGTTGCCTTGCCTGTCAAAGAGGGCGAGAGAGGCCCAGAAAATACAAGCTTGGAATCTAGCTCTTCTGCAGAAGTGGCTTGGGCACAAGGAGTTACCCAAACAACTGCATGTGAATTAGACCCATTATGGCAGAGTGAACAGCTGGGTGCCGAGAGGGAGCCACATGTCATCTCATTACCCCAGGGTGAAGCAGCAGGCGATTACTTGAGCACTCAAGAGGCCAAGCAGCAGCCAGGGTTTTTGGAAGTAGGTCACAAGGAGCTGACTGTTGTACAGCGAGGTGGACAGAGCGCAGATGGCAGAGAGGGTCTGTTAACGAAAAAGGAAACCTTAATCCTAAATTATCCAACAACAGGAGGCTCAGACAGTGAAAAATACAGAGCAGTTGCAAGTTCAGCTGATACCTCTGTGTTCAGTGATACTAGCAATTTGTGTAGTAGGGATGCAGCAACAGCCAGAGGGGATAAATCAAGTCTAGTTCTCCTGGAGAACAAAGAGAGGCAGCCAGAAGCTTGCAATTTAATGCTAGATTTGTCTTTTCACACTTCAGATCTGCCCCTTGTTCCCAAAGCAGAGAAAACAGCAAAGGAATCCGTGTCTGCAAATAAACACCGAGATCCAGCCAGAGACAAAATACAAGAAAATAGATCTGAAGAACCAGATCCCATTATTGCAAAAGAAGCACAAGATGTGGATTTGTTAGGTAGCATCGAGCCTTTCAACGTGCCCTTATTGCTGAAGGAAGAGAAAAAACAAAAATTAAATGCCCAGTCTGACAACAAGAGCGAGCCAGCCAGCAGCAATGAAACCACAAAAGCCAAGTGTTTGGCTGGAGCAGACGTCTTTCGTTCTCACACAGAAAGTGTTGTTATGAATCCTACCAAGGATGGTCCCGTGGAACATGAAAAGTTTTCACTGGAGAAATGCGCACTAGACTTCACCTATGGGAGTATGCTGACAGAGCTAAATAAAAGAGAAACTGAAGGCAGAGCCGATGAAGTAACAAAGGGAGCCCCTTTGGGAGAGGAAATGCAAATTCTAGCAAGCCATTTTTTACCTGAAGGGGGAAGTGAGTCAGAAGGAGAATTACTGAGCTTTGAGAATAGTGAAAAGCAGGCCACAACTGATGCCAACCGGGAGGCTTGTTTGAAAGAAACCAACTTTTCAGTCAATGTTGTAAAGAGTGAGGTCTCTGAAGAAGCTGGGGGGAAGTGCTTAATTTCAGATTATAATCTGAGAATATCTGAAGATAATTTGCCCAAGTTAAGTCATGGTCCTGAAGAGCAAATGAGCAAAGAGAAAGAAATAGTGAAGCACAATGTAGAGGATAAGAGCAGCTTTCAGTTTGCAGAGGCACTGCAGTTACCCAGGGAAAAATGCCCACTCAGTTTTGATCATTTTAACACTGAAGCAGAAGACAAAACTTCCAACTTGCTAGGCAGTGTGATGACTGAAAAGGTTTGTTTAGTTGACACTCATGGTTCACCGCTCCTCCACTCTGAGAACAATAATATTATGCTGGCTAAGCAAGATGAATCCTGGGAATGCACTTTTGCTAAAAACACTGTATTGGAACCTGAGTGTAAAACTAAGCAACAAGAAAGTTATCAAAGCAATGTGAGTTCCCAAGAGAAAATGCCAGATCCTAAATCAGACCTTAACTACCAGAACCTAAGTGAATTTGTAGGCACCACTGGGTGTGTTGAACTCGATAAAGCAGAAATCCAGGACATTTGTGACAACAAAGAGCAGGATGACCAGGTGGCTAACGAACCCAGTAATGAAGATCTCATACTTGCTACCGGGATTGAACAAAGCAGGACTGTGGATACTAAAGAAAAGAATGGAAATGCAGAGGAGGAATGCAGGACCTTAGCAAAAAGCCATGTGGATAACACAGCTTTGGCACTGAGATCAGCTATGCCAGTGCCAGATCAGCAGGAGCAAACCACTGCAGGAAATGACCAAAGTATGAAAGGGGATCACTCTGAGATCCTACAGCCACCAGCAAATATTGTAGAGTTCAGCTCCCAGCAGCTGCCATTGAATCTAGAAGAACTGCATGAGAGCACGGGAAGGGAAAACAAATTCTCATCCCAAAGCCACAAAGGTAACCCTGGAGAAACCCATGAAAGCGAGATCAGAGAAATGTGTGGGATGGTGGATGTTTTGCTAACCCAGCCAGAGCAACAAGACAATCTAAGCCTCCTTGCTAGCGGCGGTCAACCATATGTTGCAAGCAGAGAACTTGAGAACCCTACGCACTGCAGTCAGAGCACATTGAAAACTGCCCCAAGCCCCAAGGAACAAAGGTATAAAGTAATATCTCCAAAATACGAGCACTTACTGGAATTAAATGATGACAATGGCCTTCAGGACATTTGTGAAAGCAAATCTGAAATGTCTTTTGGCATTATAGTCAAGCCTCAAACAGAACCTTCTGAGACACAGCTAGAACCATTCCTAGGTGATCCTGATGCTACTAAACGTGAGGATGTACAAAAGGAGATGTGCAACAGTGAGTATTTGCAGAGTATTTCCGATGTTAGGGGAGCTTCCTTGCAAGATGGCAATCTGCACTGTAAAGCGGACCTAAAGGCAGAAGAAAATAGCTTAAATGGGCAGATCTCAAACAAGCCCAAGCAGGAGAGTGGTAATTCTTTCAACTCAGTCCGTCGCCATGAAGGAGCATGTCAAGATGATGCATTTGCTAAAGAATCTGGCATAAATGGGCAGGCAGTAAGCAAAGCCAGGACAACAACCAGGAGAGCTGGTGAAAGCAGTGTCAGTGTTGTGCAGTGTATCCCAGAGGCACAGAACTCACAAAGTGCCACTGAGATACCACAGACTTTGCTAACTGATATTGAAGTAACATGTGCTGATGGTTATCCTGAGAAAAATAGGAGTGATACGCAGATGTCCAGTAAAGAGACCCAAGAAGAAACACAATCAGCAGCAAAAAGTTTAGATGTAGAAATGAAAAAGGATCTTGTTTCAGGTGGTGAAGTCATTCCAGAGAATTTAAGTGTAAAACCCAGTTTTGAAACAGACGCTATTATTCCAGAGACAAACAGTCAGAAAGCTGATGTAAATTTAGGGGCAGAGGAATGTCCTCTTCTGTTACCGGAGCACAGTTTCGGATCAGCTCCTGATAATACTGTGTATACATTAGACTGCCTTCCAGAAACTGAGAATGAGTTTCTACCAACTGGCTCTCAAACATTGTCCATTGTTTCTACACTGACCTCTGCATTGGATCATCGCAGCAAAGCCAGCCAGCAACCTGAAAACTGCAACAAGAATGTGGCTGAATTACTAAATAAAGAGCTGGAAGTTACAGCATGCCAAGGTGTCCTAGAAACTGATTCTCATCTGCAGACTACTGCTTTTTCTGCTGCTGCTGCGGCTCTACCTGTCTACTTAGAGGATACTTTGCCAGAAAGGACTACAGCTGATCAAAAGAGTTGTGAAGTAGCAAATTCAGGTGATACTTCTGCAGAGAAGACATCTATGACAGGAACCAGTGATTCCAGACAAAGTTCATATTCTGGAGAGGAGAGCGTTTTAAACTTACAGGACTCTGCTGATTCAGGGCACATTTTGGCAAATTTATCCCAGTTTAATTTTGAGAAGCTGAAGAAAGAGAGAGCTGCAATTAAAACTGAAGGGACAAAAAATGATGCAAACTTCAAAGCACAGCAAAGTGACAGCTCGGCAGAGTCTCTGTTCAGCCTTCCTAGCTTCGGAGAGAGTCTGCTGAGCTTTTCATCTGTTGGTAAACAAGTGAGATGTAATGAGGAAATTGCAACAAATACCTGTGTCGATGACAAGTACAGTAAGATCTTAGACAACACCGGTAGTTCAGAAAAAATGAAAAATGTCTTGAAAGGGAATAACAGTCTAACCAAGGCGGAGACTGAGCTTCCTAAGCAGTCTGCTGAGACCTCGGAAAAGGAGCACGATGTTCCCAGTACCAGGACCTTTGGCATCGGAGCTAACTTTCCTGATTTCCGGGAGCACATCAGCAAGATATTTGAAAAGAATGTACGGAGCGCTCTGAATGCTGAGCTACACCAACTTTCATCTGAAAACCATGCAAGCAGCAGGGAGAGGCCAGTGGTTAAAGATACACCTGTTCTGCAAAGGACTGAAAACTTCTCAGAGCCTAAGCAAGTATGGGAGGCAGCAGATGGAAGTGCTGAGAACGCAGAAGAAAATGTCCCCAAACCAGAAGTACAGGTGTTACCTTTAGATGCTGGGATTTGCAGCAAAGATTCTGGAGTGAAGTCAGCTCAGCAAGAAGGCACGCAGAGAGAATTACAATCAGCAAAGATTCAGGATTCTGGTGACGTTTTGGAAAAGGTTTCTAAATTGGATGCTCCTAATTCTGATGAGCAGGCTCTGATGAATTTACCAAAGTTAGACAACCCTATGGACAGCCCAGGAAGTAGTAAGATGGAAAGAGAGGAAACTGCATGCATGGGCAGTATGACTAATAATGAAGCTGGAATCCAGATGGGGCTAGAGCCAGAAATTCTAGAAACTGCTTCACTCAAAGGGGCAGTGAACCTAACTGCATCTTATGATAATAAGCAACAGCTTGCCATGACTGGTACCTCTCTGGAAGGTACAGGCATTGCAGACAAGAGTGATTTTAAAAGTGCTGCCATCCCAGAAGCGGAGGAATGTAATTTAATTATGCAGTGTCATTCAGAACCAGTCTTATCTAAAGAGGATCTAATCCATTATGAAAACCAGTCCCACGACCTGATCCCAAATGAACAGAAGGAAAACAGTGACAAGACCACTGCCAATGGCATATGCAACATGTCAGCATTGACACCTGTCCCAGGAGACTTCTACGAACATGAAGAAAGAACAAATGCTCTTGAGATGTCACCTGGTGAAAAGCAGAGGGAATCTACCCCCAGCAATCTTGTGGATGAACCTAAGTCTCAGTGTGACACACACATGGTACTGGATGCTTTGGGAAGTACAGAATGCCTGGAAATAACAGGAAATGTCCAAGACGCAGAGCAAATTCATGGCGCAACGATGCTTGGGCTAATAGACTACTTGAAAAATGAAGTAAGCCATGCTGATCACTCCCCAGCCGACTTTAAACAAGAATACAGCAATGTGACTAAAGGGTGTGTGGAAGAATTAAATGACACCATGGTAAGCACGGCAGAGAGAGAGCCTTGTGTGTCTGATGACAAACTGCCAGAAGACACCCCTAAAACAGATATTACGAGCACATTATTCACTGGTGATAGTGACTCAGCTTTGCAAGCCAGCACTCAAGATCAAGGGGCTGATAGAAAAAAACATTCGGAGACCTTTGCAGGGATGGAGCAAGATCTGTGTTTAGCAAGAACCGATTTTAATGCTGCTTCTGAAAATCAAAGTGGCGAGGGACATTCAGAACCTGAAAGCTCATCTCAGGCTGCTGAAGGCAAGATCTCTCCCCCTCCTTTCACTGAACCAAAGAGTCTTCACATCCAAAACATGGCTACAGAAGGATTACCTGCTGAAAGGTATTTATATTTAATTCACAGTAAAAAGAGTTGTCAGTACAGTGGAGCTCAGCAGAGAGCGAGAGAATAATGTGGATAAAAATCTATTTTTGGGGGGGGTCAGGTTTAAAATTGGGCGTGTTTCCCATTTTTAGATATTAATATTCAGTAGCCTACTTCAAGGTTTGGTCTCAGGGCACTTTCCCACATTACTTGCTGTGCATGATTTGCCTCTCAAAAGAATCTGTAGTTTGTAACATGGGACTGCCCCCTGTGCATTTTTGACAACGATCCTGTGGAGGATTGCAGAGTTGGGAAATCCAGTTCTGCACACCCCTGCAGGATTGCTGGAAAAAATGCGCGGGGTATAAGGATATAAGGAGCTGCCTAACTGAGTCAGACCAGTGGTCCATCTTAGCCCAGTACTGTCACAACCGGGCACGGCAGCAGGGTTTCAAATCCAGCTCTCCAGGGTCTCCAGCAGAGGCCTCGCCCAGGCATGCTACCCGAGACCCTCCAGGATCCCTCATCCAGGCGTGCTACCAGAGATTCTGAATCAGAGAAGCCGGGGTGCAGTCCCATGTTACAAACCCCGCGCATGCTTTGCCTTCTGGACTCTTTCCCGGAGGCAAATTGTGTGCAGTAAGTAAGGTGGGAAAGCGCCCTTAGTGGGGGGAATCTGACACCGCGCACAAGGCCTGAAACAACAGGAGAGACCCCCGTCAAAGACTTGTGAAGACTTTGACTTTCATTAGCTCTGTGTAGTTGCTTTTTCTTAGTCCTTAAATCAGGAATGGGGAACCTCAGGCCCAGGGGCCAAATGCAGCCCCCAGGTAGTTTTTATTTGGCCCCTTTCCAGTGCCTGGATCTGGCCCCTGGATCCAGTTCCTACCCCCAAGCTCTGAAGGACTGAGCTATGGGAAGGGAGCAGAGATGACAGCATGCACACAACAACAAGGGAGAGAGCCACAATCTGGACCCTCCTCTTCCTGACCGCACCCCTTAAGCAACCCCTCCTTCAAATGTTTTGGTGGCCCTTGGAGGATGTACTAATTTTCAAAGGCCATTTTTACATGGATGCCCCCCACCCTGACTGGGTGTGTGTGGGGGCATCCATGTAAATGCTGCGGTGGTGGGTGGGGGGATGGGTGTGCGCCAGTGGGAACACCATGCACGGTGGGTGGGGGCGTGCGCGCATTCCCGCGCAACACCCATCTCTACCCATCAGCCACACACGGAGCAACGGGCGCCAATGCCCGATGCTCCGTGCGTGAAAATGGGTGGAGGTGGGTGTGCGCTCGTGGAAATGGGCACACACCCACCTCCACCCACTGCCGGTGCACACTCATCCCTCAGACTTGCAGGCCATTTAAAAAGGGCCAAAGTGGCCCCTGGAAGGAAAAAGGTCCCGCCAACCTTGCCTTAAACCCACCTATAATGATACTGGGCCCAGGGATTTCAATTTTGAACTACCTGGCACTCCAGAAGTTTAATCTGGTGTATAGGTGCCTGTCTTCACATGCCCAAGTTAAAGAATTGGACCTGTAATATTTTCACTTTGCTGTTCTGACTGCAGCGTTACTGTTAAAAGCCAGCTACAGTTCAGTCTTGATTGCTCAAACATCAACCGTCCAAGATTCCCTGTTGTTAAAAACAGCCCTGTCCCTTGACGTGTACTAATTACATCATCAATATATCCTGATCATCAGATATTGCTCAGCATCCCCTATGATCTTTGGCTAACTGAGGTTGTTCTTGGATATGATCTGTATATTAAAGTAGGAGTTCAGATGTGTAGGTTTCTTAATCGAGGTCTGTGCATGTACAATATATCCTTTGGGAGCCAATGCATGCCTCTGATATATTTTATTATCAAAAGCATTCATTTTTTAAAAAACAACAACCAGTTAATGAACTTTACTTTCTTCTGCGGATTTGCGTATTGCTAGTTTTGAATTTCCAGTGTGAGCCTATGTGTTAATTCAAAAGAAAGACTATGAGTTTAGCACCACTTTTCAGCTAACTAACCATGTGTCTTCTTTTTTTCATAACCTCAGCAACTTTCCTGAACCCTGTCACTCTCTCCTTCCTGTACCTGAGAAGGACGCTATATCTGTAACATCCAAGGCCACTTCAGATGAGGCAAGAGATTACATCAGAGTAGAAAGGTATAGTGAAAAGCTTTAGTATTTCAGAGGGACAATCATGCTCTATTTAGATGCATTCTTGCAAAAGTAAGCAGACACCATAATTGAACTGGGAAGGAAAAAAATGTGTATCAATGCCACATTCTTTTCCCAGTGATGCTAAAACAGAATTATGAAAAGAAAACCAAGAGCTCTATCCTCCAGCCTTTCCTAGTCTCCATTATGGTGAAAATTGTTTTGTTTTGTTTGAATCTGGGATGGAGACTGATCATATGCATTCTGAGCAAAATGGGTAATGATTTTACTACCATTGCTTTTTAAATAAAAAAAAATATCCTCTACAATCTACCTAATTGCAATAAAGTTTAATAGCCACGTGATTTTATTTTGGTCCGTTTGTAATCGCATGAGATGAAATCATACCTTCAACTCCATAGTCTCGGTCTGGTTTCTTTCCTCGCTTTCCTTTCAGGAAGGAGGTTGTATACCGTAGAAGCGTACAGATTTACCCTCCTCATTATCTGCATGCTCTGAAATAGTTCAGAAGCTTTGCCAAGACTATGGGACATCCTGTGCCTGCTTTTAAGTTAGAGTGAATTTAAATGAATAGATACCTGTGGCAAACAGGGTGGGGCCATGAGAGCAGCTGCTGGGAATTAATAAATTAGTTGCTTAATCCTTGCATATGCTTGAAGAGTTCATTATCCCCTGTTTTTCCAGGCAAAGTATTTCTACTGACAAGCAGTTGCTTCACAAAGATAACTGCGTGCTGGTGAATATGCCCATCCAAAATGCTGCACGCACAGCAATACGAAATCACTGTGTGTGTCGATTTCGGGACCAAGGACTTGCAAAGGTGACGAGAGGGGATGCTGCCCTTTGCACAGGCTTGGTTTATTCTAGGGATTGAATGTGCAATTATAACAGAAAGAAAGAAATAAACCCATCATCTATCGAGTCAGCTAGTTTGTCCCCTGTTGGTACAGCGCTTTGTCCTGACCATTTTTATATTTCCCCAAAACTTGAGTTGCCCTCCATTCTCCTTGGCAAGCTGCTGCACAATCCAATAACTATCGTCTGGCATGTAGCCTTATTTTTATTTTATTTTTTATTGGTTCATTTCACCTTGGGTCTTCTATATTCCGGCTGAAGAACCTTCAGCTCCCAAAATGGATTTTCTAAATTGTCCCGTAAGCAATTCAAGGATGGCGTTTTCAGTCATGAAAGAAGCCACTCACTTCTGCGCTGAATTTTAGCCAGGGGTTGCATATTTGGGGAACATGGAAGAGTCTTCATGCACAAGCACAAGATCCCGGTAGATTAGAAAGTATTTGAAATGTATATTAAAAAGGGCTTTGAATTTAGGAAAGAGTAAAAAAAAAAAAAAGTAATGTCTTCAGTTAATTAGATGGCGGTTTGCAGTTGCACTCCTCTGATTTAACAAGCCTCTTGTAGAGGAAAACCTTGGTAGAGAGGAGGGCACAGGGAGCATTCGATTTTCTTTAGAATTTTTAGATTTTTTTTTTTTTCTTTTGAGAAAGAGCTGAGGAAATCCTAATTTACAATCCCTCTCACTACTTCCCTGTTGGGTTAAGCGTAACTCCCAACATTTTGTGTGCCCAAAGAGCGACAAGACAAGGAGCTGATAAGCGCTACCCCTCAGTCAATAAGCGCCACCCCCCCTCCCGACATTTGCAATTGCTAGTGGCTACAGAAGATACAGGGAAAGAAAGAAGGAAAGTTTCCCTCCTCACTGGCCTGTCTCATCTCATCTGGCTGCTCCCTCATCCAATCCTTTCCTTTGTTATTCACTATTTCCTCTCTGACCTATAATTAGTGTCGAAATGAGAATTTAAACGTAGAATTTAGAGCAGGAGTAGGGAACCTATGTTCCATCGCAGCCTCTGAGGTCGGCTGAGGGCGCCCTCGTGCGAGTACCAACGGCCCACGAGGTTCATACAACGAGGGCGTGCAGAGAGGCAGTCTCAGTGGCTGCTCCACATTTATAGAAGTCTCTCCCCTTGGAGATCCGCCTGAGGCTGAACCTGCTTACCTTTTAGAAGAGACATAAGACCTTCTTGTTTGGCCAGGTGTTTGGCGGACTGGGATAGGGCTGGGTGGGATGGGCTGGAGAAGTTTAGGAGAGAGTTGGTGGGTAGGATTTAGGGTCTCTTTTTTATTGATTTTATATGTCATGTTTTTATATATGGTTTTATGTATACATATTTTATACTTTTGGTAAGCCACCCTGGCCCTTTAAAGCCATGGTGGGGGTGCAGTGGGGGGGGGCAGCCGCTACACGGACGCACATCTATGTCTGCCCACCGCCACCCATCTCCACGCACGAAGCCATCGCTGTTTTGGCTTGGGTGATGGGTGAAGCATGGGAATGCACACGCACCCCCCACCCACCCGCCATGGTGGTCACATGGGTGCCCCCCCCCCATGCCCACGCAGCAGATCTGCATGGGCAGGGCAGGGCGTCTCGTGTGAAAAGAATGGTGTGATTTATTCCAATCATTTTACAGGCGTGGAGAGTCTCACAGGCTGCTGGACTAGGGGACAGACTGTGTGAGGCTGAATGGAGGAGGAGGGTTGCAAGAGTCTTGCATGGTTGATGTGAAGCAACAGCCTCTTCTGAATTTACCCCCAAAGCCAGACTGTGTCCCTGCTTTGCACCAGCCATTGGCTCTATCTGGCTCACGGTGGCAAGGAAAACAGGCGTTACTCTGTTAAGGGTGTAGCAACCAGACTGCTTTTCCTTGTGTGCCTAGAGAGTGTGTGTGGGGAGGCAGAGAGGAAGTAATTCAGATTTCTTTGTTCCCTCAGCTTCTGCTGGTGAGAGTATGAAAGCTTTCAGGCCACACGGGGCCTTTTCCTCAGGAGTATAACAAGTCAGAATGAGAGTGAGCACACATTGTCTGAACAACTTTCCTTGCCTAGGAAGTTCTGTAAGTCGCTGTAAATCTCTGTGGGCGTGGTATAGCTCCCTGCTTCCAGGTAGGGTTGTGATGCATTCTTATCAAGCTGTTTAGCTTCATAAAATGCTTGGAAGTTCTGATCAGTGCAGCTGAATACATAAGGTGTTGGACTTGGATCCGGGTAACCAACGTTCAAATCCTGGCTTTGTCGTGTGGCCTTGGGCAAGTCACCCTCTCCCAGTATCAGACTGCTTGCACACGGGATGGGAGGAGGCACAAGTAACGATCATGCCAGGGTGAATCACGGGGAGCTCCACTCGTGTGCAGGGGGAGGGAGGGGTTTAGCCCGTTTCTGGCACGATGTCCCTCGCGGATTACAGGGCTGGATTTTTCAACCCTGTAATCCGTGACGGACATCACGCCAGAAATAGGCTAAACCACCCAGCATATGAGTGGAGCTTCCCGCGATTCTCCCTGGCACGAACAGAGCTCGCGGCTCTCCCCACCCCTCCTTCCCTCTCGTGTGCAAGCGGTCTTAGTTCCCCATCTGTGAAATGGGAATGTAGTCTCTCCCTATAGTCATCTTTTCATCCTAACCTCTAATTACAATTGGGGTTATAGAAGTATAAATACTAATAAGTTTTCATTAATTTGTGCATGCTAATTTGTATGAATTAAATTTAAAATAGCCCATTACCTAATGTGCTGAGGCTGGGCTAAAAACCACCCAGCCTTAACTAGTCAGTCTGTAAAAATCCAGCCAGGTTGGTTTAAAGCCAGCTGGATGGCAACCCTAGCCCCAAGAGGCCTGTGCCTGATATGTCTGATAGACTTTTCGGATTGGACCCTCTTTTATAAAGCCAAACAATGTTATTCTATATGAAATAAATCTCAGCAATCTGCTTCAGAGCAGTGCTGGTTCAAACCCCCTCATTTTTCTATCTGCGTTATTCAGGCAGCGACCTCCCCTTAGACACGTTTTTAAAATTTGCTTCCAGGTTCTATTCTTGCCTCTGGAAACTGACCAGGTTAGTGAGAGATCTGCAAAGAATGTTGCCTCCTTAGCAAACAGTGACTCGGTTTTCTCTGCCCAGCAAATGTGGTGTTAAATATTTTAACAGTCTTTCGGTGTGAGGTAGGAAAGTGTAGCTTTCCCCCAGCTTAGGCAGTGTCTGATCATTTATTCTTTATGCCTGCTAGAATCCTTTGCTGCTTCAAAACACAGGGTTTGAGTTAAAATGAATTTTGCGTCTAGACTGTGATTAAGGCAGCTTCGGTCTTGTCCTCATTCTGTTTCAAACTTACCTCATTGGTCTTGGCCACCGTATTCAAATATTGCCCAACATCCAGACACGAAATAGTTGAAATGATCTTGCACATTAACTTGCCGAATGTCTGATCTCTTTGCCCTTCTTTCTAGTGCTTTGAGATTCCCATTAGGTACTGCTCCTTTTCCCAGCACATGACCTGTGCTCTTTTCCCTTAATGGTAACATCCTGACCCCACTAAAATCAATTGCCAAGCTCCCATTGGGTCAGGATTTCACCCTAAGAAAGTGATGCTCTTCTAGTCTCAAGGAACCGGGTCCTGTTGTCCTGTCTCAAGTCCCTTTCTGGTCAAATTCCTGTTGCTATTGCAGGGAGCTTTGCCAGAGGATCAGCTGTAGGATGAGACCTAGGATCAGGGCCGTAGCTATACTTGTTGCAGCAGGTGCAGCTGCACCAGAGCCCACAAACTTTGGGTGTCCACATGCATGTTGTGTGTATATGCACACTGGAGTGGAGTGTCCATTCCATCTTCTGCACCTGGGCCCATTTCCACCTAGCCACACCACTGCCTAGGATCACCAAATTCAAGACATTCCTGTTGGTGGCCAATACAAATGGAGATCACTTGGACAGAAGAAACAAATTTGATTTGGGTAATCATCATTTATTTATTTTATTTATTTAAAAAATGTATACCCCACCCCTCCTGCCAGGCAACCCAGGGCAACTAACAAAATCAATTGATAAAAATACAATAAGAGATATATAAAAGCATTAAATAACACATACAACAATACAACAATAAGATGGGGAGAACAAAACCCCAAACACCCTCACTCTTCTTCCTCGCCAAACACCTGATGGAACAGCCAGGTCTTACAGTTCCTACGGAAACCTGGGAGGTCTGGGGCCAGACGGATCCCCACCGGGAGGGAGTTACAAAGGTGCAGCGCAGTCACCGAGAACGTCCTATCCTGTGTGGCCCCCCAGGAAACCCGCAGGACCTCCAACAGGGTGCCCCCCAGATACCCGCAGGGACCAGTCCAGAACTCGGGGAGTGAGGCAATCTCGCAGATAGGCAGGACCCAGGCTGTGTAAGGCTTTATAGGTCAGAACCAACACTTTGAATCAGGCCCAGAAGACTATTGGCAGCCAGTGCAGAGGTTGGAGCACTTGTGTAATGTGCTCCCAGTGACCCAGCCCCACCAGGAGCCGGGCTGCCGCATTCTGCACCAGCTGCAGCTTCCGAGCCGTCACCATAGGTAGCCCCATGTAGAGCACATTACAGTAGTCTAACCGAGAGGTGATAAAAGCATGGATGATCATGGCCAGATCCGGAGCCGAAACCAGCGGCTGAAGCCGCTGCACCAGATGTAACTGGTGGAAGGCACTCCTCGCCACAGCCTCCACCTGGAAATCCAGGCAAAGCTGCGCATCAAGGAGCACCCCCAGGTTCCGGACCTGGGAAGTCCATGGAGGGCACACCCCCTCAACCAAGGGGGTCACCATCTCCATCAATTTACCCACTAACATCACCTCTGTCTTGTCAGGATTCAGTCGCAGTTGATTAACCCTCATCCAGTCCCCCACAGCTACCAAACACCGGGTAAGCACCAAGACAGCCGGGCCTGGGTCAGCTGAAAATGAGAGGTACAGTTGGGTGTCATCCGCATACTGATGACACCTCACCCCATACCTCCTGATCACCTCGCCGAACAGCTGCATGTACACGTTGAACAGGAGAGGGGACAAAACAGAACCCTGTGGGACCCCACATGAGAGGTCTCGTGAGATGAAAAATGATCACCGAGCACCACCCGCTATTTATTTATTTATTTTCTTTCAATTTATATGCCACCCTTCCTTGAGGCTCAGGGTGGCTTACAATCCATAAAAAACATTTAAAACAAACCAACAACAAACCCTAAAGACCTCACGAAACCTACCCAAAACCACCTACCCATGCAACACTCTCTCACACCTCTACTCCAAAACCACCCACCAAATCCCACCCCTGTCCCCATCTGCCAAAAGCCTTTTCAAATAAAAAAAAGTCTTCCACCACCTCTGGAAGATGCTCGGGCTCAAATGAACCTCCGGGGGAAGGGAGTTCCAATGCACTGGGGCGGGGGCAGCAACTGAGAATGTGCCCCCAAAACCGATTGAAACTGATCCAAATAAAAAGTGGGTTTTCATAACCCTAAATTCTGATTCTGCAGATCAAGTGCCAGCACCCAAGTCAAGGTGAATACAAGTGATGTTGTCTGCAAAGTAATTAATAAAAATATCACAGCAGGCATTCGATGACTCCGTTCCAAGGCAGAGGCAGACCAGATGAACCAGGTCCCTGCCCACCTGGAACAGTTCCACTGGACAGGACTTTGCAGATGCTATGATAGTGGAGAAGAAAGCTTTCTTTGCCACCATCACAGTCACGGAATAGTCCTTTAAAAACAATCTATGCTGCAATCCGTCGGGGGCACTACCTGCGCTCTAACCATTGACCCTCCTGCTTCAGCCACCTCAGGTCCTCTGTCTATCATGCAGTGGTGGAAACGGACACCTGGGTGCAACTGTGACGATGGTCATGGCCAAGATGTCATTCCACATGATGATCAGGTCATTGAAGAAGTAGCCACTAAGGTCAATAGGTAGATCCCCATGAGAATTCTGGAAAGCTATCAAATCCATTAGCCTCAGAGGGTGATCCACCACCCCAATGGTGGCATAGGGGGGCCAGGATCTGGGCTTTCAGGAGGTAATGTGGTGAGCACATGCACTGTCAGCTCCATGAGTGTATCTCCGAAACCACCCCACTAGATTACAAGCTTCTTTGAGGCAGGGATCTCTCTTTAATCATGACTTTTCAGTGCCTGCCAGTCACATTGGTGGCAGTATGTAACTCATTATTAATAATAATTCTAATTTGGTAGCATCTTACACTCCCCTTTCTCAGACAAAGTTGACCAAAGTAGGTACCAGGCAGTGGAGAATAAAGCTCCCCATAGATTGGTTAAACTGTTTTTGAAATCCAGATGTTGCAAGAACTGTTAGTAACTAGAGATAACTAATTATTTATCACCCTGGTCCCTTCTTAAATTACACATTACCTTCCTGCAGTATCCTTCAAGCACACCCACATTTTTCTATGATCTTATTTTTTAAAAATGATGCACATATTGCTTCAGTGGCATTGGCAATCATGTGGTCATTTGCAAGTTCATGCTATAATCCACATTTATAAGGAAGCTTAGCTACTTCATCTGCACTCTGCGCCTTAACCCATCTACACCGGGACAGCCACTTCCTTTCAAAATGTTGAGCAGTCTTGAAATTGTCAACGATGTTTTCTTCTTAAAAAGCACCAAACCCGCCAAAGAAGTGTTTTCTTCTTTGTGGAATTTCTAACCACAAATTACCTTGGCTAGAGCAGGTTTTAAATCCTATATTTTGCAATGCACCAAGATTAGGAAAGAGAAGGCCAGGAATCCTCCCTTCCCTGGATTGCTTTGTTTCTAGTCCTAGCAGAATGTCTGATTTGGACTTTGCAATTATGGGTGTTAACAACACTCACATGTCACACTCGCCCACACGCTGTCAGTGGTGAACCTAAGTAACGAACGGGGGTGGGGAGGGAGGAAATTCTCCAAGGTGCAGCAGGGAGGCAGGGGAGCCAGGCACTGCCACTTTCGTTCCCCTCAAACACTAGCAGTTGGGCTCCCTCTCTTGTGAGCCCTGTGTAGTCACTTCAAGGCAGAGAGGGGGAGGCGGAATACCGCAGCAAGAGTGAGAGAGATTCATACCCAAGCCAGCCCCAACCCTACTCTTACCCCTTCCTGAACACACCCCAACTCCTCTCCAACCTAGAGTGTTGACAGGAAAGAGATTGGCCCCCTAGAGTCCGGAGTCACATTGTGGTGCTGCTACTTGCAGCTTCCGCGTGACGATCCAGACAGATGGGTATGTGTTCCTCCCAGCCGTGCTCTGCCACCACTCTCTCCACCACTCAAATGTGGTCGCTCCCTGGACCACTCTAAGGGCTTTGCCCAGGACTCTATAGTCCTGGCGGACCTCCACAGGCACGGAGGCTGTGCACACCCTAACAGACAGGAGGTGTCCCAGTGGGTGCACATTAGCCCACATCAGCCAGCATTTGCTCCATATTCGCTGGGGGTGGTGGGGACTGGTGGAAAGTGTGGGCAACCTCTGGCAGCCACCTAGCAAATGGGCAGGTGGCCGCTTATCTGGAGGGAACTAATCTGAGGTATACTGTCTCATCTGTTTTCATCCCTAATTGACAGCAAGCCAACACGTGGGCACACATTAACCCCATGAATCCACATGGTAGGCTTCACATTCTCTGAACCAACACCATGGGTGGTAGGTGACTATTCACTGCATGGTGGCCACTTATTGGGTGATCTGACACACACACCCCCCCTTATAGAGGACCATGAAAACACCCACTTGTGGTGGGTTATGCGGCTATTTGTTAACACCATGTATCTGGAAATGCTTTAACCATATTAGAGGTTTGGTCAGTTCTAGTTATATTTTCTCTCTTTCTGAGGCTTATTTTATTTATTTATTTATTTGACTCTCTTCTACCCCACACCCTCCTGTTCACAGAGCAGCTCGGGGCGGCTTACAACAGAAGCAGTCATAAAATCCACTCAAATATATCCAGTTAAAATATACTCAAAATTTAAAATTCATTAAAATATACTAAAAGGGCAGAACCAAAACCCAGCTCCCCTAGCCCACCCCACCCTACCTATTTTCCTCTCCAAAGGCCAGGTCTTACATTGTCTTCGGAAAGAGGGAAGGTCTGGGGCCAGGCGGGTCTCCCTCGGGAGGGAATTCCACAGCCTAGAAGCAGCCAATGAGAATGCTCTCTCCATCGTCACCATCCGGGAAACCCGGAGGACTTTGAGTCAAGTGTCCCTGGCCGACTGCAAGGGCTTGAGGCGGTCCTGCAGGTAAGTGGGGCCCAGGCCATTTAGGGCTCTATAGGTCATTACCAACACCTTGAATCGGGCCCGGAAGACAATAAGTAGCCAGTGCAGAGTACTGAGCACTGGTGTAATGTGCTCGCGACTAGCTGTCCCCGTTAGGAGATGGGCCGCTGCATTCTGCACCAGCTGCAGCCTCCGGACCATCCCCAAGGGGAGCCCCACGTAGAGTGCTTTACAATAGTCTAGTCTAGAGGTAATAAATTATGCTCATGATTCTATGGAAGTCTAGCATTTCAGGTACTGGTGACATTAAAATAAATATACTTTAAACTCTTCAGTGTTCTGTATTCCCATGTTATATGCAGAATTCACGCTGCCACTCATTACAACATAAGCAGCAGAATTGACTACTTGGGAGTCATCGGGTTTAGAGAATGGAATGGATTACCACCTTCCTACAGGCATCACCCACAGAGGACAGGGCCATGTCAGCCAAGCAAAGGGAATGTCATGTTACTTTCTGATATAACCCCATTGGAAGGGTCACAGGGTAAGGTGGCATCCAGGACATAGGCAGATGGGAAGGTTGGGGCACAGGGTCAGGACTACGGGCACAGAGTCAGAACTGGGACTTAAATGGAAGAGCAAGTAGGGGAGCAAGGCCTGAGGAAGGAACAAGAAGAAGTAATGCCAGGATCAGGGCCATGGCTGGAGTTGGGGAGTAAGGCAGAGACAAAGCTGAGGAGGAGCAAAGCAAATGGGGGCAAGGCCAAGAACAAGGCTAGAGTAGGGAGCAAGGAGACAAAGCTGGGAAATAAGACGGGAAGCTGACGCAGGCTGAGTCCAAGGCAGGAGAGGCCCACACAGGGGGTGGACCCAAAAGTGAGAGTGTTGTTCCCCCCAGTTTCCTGCTGCCACTAGCAAGTCTTCTCTGCTGACTGGCAGCCAACCGGGAGGTTGGTAGGCATAAGAGGACTGAAGACAGACAGGAGAAGGCATGGCTAGGTCAGAACAGCGGGACCTCCTGGAGGAGTGGCTGGACCTGAGGCAGTGATGCGAGAGGACTGGCCACTGCTCCAGAACCCCCTAGACATATGGGCTCGTGGCCAGATACCAATACCCACAACGTACGGGGTGTCATGATGTCACAAAGCTTTCTAAGGGGCAGGTCAGAACGGGGGTGAGATGCCCCTTTCTGATGTAATCCCACTCCTTATGGAGTGTCATGATGCTGTATAGGAAAGTCCCTGGGGCCCACTCCTCTTCTGACGTGGCCACCCCTAGAAGCCCTGATTTCTCTGGACTACTGGGGACGTCCCTGGCTGACCCAGAGAAATTGGGGGTTTGCCTGGAGATTCTGGGTCAAAACGTGGAGTTCCCAGGTGAAACATGGAAAGGTAGCAACCCTAACACACTCTCTCAACCTTGCTTTGGGGAGTAAGAGGCTGTGACTGGAACATATTGTGCCCTCGCTGTTCTGTTAGAACTGCCTTCGGTCGGGTTGCCAGCCAAAATCTGGGACTACTTTCCTTCCTTTCCCTCTCAATTCCTTGCTGAAGTTAGCTCTGCTAGAGCTGAGTAGCTGAGCAGGCAAACTGAATTCTAACATTAAATGTTCCTTTACATTGTAATACGTTCCTTTTGAAATGAATTATTTTAAACCAATAGGATATTCCTCTGCATGTTTGAAACCCAAGTAGATGGGATGAGTAAATCAGAAGAACCTTAAAAGGGATATGGACTTGATTAGTTTTCATTATTCAGCTGAGGTGAACCAAAAACAGAGAGAGGACAATTAATTAACGATAAGCAAACTGGATTTTAACAGGTCTTTTAAAGGAGCTGAGGCGTTCGTAGGAACATATGTGCTGAAATGCACTTTTGCATGTGTGATTTTTGAGTTGAGTTTTAAACCCTCTAGAGAGATGATGTTTCCGTTTTAAGTAATACTGTAAGCGTTCATTGAGGAAATCTAGCGAGTGCTTGATGGCTCTTCAGTGGGTGACTAATGAATTCATCGCAGCTTTTATTTTCTTCCACTTTCTCATCTAACTACACCACCTTAGAATATTTTGTTTTCCAGTTGGATTTCCCCAGATGAATCCTGTCAACCTTGCAAAGCATTTTCCAATAAGCTGCCCATTTCCCCAAACCCTCCTGCAACCTCACTTCATTCTCCCTGTGCCAGCTCTCACTCCCCCCTTTGTACTGTTTGCAAATTTGGACACTGTGCAGCTAGTTCTTCCCCTGTTACTAATGGAATATGTAAAGTAGGATTAGTCCCAGTGTCGACTCTTCTTGTGGGTAAGAGTAACAGCAGCAGCTATAGACACAGGCATTTTCCTTGAGACTTGGGTCATGGCTTCCTTCCAGTTTCTCTGTATCTTGACACCCACATCGCATCTTTGCAAGGGCCTCCCAGTGAAGACTCCTCTGCAGAGACACATTCTAAAGAAGCAAGATTTAAATTTGGACCTCTTCCTTTGCTTTCCATTGTTGCTCTGTCTAGACTCAGTAAATACTCCCTAAGGCTGCTTTCCCACAAGACGGAATGTGCAGCCTTTGGTGCCACGGGAGCTAGCTCTGCGTATTCGCATACATGCCTGACCTTCACTGTTCAAAACAGAGCTTTGCCTACAGGAACTGGTATGGGTAGAGGATCTGACTAGGTTCAGACTCCTGAAGGGAAAGCAAGCGTAAGGCTGCTTTCCCATGAGAATGAATGCACAGCCTTTGGAGCCGCGGGAGCCTGCATGTGTCAAATGATGCGCAGCTCCCATTTCATGGGAAAGGTGGAAGTGCGGGTCTTTCGCTGGCAAGCATGTTTGCTGGTTAAAGACCTGCACTTCCGCCTTTCCCACGAGACAGGAGCTGCGTGCAGGGCCGGCCCAAGGGTTTCAGGGGCCATGTGCCAAGCCTTGCTACGGGGCCCCAAAGGCCGGCCGGCACTCGCTAGAATTGGGGGGGGGGGATTTTCAGGGAATGAGGGGCAGCTGGTTACTTACCTGCAACTTGACTGTGTCAGCTCAGCTCCCCAGCGTATAACTGGCCAGGGATTCCCAGGAAGTTTGTGCCCCCCCATGAGGACTGACTCAGAGATGCCCGGTGGGGAAAAAAACAAAAATCAGCAGCGTCTGTCAGTCTCTAGCCTGCGGTGGCGCAGGTCCCCTCCCCCTGCGGGGCCATGTGCCTGGGCACTGGTGGCACATGCCTTGGGCCGGCCCTGGCTGCGCGTCATTTGACTCATGCAGGCTCCCGCGGCACCAAAGGCTGTGCATTCCGTATCGCGGGAAAGCAGCCTTACGCTTGCTTTCCTTTCAGGATTCTGAACCCAGTCAGATCCTGTACTCATGCCAATTCCTGTAGGCAAAGCTCTGTTTTGAACAGTGAAGGTCAGGCATGTATGCTAATATGCAGAGCTAGTTTTTCAGACTGATTCAGGCAAATGTCTCAGTGCCTCCGTACGTATTGCTAGTCCTAAAACCACGAGTCTGACTTCAGAATCATCAGCCTTAAAAACAATGAGATTTAAGTTTTCTATTGCTTTTTACATGTGAAGCTAGAAACTTAGGGCGCATTCAGATGTGCGCTTAATTCGCACAGCAGCGGCGGCGGCATCGTGCGATTTAAAGCAATGCACGCTTCCGGGTTGGTGTGAATGCACCAATTCAGCGTAATGCGAACTGTTGGGAGTGCTGTTTTAAAAGCTGCTCGGAGCAGCTTTTAAAACCGCACTCCGACAGTTCGCATTATGCTGAATTGTGCACACTAGGTCCATTCACACCAACCCCGGAAGTGCGCGTTGCTTTAAATCACTGTGCAAATTAAGCGCACATCTGAATGCAGCCTTACTTGTTATAAAGAAAAGTAAAAAAGCCAAGAGGCTCATGAAATGCCACGATTCTAAGGAAATGGATGGTCTTGTCTAGTCTCTAGAGTAGGATCAGACCTATAGTGGCATTGGGTAGTTAAACAATCAAACTAGAAAAGACGAATAGGCCAGACAGCCAATGCTGACACTGAGCCCAAATGAGCAACCAGATGAACCATCCAAATGAGCAGCCCAGAACAGAGAGTTCAAATATCAGCCCATCTAAAAGGGACTAGACAGGGATGGAGGATGAAGGTTAGAGCAAGGCTGTGAGGCAGGTGGGCTGGAAGACAAGGAGCAGGTCTAGAAAATAAAATCTGCCTGAGTCAGACCAGTGGTCCATCTTAGCCCAGTATTGTCACAACCTGACATGGCAGCAGGGTTTCAAATTCAGCTCTGCAGCAGAGGCCTCACCCAGGCGTGCTACCAGAGATCCTGAATAGGAGATGCTGGGGATTGAATTTGGGACCTTATACTTTTGTAAAGCATGCGCTCTACCACCTGAGCCACAGAACACCCAAGGTCAGGGCTGAAGGTCAGGCACAGCTGGTAGGATTCCAGATGCGGTAAAGTAGTGGCTAGGAGAACTGGCTTGGAGTAAGCACGAGAGCAGGGCAAGGAGTAGGGCCATGATAGAAAATCCAGGTGGATTCAGTCTCTGACAGATCTGCCTGGTTCTGTCTGTGTGCAACAGAATGGGGGACCAGCCATGATCCAGTCCCCATTCCTTCAGAGATCTGGATCAGCTGCCCAGCCCAGTGCATGCACAAGAGGGTGCTGCACCAACTCACCCACCTTAGGGCCGTGCCATCTTGCTCATGTGCAATCAACAAAATACCTTTTTCTGCATGTGCAAAGACGTGTTTTGTTTGCACAAGATGGCTGTACACTGGGGTGGAGGCAAATTTTGGATTAAGTCTGAGATGGTGAAATCTCTGCATAGTATCTCCACGCACCCATCTGAAACCGGTTTATCTCTGCAGAGATAAAAAGGCGGAGCTATTTCAACCTGAGCAAGGAATGTCTGAAGTGTGACCGGGTTCAAGGTGGCAGCAGTAACTGCTACTGCCACTTTTGCTATCATGCAGGCACATTGACCAACCTGTAGCAACCACTGTATTCCTTTATAGAGACTGCTGGCCAATCAGGAGGGGAGGCAGGGCTCAGGAAGTTCATAAAGCTCCACAGGGGGCAGGGCTCAGGAAGTTCATAAAGCTCCACAGGGGGCAGGCTGGCTTTCTACTACAGAAGGACTCTGCTGGTGAGTAGATTGTGATAGTCGGACTCTCCCCCCCCAAAAACCCAACCAACCAATTATCCATTGTAAAACTAGCAATAGAATTTCCACTGCAAGAGAAAATTACAGTGAATTTGTGTATCAAAATAGCTCTGTGTTTGGTGCTCAGTCACGCTTGTGTCTCCACTCTCATGCTAGACTTCCAGGTGTGTGTAGAACTATTTAGCGTGATGCCTGGTGGGTTGAGCAATACCTTGTTTGCAGTCAGTGTGCAGTCATTGCTCTTGGTCAATGGGAATTAGAATCAGAATGCTACGACAGGAAGCCTGCAGCGAGCATGATGTGTCACTTGCTTGTTGAGATACTGATCCACTTTTAATTTACACGTACTACTTTGGTCTTTGGCATCTGGTGGCCAGCGTGTATTTACCAACCAGAATGGTTACAGAACTAGCTGGTCATTAATATTCATGTAGTGCTTCCTAAAAGACCTTGAGTATCTCCAGTCTCGAAAAAAGAGAACTAAGGGGTGAGACAGGGGGAGACGTGGTAGCAGTCTTCAGATGTCTTAAAAGATACCCCCAAAATGGTGAACAGAATAAAAAGGAATAGGTTTAAATGGCAGAAATTTAGATTCCAGCTAAATATTAAGGAAAATTTCCCAGTCGGGAGAACTGTTGAACTATGGAATTAGCTGCCCAAAGAGGTTGTGGAATCTCCTTTCTTGGAGGTTTTCAAAGCCCATCTCGACAAGCATCTGTCCACAATGCTATAGACTGGAATATCCTGCCGAGGAGAAGGGGGTTGGCGTACATGGCCTCTGAAGTTACCTTCATACTTTCAAATTCTAGGATTCTGTAGTGCTGTACGTCTTCATGTGAAATGATCCATATAGATGAATTAATATATTTATAGTTGCTTTGATTACTGGCCAAAGGCTCCTGTGCAGTATTTTTTAAAAGCCGTCTTGTATGGAGCAAAGTTCCATACTGAAGTCACTATCAGGACCTAAATCACTGACTGATGAACGTCAGAGAGGTTTTCAAGCATCTTGAGGTCTCCTCCCCTCTGTCCTCCTCTCCCACACAGTGCAATGATTTCTCTTGTTTGCCTATGTGACCTTCCCAACTCCCTTTCTGTGGAGACTGACCCCAAGAACCTCCTTTTTGGACTTCATTCAATCCTGACCTAAAATGAAAAATCATGGAGCTCAGCAGAAATCATGTTTCTGGATTGTTTTTATTTCTTAGCTCCTTTACCCCCACACTCAGCACATCTTATCAGAGTAATTATGGAAAAATAGATAGGCCAGAGTCATACCCAGGAAATCTACAAGCTTTTTTGCCAAATTCTTCGCTGGTGCCACTCCATTGACAGCAACAAGAATGCATTACTGTGAAGTGTCCTTCACAGATGGCATCTTGCCAGTATTCTCCTTGTGTTTGAACCAGGGCACACTTAGCTTGATCCCTTCAGGTTATCTCAGTGACCACAGTGTTAACAGTATAAAGAGGTAGGCTGTCTCTATGGGAGACCTCTACTAGTTGATTTAATTTTGCTTTTAGATGTCATTGACCCATTAAGGCCCTTTTCACACGAGACGCTTCCCTCCCGCCCCCCCCCCCCCTTCTGCCCATGCGTGTGACTGGGTGAACAGGGCGGGAGGCATCTGTGTGACAGCCAGTCCTCTCCGCTGATCCCTCACGCATGGAGGCATTGGAGAAAATGGAGGTGCCTCCATGCATGCAGATGGAGGTGTGTGTGGTGGAGGTGTGTGTGTGTCCGTGTGATGGGCCACACGCGTGCTTCACACACGCCGCGGAACACACCCATCCCCCCCCCGCACTGCAAATCCTCCTGACCCATTTGAAAGGGCCTAAGTCCAGAATGTGGTTACTGTGGTGGGCCTAGGTCCAGAATGCGGTTACTGTGGTGACCCCAAGTATATGAGAGATTAAGGTGATGGTTTTTATTGGACCACCATCTGTTTTCAACCCATGACCATACTTGTCTGGTTTCTTGTGATGTTTCTGGAAAATTTAATCTGGCAGATCTTCCTAGAAAGCTGAGTCTCCTATTTTGTAGAGGATGTGCTAATCTGCTGTTTGAGCTAGTGCAAAAAAGTGTAATATACTTGTCTTCCCCATCCCTCACGTTCTTTGGCACATGAAGGTCACCAAACTGGTTGGACTGCTTCCATTCCATTGTCTTTTGTCTATTGCGCCGCTAATACAACAACGTAATCAGTAAAATCCCTTTGGAGTTGAAGGCACTCATGAGTTTACGTGGAGTCCTTGGAATCTGTTATTATGATAACACTGTTATGCATGTTTGCTGATGGAAATACCACAGCTGGCTAAGAATAACTTTCATGGCATGCATAAAAACTGGACTCTTCTCTCAAAGGGAAATAAAAATGTGTATACACTGATGGTTTTCTAATAATCTGGGTAGTTTTACAATAAGCCTGTTTCCAAAAGAGATTGCTGCAAACACTCACTGTTACAGTCTCATCCTTCATTTCTTGATGGCTTGTTCTATTTCAAGCAAAATACTGAGATGATTATTATTAATGGGCATTGTGGTGACCTATAAGAATGAGATGGATTTTTATTTGCTTTTTTTGAAATTGCTTCAGTGGTTTGCAAACTTCTGTGACAGCTTTCTCCATGGGTTTTCTCTCATTTTGGCTTCCATCACCACAGCAAAGCAAGAGTCAATTTGATTACAGAGACTGGGGACACTTTCAACAAACTTGGCTGAACTTCAAGGAAGCCTTGGCCAATTTTTGCTGGAAACAATGCAAAACCCTGCAACTCCATGTCACTTTCACCTAGGACCTGGTGAAGTTTGGTTGTCTATAGTTTAATTCCCCCCCCCCCCCCCCCCCNCGTCCTGGGTTTATTTGGTTCTGCATCTCATTTGGGGTTTTGAACCCCTGAAACAAAATGGAACTGAAAGGAGAGTTTGTTAAAAACCAAAAGTGCTGAGATTTGCACAGCTCTAATTTTCAGTTGCCACAAATGATTCCCAGGAGGAGTAATGTACAGCATACTCTTCTCGCTCCCTCCCTCCTAACCTTCAAATTCCTCCTAAAAACCTACTTAGTCCATCAGATTTTTCGAGCTCTTTACCCCCACAGACTGCTCCTCAATCCTACAGATTACATGCAAGAAGTTCACTAGGGTTGAGATCTTGCAGGGCTCCATTGACTTCCATGCAGCCCTGTAACCTGTATTTCTCAAAAGTGTCCTCTAAAATATGCATATCTGGCCACCCTAGCTGTTTGGCAGGAAGTGTCTTTTGCCACTGTGTCAGAAGTTCAAGCCTCCATCAAACTTAAGCAGGCTGAGTAGGGGGCTGGCAAATAAGAGGTGGAAACAAATTTTCAGTGTGTATATAAAGTTAGCTCCATGTTGCTCTATCTAGATCTCCATAGGTTTCCTCTAAAATTTGCATATCTGTCCACCCTACAAATAGCTGCTGAGTGGCAGTAGGTATGTGCGAACAGAACTGAGTTTGGAAATTCGGTTTGGTCGACCGAACTATTTGAGTTTGGTCGAATTCTGAACTTCTGAACCAAGTTCATACATTCAAAACTGGGTTTTTTGGCCTTCCGAACTGGTTGTTTGAATTCGACTGAACAGTTTGGTCGAATTCGAGTTCAGTTTGAAAGTTCAGTTCAGTCGACTGAACTAGTCCAGTTCGGTTGACCGAACTTCCGAACCGCATTCACACATCCCTAAGTGGTAGTAGCACGGCCCTCCCTCCCCAGCCATGGGTGGGGAATGGCAGAGGAGCAGAAGGTGGTTTATGGGTAGGTAAGAGGGGCTAGCATAGCCAGAAGTCCTTTGTTTTGTAGGACGATCCCTGATAAACTTCCAAGCTATGGGAAGGCAGAATCGTTAGTGGAAACTATCATGAATGGCACTAGGGCAACTGCATGCTCCTGAGCATCCCTTGCTTAGTTTGTAACCACTGTCTCTGGCTACAAGAAAGGGCAGCTGCAAAAGGTTGGCACTGACTAAGCAAAGGGCTTACATCAATTTACTCTGTGGCATTTGCCAACTTACATTTCACATGCAGCGCTTCTGAAGTAGGAAGTTAAGGGATCAGGGCCCCCTGGTGTTTGTTTCATTAGAAACAAAACATTGTTTTTGTTGAAAATGGCCAATTTGCCACTTTTCTGACAATGTAGCAAAACTTACCGGTTCCTTCAAGTTCAGCATTTTTGTCAACTCAGAAGTGTAAAAAGTGTCATAAAATGCTAAAGATATCAGACGTTTACTGGTGGAAATACCAAAAATAACAAAGGGGGAGACCAAACATGAAAAATAGCACAAAACTTGAGTGAGGTTCCTGGAAAGATGAAAATTCATGTCAATTTGGAAATGACCAGTTTCATTTCTCATAATTTCATTTTCAATTTCGTAAAAGGCCCCAGCTCTCGCTGAGACCAATAGGGCGTACCATGGCTCCAAATAATTGGAGGCTCCAGCTATGCAATGATGGAGTAACCACCAAAGGTCTGGAGACCGAGAATTGCCTCCGCCTTCCCCGCAAAGGGGACGGTGGATGGGGGGGGGGGCTCCTTGCCGCGCCTGAGTAGCCAGGAGGCAGGGCAATCGCTGAAACCCCGCGCTGGGGCGACTGCAAGCCCCCCGAGTGGGAAAAAACGGCGGTCGCGCGAACTGCGACCCCCTGGCTGGGGTTGCTGTAGCAACCCCGCCGGTTGGGATTGGTCCCAGGGGAACCACGTGGGTCGCGCCTATGGGCATGACCTGAAGATTAGAGAGGAGAGGAGAGCTCCGGCACCACTTGTGGCCAGAGCTTGAAGACGGCACCCACCCAACCCTCCCTCTCGCACTGTGGATTATATTGGTCGCCATCGGGGCCAGGAAGGAATTTTGAGGGAACCCTAATCCGACCCAAAAAGGGCCCTGTTTTTTGCCTTCCTCACAGTGTGGGATATCTGGCCAGATTTGTTGCCCCCTTAGAATTTGGGGTGTTTTTTGGTGCTGTTTATTCATTGTCGCACTCTGCAGGGGTCCAGTGCTATAGGTTAGAATAGGATAGATAGGTCATAAGTAAGAGTCATCTCCTTAAGAGATGGGGAGGCCCATTCGCCGGAATGCTGGGGATAGCAAGCGGCAGGGCAGCCTCCCTGGGAGGGGCATCGAGCAAGGGCGGTAGGGACAAGTATGGTCCCCCGCTGGCAGGCGCCCTCATCCTTACTCATGTTTCAGAATTTTGGTCCCCCTCACCCGTGGCCGGCTGTCACCGAGAGGGGGAGACATTACAGACAGTTCTGGGTGGTAATCGAGGGTACATCAGAACCACCCACTGGGTTCTGGTTCTGTTCCATCAGGATGTTAAGAGTCAAGTACTGGACTCATATCGCATTAGGCGATTACCCCCCACCTGATTCTTGATTATAATTGGTTAAATAAAGAGTGCGGCCGTTCAAATCCCAGCACTGTTGTCTTGTCTCCTTTCGGTGCGTTGGCAATAGGTCAGTGGGCCAAGTCCTTGTTGGGATCATGTGATGTCCTGACACTGAGGCAACTCCCCCCCCCCCGGTCAGAAAAAGAGTCCTGGGATCAGGACCTGAAGACGCATACCACTCCTTACTCCTGTCACATATATGTTATGTGCATTTTCATTACTTATCTTTATCACAATTTTAAAATTGTATTATGTTAGCCCCCATAACACACAACAAGACATTGTCCAAGAGTAGTGTGACACAGTCTCCATCCTGAAGAACTCATCATACTATTGCTTAAGTTTTATTGTTTTGTGGGGTGGCAGGAAGTGAGGTTTTAGGGGTTGTTTGTGTTAAAGCTTATTTGTACTTTTGATACTGTCTGTTAACTTCCTGTAAGCTGTCCTGAGTCCTTCTGAAAAAGGATGGGATATAAGTTCAAAATAATAATAGAAATAATAATACAGGAAAAGCGAGAAGCAGAGGGTGTAGAGAAGGATAAAACATGCAAGGTGTTTGTAGACGTATTAATTATCCTCACCTTAAGTGGAGACGGAGTGAACGACCTACTGGCTCCTTTCTGGGGGAAAGTTCAGTGTTTAAGAAGTGTGTGGAACTAGAAGCTGAGTGTGGGAGTGGTGAACAACAGAGAGCTGAAGAGGACAGGGTGGGTTAGAGACACAATAGATGCTTTTAGATGGACAAGCTGCACCAGCCCACTTCCCCCTGTGGTGGCCTGTCTGTCTAAAGGCGCCCCGCCATATGTGCAGATGGAGCAGGCGCAGACCAGGCTGTGCCCCATGGGCGACACTCCAGAAGATCCCAGAGCACTGCCAGCCCAGGGCACTGGCCCAAAGCAGAGCAGGGGTCCATCTGATTTGCGGACTTCCACTGCTGCTCTGCTTCTAGCCGGCCGTTGCCCTGGCAACACCATAGCATTGCGGATGTTCTTGCCTGCAACTCTATGGCGTGTGTGGGAGGGGATGCTGGTCGGGCAGACCATGTTCTGGGGAACCTGGCATCTGATCCAGACCCAGGTGGACGTGGGGTGGGGGGTTGCACCCCTGGAGCAGCTCTGGGGTGGGCAGCTCCACGTCCATCTAAAAACACCCAAGCAGGGATGAGTGTATGTTTAGGGCCAGGCAGATTTGGGAAGGGCTAGTTAAGTTATCAGTTTACTAACAACCCTCCAAGTTACTAACCTGTTCATAAAAGCAGAGTCAGTGGGTGCTACTAAACATAGCAGGAAAGTTTTCCATTACTTGTTTTTGTCCGGTTACCACATGTTACACTATCTGGTAGCCACTGGCACTCTCCGCAACTACTCAATAGGAGACGGAGAGCGGAGGTGTGGGGACAGCCCTGAAGCAGCAGTGGAAGGAGGAGTCCTTGGGAAGAGCGGTGATGAGTCCATAAAGCATTGATGAAGGCAGGAGTATCCTCAGAGGAACTCTGGGAGCACTAGAAGCAGGACTCTGCTGCTAATGCTGCTCCCAGGGCCACCCACTGATCCTCTCAATGCTGCTGATGTTCCTAATACACCAAGGGACTGTCTACCCCTGCTGCTACCCCAGGGTTCTGCCCTAGGTAAGCCATTCTCCCTGCTCTTGTGCCTGTAGCCGTTACCAGATGATTTAGTTACCAGCAAGGACTTGCTCCTCATTGTATGCCTGCCACATTTGCAGGCAAACAATGAGGAACAACTGAATACCAAACACAATCTGGGCTATGAACAAACATGATGACCTGCTGTGTGTTTGCTGTCCAAACCAGTGGGTAGCACTATGTCCGGCAATACCTGTACATTTCTTTGAAATGAATGCAGAGTGGGGTATAAAAACAGGCTGTGCATGTCAGTTATATAGTTATTGTTGGATGGGAGAGAGGAAGGAACTTTAGGTGGATCAGGGTTTGCTGGTGGGTCACAGCTCTAGCAAAAATGTTTAGGTTGGTCCCATTGGAAACAAATCAGCTAATCTATGGCTAGGGATTTCTGCCAAAATCAGTTGTTGCTTGGGAGAAGTGTCTTTTCACAGCAGCTCTTCCTTAATCCTGTCCCCTCAGGGCTCCTGTACCTGCAAAAGGAATCCAGCTAAAAGCAGAGTTAATCTCCAAACACCAGCTGGCACCAGAAAGGTCCCATTCATTTCTCTCTCTCCATTGCTTATTTCCTGGTGCTGGTAGAGACTTGAGAGAATCCTTGCCTCTAGCAGCACTTTCCCTCTTTTTAAACTCTCTTTCTGATCTTAGTTCTCGCTGTCAGTGTGAGAGCTGAATGAACTATTCCTAGCAAACTGTTTGCCTCTCTAGTTTGCTGTTTTGTTGTAGGGCTTGGTTTTTTGTTTGTTTTTCTCAACGGACTAGTAATAATTGGACAATTGGAATCCACTTACGGCCTGTGTACTGCTTGTACAATATTCCCTTTGTCCATGGGTGAAAACAGACATGACGCTAACCACCCTTTACCCACCCTTGGTGGTTATTTATGCATGTTGCAGGGCTATATTGGTGCCCTGTGCCGCCCTGCAACATGCATAAATGACCACCAAGGGTGGGTAGCGTCCTATCTGTTTTCACCCCATGTCTTAAATGATTCACTATCTGTAATGTGTGATTGGTCACCTAAGCCACATGATATTGGTCCAGGTTCCTGAATGGAGGGCTGAAAATTACATACAGCAAGTGAGTTTAGACTGTAAGCACCTGCATTCTCAGGCAAATGACCTTGCATGCACATGGACCAGTTTTTGCAGGCAGAATATCCAGCGCCTTTCAGTGGCATAGCTTGGTTTAAGAGGGCCCTAAGGTAAACCAAAATACTGGGTCCCATCATTTTACTAGAGGCGCTCAGGTTGCTTACCATGGAATGAAGAATTTCCCTCTGCATTGCAGTCCGCTTCCTGCTGAAGCCTCTTATGGCTAAGAGCAGTCAATGAGGAGGAGCCTATAGGGTACAACCAGATCACCTAGAAATGCCTAAATCTCTAAAGGGTAGGTCCGGTACTAGGATCTGGGTAGCTAAGTGGCAAAGGCACCAGCCTCAAACTCCTGGTTCTGGCCCTGCGCTTCAGCTGCATCCTCACAACAAGATGACTAAGATGGTAACTTTTATTGGGCCAACTTCTGTTGGCAAATGCGCAGGCTCCTAGAGTGGCACGTTTACACAGAGCTCTGTGTACTTATACACATTCACCAACAGAAGTCAATCCAGCAAAAGAGATCATTTTAACTACTTTGTCTCATGCTTCTGATGTAATTGGGACCAACAGGGCAACCACACTCTAAATGTAATCACCATTAGGCATCTAGATATATACGGCTTAACTAGGAAGCATACAGTTAAGCCAGCGTGGAAGACCAAGAGCTGGATTGAATTCTAAGAGATCAAGTTCTGAAGCTGAGGAAACGAGCCAGCTTTCTCACTTGAATAAGGATTAGGGTGCGCCACAATTGAGCTGTGGGAGTCCTGCAGACTTCTACAGACAGAGCCTGTGGAACTCTGCACTTTGCTTCATTGAGTTTGCAAAGCCCAGCATTTATATCAAATACCTGGAATGACCATCCTGTGACCAGTGAACTTACTCCTGCAGAACTGTTTGCTGTGAGAACTAATAGGCGTAAAAAATAGTTTTGTCATTAATCTCTTGAATGCTGGAAACTTGTGCGCAATCTCTGGCCACAAAGTATTCCACTTAAGTGGAAAATATGAATGGAAAGACACATCTGCAGGACCGTCTTAGTGCTCTAGGTTCAAACATCCAGAGAGTGTTAAAGGTTGTGCAATTAAGTAAAGCCCCTTCCAATTTGCCATGGCAACACAGCTATAATGTTATGATACCAGAAGTTGGAAATCAACAATACAATTGGAGTGTGAGCAAGGATGCTTGATTTAATTTTACAGCTACAAAGAAATAAGGCTTCAATAATAGTTGGTGAAGCAAGGCAAACTGTTGTACACATCTTGAAACTTTTAAAAAGTCACTTTTAAAAGCTGGGCCAAGCGCTCTGAAGCAACAGCAATCCAACAGGTTTCTACGAAGTGGGTTTTTAAAAATAAAAATGAAAAAATAAATATCACAGAGAGAGTTTGTGCAGTTTGGCTGTGTGGGTTGTTGCTCGTTTTGTAATGGCTTAATTTGTAGAAGCCTTTACTGCCACATAGAGTAGAAAGCGTTGTGAAAACTGAAAACAGCGATTAGCTTGTCATGACTCAAAAAATCCTGGAAACTCCATAACACACTGGAGAGAAAAGAATGAAAACCACGTGTCAGTCTCGCTGGCCCTGTGTGTGTGTCTGTGTGTGTGAGACACAAATACAGTTTGAGCTCCAAACTGTTACAGATTCAGTGGGAGTTAGTTGAATGATCGATGAAAATCCTTTCCCCTCTCAAGCATGTTGTAAATGTTTAAAAATGCAGAGGCGTGCCACAGTAATGCAGGCTTGCATTCCTCTGACCCCAAGCAAGATCAGATGCCTTGGAGCAATTGCATGTTTGTTAGATACTGGCCTTTCCTCAGGGAGCCTCATGGGAGGAGCCTCTGATAGACGGCTTTGGTTTTATAGTCATTGGCCTTTTGTGTGTTTCAACTTTCAAACAGCCTTCCATTCAGAAGGGAAGCACTTTGGAAATGCAGCCCCAAACTCAGATTTTTGGACTATTTTTCTTCACTTGACTGGACTAAGTTTTTATTCTCAGTGGATTCAGCAGTGAGAGAGGAGTTTGCCTTGCTCACGAGTAACTTAGAAGTTGGGAGTGAAATGTTGGAAATTTAGCAAACAATTCCATAAAGCAATCTGAGCTAAATTGGTTGGGGGAGCAGGGGCTATTTGTTTTGTCTTTAAAGCTGATGATGATTTGGAACTGCAGAGCTAGTTATTTGACTCGGGTAAGTGAATTGTTTGGTTAAAAAATATTATGCAAGTAAATTAATTAAGGCACCTTTGGACATTTTTTTTTTTTTAAATACTGAGTTCAAAATAAAGTAGCAGGAGTTTAGATATTAATAAAAGAAAGAAGATTAGTTCTGACATTTACATTTTTTAAATTCTTTGTATATACTATGCCTCACTTATATATATTATCTAACTGCCTCTCCAGCAGGTCATGTTGAGAGGAATATTGCCTTTTCATATAATTCTATCCTGAGATTTTTAAGGATGCTGAATTAGGTGGGGATTAAACTACCATTATTTCCAAGATGCCGTAAATAGTATGTTTTTGTAGATGTTGTCATAAAATGTGCTCAAATTCTTGTTGCACTCAGTGTGTATTTAGCAGTTCCATGGAGATATATGGGTTAGTTATGTTGCACAGTGAAACTTTTTGCTTAGGTTTACAAGGCATGAATCGAAGACTTTTAAATTATATAGCAATTACGTCACAACACAACTCAAAGTCCTTCAGTGCTTCTGTGGAGATGAGACACCCAAGGTTTATAAAGCTTGACAGTTATTGTGCCATTGATGTAGCAGCTACATTTTGTTTGTTAATATTCATGGGAATATTATGATTTGCAACATTTCATGCAGATGATATTATTTCATGCAGAATATTATTATTTGCAACATTTCATGCAGATACATTTTGTTTGTTAATATTTATGGGAGAGTAGGATTTTCAGTTGTAAGATTTCATACAGCTTTTTGATGTTATAGCCACTGATACTTGCATAACAAAATTATTTTATCTTATGATTCTTCCGCAGGCCATCTAGTTTGCCGGCTTTTTAAATATAAGTACATAGTGGCTTTTTACTGGCTATAATAAGCTGCCTTAAGTTTTAGATTCCTTTATTAGTATGCTATCTCGTTCATGCCAGTTTTCTTTTCCATCTTAATGTCTGTGGGATGTTTTTCACAGTAATAATAGTCACTGTTTTGTAAAGTGCCAGGTACACAGCTGGCGCTATACAAGTGCTTATAATAATAATTCATAAAGTGAACTGGATGACTAAGTTCAAAAGAATGAAGGTGTGCCTATGGAAAGGGGGAACAGAAGGGAGCAGTCCAGGCCCTGAGGTAATTTTATGACTTAACATCAGCACCTGGCTTAGGAAAGTCAATATCTTGTCAGGATCTCCATAAGTGTTGCCATATGAATAACCTTCCTGCAATCTTCTCTTCACTAATTGATGTGCTTATTGGCTGACACTGGGATGCATTTGCTGTCCAATTTCTGGAGGACTGTGCTGGGATTATTTGCTGTGATGGTTATGTACATAATCTGCTTCAAGGTCATGTCTGTTTAAAAACAGGCTCTGTATCAGGTGTGTGGGGAAACCTTCCCTTCCTGAGGGTGGTTTGGAAAACCAGTACAAGCTTCATGAGGCAGATAGGAGGTGGGGTTGCTTAAGGGGTGTGATCAAAATGAGGGAAGGAAGGGGAAGGTCCAGATCATAGACCCTGCTTAATAGCAGGGGATTAGATTAGATAACCTAGTTATCTGGGGGTTCCCTCCCAGCTCTGTGATTCTCTGAATCTGCATCATGGATCCCTCCTCTATTCTTGAGTACATGCAGAGGCAAAACTAGGTTGGAATGGGCCGAAGTAGAGAAGATGGAAAGGGCCCAGGTCTCCCTGCCATGGGGCAGAGGGCGCCGTTACACCAGGGGTGGGCTCCCTAAGTTTGTGGGCTTCGATTCAGTTGCACTGCCTGTTCCTCTTATTGAGACGCCCTCGGTGCTTTGATCTCTGCTCCCTTCCCCATAGCTCACTCTCCCAGGGCTTGGGGGTCAGGACTAGATCCATGGACAGCTAAATCTAGGTATTGGAAAGGGCCAAACAAAAAAAGCTGTGAGCCAGATTTGGCCCACAAGCTGGAAGTTTTCCATCCCTATTCTATACGGTCAAATTTCTGCATTCAGAAATTTCCTGAAAAATCACCCCCCGTCTTTCCTATTGAGGATATTTTCATAAAGAGAGGGGACTCATTTGTGCCTTGAAGCCTAAGTCCTCTATTAGGACCAGCGTGGAGCTACTTTCCAGCAGGGACCCTATGCTTTGGACAGATGCACTATCCATGGAACTACCAGGCAGCACAGCTACTGAGTTCTTCCTTTGCAAGCAGCTGTTTGTGCTCACCTCTGCTCTGCTGACGGAGTGAAGATGGAAGACTAGAGGGCAATCCAACTGCAGAAAATCTGTGCACCAGTCACACCATGTTCACACCTGATCCAAGGTCTGTGCGTGTGTGTGTGTGTGTGTGTGTGTTGTGCAGGGTGCACAGTGCACACACGGTGTCCCCAAGAAAGTCCCCCTCTCCCAAGCAACAGCTACCTCAGCTCTCCCTCTCCCAGGTGATGGTGGGGTCGGGAGGAGAGGATCTTTCCCAGGTGTGTGTACACTGTGTGTGCACACAGTGTAGTTTTGGTCCACACACATGCATGACATGTGTGTGCAGACCTTGGATCAGAGCCCATGTGCATGGCAAGGCATGCATTGCTCGTGGTGCATACTTGGTGTGTGCACATCCTGCACTTGGTATGTGTGTGATACGTACCTGGTGTGTGTGTGCACTCCTTGTATAAGGCCCTAAATGCATAGCCCTGCCTCCCCTTCTTCTTTGGGATAAGTGATACTGCTTATAGCATAAGAGGGGCAATCTCTTTTGCAAACTCCTGTGGAGTCCAGGCATATCCTGACTAAGGATCTTTGTTCCCTAAGATTTTCTCAGATCAGTAGTATTTCCATAGGAACATAACTTTGTATCCTAACACTCCAAGGGATATTCTTGTAGGTGAAGGGGAAAGCAGCAAGAAAGAATTGCTTTTGTGGTAATTTGAGGAACACATGTTCTCTCCAAGGGGAGAGATGGACAGATATAGTAGCTCATGGGAGCTTTTATTGTTGCCAATACGTATGATTTTAATAACCAATCTTGCAATACTGGACACTTTTCTTAAAGTCTCAGCTTCTGGAGGCAATGGATTATGTAGGAATCTCAACCATTTTTGAAAAAATAAATGAAGTTTCTGTTCTTAATAGATGCAATGAAAAGCCTGAAAATGTATCCTGGATATATGGGAAAGGGGTAGTCACTGGGAAATAAGTGAAAAGAAATCAAGGTGTATAATTTTGTAGAATTTCATGATTATTTTTTTTGCGACATGACTGTGACTCAATAGTTTTGTGTGATTGTGATGCTTAAGTCATGTATTGAAATTGCAGAATGTCTTTAGAACATTATCTCTGTTGACTTTTTTGATAATGAGAAATTGTAAGGCTTACTTTAAACCTTTTAACTTTTGTGCAAAGCATTGAGACTTTACCATGCAGAGAAATAATCAGAATCGCTGATATCACTTCCACTCCTAAGTTTCCTTGAAGGGAGATGATATAGCAGAAGAAGAATGATGTTAATTGTCCTTCCCTGTCAAGGTCCCCTGCTGCTACATAAGCAGAACACTTGATTTCTGTTGGCCTCAGACACCTGCACAATTCAGTTTTTAGCTAAGCTCCTTCCTTTCTGGTGTGTTAAATGCTGTATTGAATGGTCTTATAAGGTGTTATAAATGTAGATTTACTTTGATTGACATTGACTATAGTTAAAATTTATACTCCTTCTGTTCTAACCATTAGAACATATTCCCTTCCTATGTATCTTACTTGAATATATGACTTTGGGCCAGCAGCATGATCACCCATGATCAGTTTTCCCTTTTCAAATATTTCATATTGATTAAGCATCCTCCTTAATCAATTAAAGAACTGGATCCACCAGAATCAGGTTTTGTGTGTGATTGGTTTTGGCACAAAGTAATGCTGAACTTAAGTAATGCTTAACTAATTTCACTAAAGTAAAGCTGAACTTGCTAGTGAAAGGCTCCAGAAAAAAGCATAGACAGCTCTCCTGTAACATTAAGAATGTAAAAAGAAAGACCCAGAAGTGCAGAGACAGATGCTTGTGGGGCATCATTGCCCTTCACTTCCTGACTCCAAAATTTGGTGAAACGTTAGCATAAGGACAACATCTAGCCCAGGTCTGGACAAAGTTTCCAGCCCTAAAATCTCCATATGGCCTTGCCTTGCCTGTTTTGTGATTGGCTTGTGGAACTCATGCTCTGTGGTCCTGGATGCTGAGAGTCCGAGGGGCAGCTGTGATTCAGCTGCTGAGACTTGGGTAGAATGGAGTAAGACACAGAACCATTAGGCAGGGCGGGGGCCTACAAATGGCTCTGGCCAAGAGCCACACTTGAACTTCTCAAGAGCCGGCCACGAATCCCGAACCACAGTTTGTTAACCCCCGATCTAGCCACAGATTTATAACAAAAGCTGTGCCCATCAGAAATTTGAGGCCAATTTTCCTCTTAGAGAGACTCATTGGTGACATTTATGTATGTGCCTCCCTAGCTCATCTTCTCAAAGCAAAGCAGATACCTTAAGATTAAAATGAAAAACCAGAGACCAAGGACACTTGTTGATAGAAGTCTTTCCCCCGGGATGTACTGATTGCAAACTGAACCCTTTGGTCTTTCGACTGAATTTATAGTGTGCTCTCTGCAGCTGTTATTAAACAGCTGGTTGTTAAACTGTGAAGCATTTTTCCTTTGAAAAGTATTTCAGTCATGCTAGGCACATAACTGTAAACAGAATTTGGAAGTAATTTTTAGATCTCCTTCCAGTCTTGACCAAGAATTTTATTCAGAGGAGTGGAAAGAGTCTTTCATGCTCATGGCCCTTTGTGCAAAGCTCAAGAGCGTGAGATCACTTTGGCCTGAAAGGCCTGTTCATGTTGTATGTTTCAGTACCAGAGCCATTGTGTTCTGGAAGTGCCTGTTTCTCACTTGCAGCTCTAACTTGAAAAACGATGGAAGGAGGCTAACTTGTTAGTTATCTCTGAATGTCTGAGCACAGCTTAGGGTGGCCACCTATGCACATTTTAAGGAACACTTATGGAAAATACGTAAGGTGCCAATGCAGGACCCTGCAACATGTATTTGTCATAAGTGGTTCTTAAAAATGTGCATAGGTGGCCACCCTAGCATAGCTAGCTACCATGCCGGGGGCGGGGGGCTGAGATGAGCTTGGGCCCTGGATCCCGAGGGGCCCTTTGCAAGCAGCGTAGGCACTGCTAAGAAACGTTCAGACTGGGCGAGGTACGGGGTGGAACCAGCACTCTGCTCGCTCCCACTCTCTCTTAAAAAAAAATGCATAGTAGTGCTTTGGCTACTTGCACAGGACCCTGCCAAGGAAGACGTTTGGAGAGTAGGAGGGGGTGGCGTGCTTGCTATCTCCACCCCTCTTAACACATCTTGTCTGGTGTGTTTGCTTCCATTCTGGGGGGTGGGAGGGGAGGAGGCTATTGGGAGCTGGGGTAGCACCGACCTTATGGGCAAACCCTCAGACCTTGGAGTCCCTGCCCCCTTGACCTTAGCAGGGGCCTATAGCAGGGGCATTGAACCCAGACCCCACTACAGCTTTGCTGTGCTGCTAAAGATTATAAAAAACTCTGAGCGAGTCCCTCTGTTACATCCAATTTGCATACCTATATAAAATTAGCATAATTAAGCAGGACCACAACTCACCGGCAGTGGAGGTGGCAGGTGGGAGGCAGGTTTCCTCTCTGGCCACATGGCAGAAATGCACAACTCCCTCGCACCGCCCAGCCATCACATGTGATGCATGATTCTCTTCCACGCAGCCTGGCTGTGACACGTGACTCTCCCATGTGCGCCTACCCACAGTGTGTGACACGTGGCGTCTGGAGTTTGGAATTTCTGAGCCAGATCCAGAGATTGGAAAAGGGCCTAATTATAATTAATAATAAAGCCACTGGCTGGATTTGGCCCACAGGCTGCTGGTTCCCTATCCCTGACTTAAAAAATCATTTCAAAATTCAATTTGTTTAATCTGCTGCATGCTTTTATTTTGGTTTTGCAAGTTAATGTCACGGGGGGTGGGGGTGGGTCAGGACTGGGAGAGTGTGCAAGGGAATGCCCCAGATGAGAGAGACTGAGCCAGGATGATCAGAGAGGGGTTCAAGCAGGGGAAAGGAGACCTTAGCTATTCTTCAGTCTCACAGGGGAGTGCGGGGAGAGTGTAGTCCATCATAGAGGTCTGGGAAAAGGGAACCGGGAGCCAGGGACCAACAGGGAATACAGGGCCAGGGAAGCAGGGGTTAAGGGTACAGAGGGTAGCAAGGTCAAGACCACAAGGGGAACAGACACTAGGGCTACAGAGGAGCTGGAAACCAGGACCCAGGCCTCAGGGGCTAGGGGTCAGGATCTAAGGACCAAGAGCCAGTGTATGGACTATTTTGCAGCAATGTGCCAAGAATCTAAAGCAGTGGAAGTAATATAGGATGAGGAGTTCAGGTGCAAGGAAAGTGAAGAAATAGCCCATTCTGGGGCTTCAGGAGCACTAGACTTGAGGCTACCATGAACAGCCTCCTGGCAGGGTCCTCTCTGGCCACAGGGCCTGGGTCATGGCCCCTACTGGCTCTATGCAGGTGATGCAA
Source organism: Sphenodon punctatus (assembly GCA_003113815.1). Lineage (NCBI taxonomy): Eukaryota > Metazoa > Chordata > Lepidosauria > Sphenodontia > Sphenodontidae > Sphenodon > Sphenodon punctatus. The sequence continues at coordinate 2,184,442 of QEPC01013568.1, forward strand.
GGCACTCTGGCAACAATGGGCCGTGGAAAGGGGGCAGGATGGGAGAAGGGGCAAAGACAGTTTAGGGAAGAAGAGACTCTGGGATGGGTAAGTAGAAGAGAAGTTCCAGGGCGGGGACATAATGGGAAGTGATGGTGAAAGACAGGGCGGAGCAAAGCCCTAAAGTGCTTTGAAGGTGAGGACCAGGAGTTTGTGCTGAACTTGAAGGAGCAGACGGTGGCAGTGGAGGGAGGAGAGGAGGTGTTGAACATAGTCAAAGCTATGGGAGTAATTATACTAGCGGACACGTCCCCCGCAACATGGGGGTGGGCGGAGCTTATTGGAGTCAGCATCATGAATCCCTCCTGTATTCTTGAGTTGCATGCAGAGGCAAAGCTGAGTTGAAATGGCCCTGGGACAGAAGATGTAAAGGGGGCCCAGGTCTCCCTGCCTAGGGGCAGAGGACGCAGCTGCACCAGGCAGCATGGGGCTCCCCAAGCCCATGCTTTGTAGTCATCCCGCACAAACATTGATTTTATTGTAGTCATCCTGCACAAATTTTAGCCTAAAGTAGCTCCCATGGTCAAAGCAGCAGGTGATGTGGATGACCTTGATGACGGAATGTTAAACCGAAGTGAGAGGGTCATGGTGAGGAGCCATTACCACCCAATCCGGTGTTAAGCTCACCATCATGTAATAATACTTTTTTCTTCTAGTCCTTATGCAGGTAAAAGCCCTGTTGATGTTGCTGAATGAGACACGAACACAAGGAAAGGCTGTGGGATTAGGTCATGCATGTGGATAATTAAAATGGGCACTTTCCCTGAAATGGTTATTGCCAAATGTATACGTGAGGTTGCTCTAAATAGCTTCTGCTAGACAACAATGTCTCCGGCTGTCAGGATTAAAATCCAATTGTTGTTCCGTCAAGACTCTGAGTTGGCCCTTTCTTCCTATGTTTTGTTTTACACAGTTTGTCTGTGCCAGGTGATGTCATTCAGTTGGCTTCTCCCGTCGATCCTTCCCAGCCACCTTTAGCTGCTTCTCCTCCGTCCTGTGGAAATGTTGCTGCTCTGGAGCTGACTACAGCAAGGTAGAGTAAAGAAATCACTACAGTAATGGTCATGGAAAGCAGCTACAAACTTTCTAGTGCCATGGGCCGTACAAGGGTTAGCGTTGGCTAACAAGTGTGTTTGAGGTTTGGTTTGGGATGGGTTGTGGCTCAGGCAGCCAGATATTCTGATCCCTTGGCAACATTCATGTACCTGCCCTCCTGGCAAAAACGTCAAGTGGAGGTGGAAATGCTGACAGCCTGGAACTGGGGTGAGTCTTCCTGGACTGGCAGAGGTGGGAGCCATTTAAACCTCCCTTTGCCATTAGTGGTGAATTGACCTATTATTAAGACCTTTCCCTGCCCCGCCCCCCCTCAATTGTGAGAGATTGGGTGTTTTTACACACACATTTCTCCTGGATGTTTGCTGTAACATCCAGAACTTTCTGTGTGTCTAAATCACTCATCCAGATCTTAAACATCCGGATCTTTGAACTTCTGCTTGAAACTTCTCCCAGAACTTTTGTGTGTAAAAGGTTCTCCTGGTAAACTGCTTTGCTCCAGGCAGCTGTGGTCACTTGGTTTCCATGGTAGCCCGTCACGTTTACAGCTGCGGCTACTTTAGGCTGCCTCAGGGCAGTGTTTGTGTGAAGAATACATCCAGGAACTGCCTCAGGGCAGTGCGTGTGTGAAAAATGAATCCGGAACTTACTTGTGGGCTTGTAAACCCAGAAGATTGAAACATCCAGAACTTTAACGTGTGTCTAAAAATGCCCAATTACTATCTGCTGGAATGATGCTGATATTTAGAAAGCCAGTTATCGGAAGCAGAGGGCTTTTTATTGTGGTTTTTGTTTTAATCATGTTTGCTTTTGACTATGTATTTTTGCAGTCAGGCTGTCAAAAGGGGTAGGTCTGTGGTGTGTGTGATCATGTTTCAACTCCCAACTGTAGCTATGGCCTTTCAGTTTGTTTGTTTGTTTTGCTTGCTTGCTTGCTTGCTTGTTCATCTCCTGGTTTTCAGAACCTGAGTTGCTTTGAATCTCAGTCGAGAGATTGCCTTGTTGAAAAGACGCAAATTAACCATAGGCTCTTCCCAAACCCCTGGGGGCTGTGGGAGCAGGAATTAGGAGGTACTTTCAGCTAACTCATAGATTCCTTTGACCACTCCTCTACTGCTTATACCAGGGTGGAGTTCCTCATTTTTATGGTTCAAAAAATCTTCAGAAATGACAAACTTGAAAAGACAGAGAATGAACGGTTAATAAGCGGGAACTAATTATCTCATTCTGACTTTTGAGTAGCCCTTTCCACACTTCTCCAGCAGTTGTTGCAAATGGTCTCTTCAGCATATCTTAGAAAACAGAACTGTGCTGCCCTTGGGCTATTGAAGCCATAAGGCAGTTTGATGGTAGCATTTAGCTGCCATTTCCCAAATCCTTCATGAAGAAAGATGTCTTATGGAATTTTCACGACTAGCTTTCTGGAAATCACAACTTCCATGGTTTGCTTTTCTCTCTCTCTCTTGCTGGATGTTAAAATCTGTGGTAAGGAGGAGGTTAACTGTTAAGAGAGGAAAGAAATGACTTGAGATTTTGACACAGAAGTTTTATCTCTTTGATGTCAAAGCTGACTGGTATTCTTCTTTAAAGTTATGCCATGGCGTTGCTCTCATTGAATGTGATTGAGGCACAAGAATAGCATTACTACCTACTAACAAAGTTGCTTATGAATAACTGCTGGAGAGTACAGCCAGTGCATCTCTTCATTATTCCTATTGTGTTAGATTGACTCTTTACTAGAGTTGGTTTGGAGTAGGCTAGACTGACTTCTAGAATGGCTATTGTAGGATGCTGTGATTCACTGCACAGTTGTTGCAGATGCAACAAAGTAGCAGTTCAGGATAGAAAGATTTAGGAAGAAACTTACTAGACAGTCTTTCCATTCATTTATCAAAGAACGTTACAAGGCAGGTGAGAAAGTAATGCACAGTAAGTAAATACTCAAGGGTACATTATTCTTGTATAAATCAGAAGCAACAAGAGTCCTAGTCAGTGGGATTGAAAACTGATCTGACTGCAAGCAAGTTCTGAGTTAAGCCCTTGTGATCCAAGTATGAAGTTTGAAACTCCGTTGTTCTAAAGTGCTTACATGAAAGAGAGAAGTAGGGTGAAGACAGACATGCACGTAACTCTGCTTTAACACCATTTTAACATTTCTTATGCATGTTGCAGGACTTTATTGGTGCCCCCTGCAGCCCTGCAACGTGCATAAGAAATTAAAGTGGTAGTAAAGTGCAGTTAAGGTGCATGTCTGTTTTCACTTGTAGAAGAAATGGAAGAAGACCAGATGTTCCTTTTTTGCTTCTTTCTCTTGTATTTGTATTTATTTGCCTTTCCCTGAAGTCTTAGAACAGCTAATAACATAAAACATAACAAAAGAAAATAAGAAAACCAGTACAAATATTAACTATATAACATTCCAATTAAAGTCACTCCCATCCAGCCCCTTGAATCCTATCCCTGCCCACTAAAAACTTGGCCAAATAAGTAGGTCTTGCATTGCTTCTAGAAAATGCTCAGCCTTTGGAGGAACCTCCAGGGGAAGGGAGTTCCAAAGCTGTGAGCAGCCACCGAGAATGCCTTTCTCTCTGTATGCCCATGTTATATGGATCTGGTTCAATGATGGAACTTGCAGAAGGGCACCCCTGACTGACCTAAGGGAGCTCAAGAGAACATAGGGAGGAGGCAGTTCTTTGGATACGTAGCGATATCCTCCTCATCTTGCCTCAGTCCACCTTTGAATCAAGGCCTCCACCAGACATTCCTACTGCTTTTCCGTCTTGCACCATTTTTTGCAAACTTCATTTCATCCATCTGTTTGGTAAATAATCTCTCCCCTCATCTCTTCAGATCCAGGCAAGAGTCTTTGGTGGTTTGCTGACCTGTTCTCTTTGCTATATGGCCTGCCCATTGCCACTTCAGTTCCATCCCCCTTATTTGAAAGGCTGGTTTATTATCTTCTGTACCCAAATTACGGCTGCTTTTATGGCTTTTTATACAGAAGCATGGTACAGCAGTTTGGCGATATAACTTTTAAAAATTCCTTGATGCATATATATGTAAGCCTCTCTGCATTCCTAAATTCTGACCCTGGCTTTGTGTGTGTATGTAGGGTGTGTGTGTATGTAGGGGGTGTGTGTGTGCATGTGCAATGTATGCTTTTAAAACTCTGGGGGATTGCAATGACTCAGTGCTGCTGTTAGCATGCAATAGCTGCATGAAATCTGTTTTCCAGGCACTGATTTAATAACCTATTCAATTACATACACACAGTAGCTTCAGGTGAATGTTTGCCTATAAGAAAGTCCTATAATTCAGATCAAGTGCACTTTGATGGGGGATGGGATGTAGCATATAAAGAAAGGATCATTTCATGTTAAATGTCTTCCAGATGGCAGTGTGTAATAAGAGATGAGAGAGTGTCCCTCCATCTGTCCAGTCAAGAAATTATATTGTTGCTTTGTTCCATGAGGGCAACTGTCTTTCCCCTCCCCCCGGCGTAATGATCACATAATGCTCAGCTACAGAAGCACTACAGGTTTGGGTTTTTTCCGACTAGATCCATTGCCTAACATGGAGTAGCGTTTTGCTATCAGATGGGTGATGATTTCACCAACTGTTCTGCTAGAGGTTTACGTTTCAACAGGAAAAAAACCACCTCTGAAATAATAAAATCCCTAATGCGTCCATATTCATTCATCCACAAGGAAATATTTTGTGCATAGTGATTAACTCAGGAATGAATCCTTCCCATTGGCTGCAGGGGCAGGTGGTGTGAGTGAGAAGAACTGGATTTGTGAAGGCCATGTTGGTGGGGGGAGAAGATCTCTCTAGCACAGAGTCCGGATGTGCAAGGGGTGGATCTGGCCAAGTACAGACTCTGCAACCAACTGCACAGGGCCCTGTGTGTTAGAGGGCCCTGTAGGAGTCCATGAATGAACACGAGTATTAAAAGAAATGAGTATTAGAAGTATTAGAAGAACATGAGTATTAAAAGTGTAAAATAGGGACCCACAGAGCCTCAAACGTGGGGATTCCTGTTCAAGAGTGATCCCCCAACGCACGGAGCCCCTATGTCAACTAGAAATATAACATCTGCATAATGGAAAAGTGCAAGGCAGGGATTCCTAGTCCCTGAAGGAGATGCTATGTAGGGATGTGCAAACATGGTTCGGAGTTCGGACTGAAGTCGGTCTGTTTGGACGACCGAACCAAACCCGAACCCAAACTGACCGAACTCGATCCGAACTCGAAAACGACCGAAGAGTTTGGTATCATTCGGATGAGTACGGGCGGCAAAAAAGTGACTGGAAGGCACCATGGGGTGGTGGTGTGTGGGGGTGGGGGGTTTGGCAGCTGAGGAGCAGACTTCCTGGCACCAGGGGTGGAGAGGCTTGGACTAGCAGCCAGTCTGCCCAATCCACCATCCCTTTTTTCCTCAGACCACTGGCTTCGCCGTCTGCGATTGGACATGGCGGACATGGAGCTAGGCTGCACAGAGCCAATGGGGCTTTTGT
>QEPC01013568.1:2191556-2211201 GCA_003113815.1 Sphenodon punctatus
TGCTGCTGCCAATGGCACCTATGCTGTCTGTGCCATGGGTTCTGTGCCCTGGCAAATCAATGTCTGCTACTGGGTGTCCACGTGATTCACCACTGGGCAAGGCTTGACCAATTGGCAGTAGAGCTTCTTTAGTTCTGTTGAATACGAGCCAAGTCTGCAATGCCTGGGCAACCCGGGTGCTAAGCGCCAAGCCTTCCCGGTCTCTGCTGCTGCCGCTGGGTCTCTGATGACCTGCAATGCCGCCACGGGCACCCCCAGGGGCCAAGCGCTGAGCCTGCCTGTCCAGGCAACCCAGGGTGCCAAGCTCCAAGCCTTCCCGGTCTCTGCTGCTGCTGGGTCTCTGACGGCGTGCCATGCCGCCACGGGCACCTCTGGGGGTCCCTGGAGCACCCCAAGCCTCGCGGCGGGTCCAAACTCCACCGAATGTTCGACCGAACCGAACAACCGAAACCAAACTCGATTTTCAAACCGAATGGCTGAACATCCGAACCCCGTTCTGGTCGCACATCCCTAATGCTATGTTTAGTTGTATTGTCCAAACATTCATTCTGGTAACATTTTCTTTTGTCTAATGGGCAAATTCCTGAAGATCCATCAAATATTCCTTATCAGAGGAGGCCCCTGTCACTATTTTTCACAGAGCCCCAACTTCCATGGTTCTAGTGCTGTGGAAGGTATTGGATATGGTGGCTTGCGGAGGGAAAATTCCAAGGGAAATGTTGCTGTGAGGATCCTATAGTGCTTTCCAGGTACTGAAAATAACTGCTTCTCTAGCCCAGTGCAATGCCTTGAGGGATAGCATTCCTTCTAGTTGGCTGTAGCCTTGAAACCAACATTCTGCAGAGGAGAGACACTGATTTCAGTGAGACTATTCCAGAGCAAGTTGTTTTTAAAATCACAGCCTTGGTGTTCCTCAGGATCCCGCCCAGTTACTCAAACTGAGCTCTGGAGGTAAGAATAAGTACTGAATGCATTTATTCACAATATCAATATTAAAACCCCAAGATGCTGAAACAGCACAGTGTGGGAAAGCAGGGAATCAAATGCTCTAAATCAGGATTGAGGAGGGAACCTCAGGTCTGGGTGGTCAAATGGGGCCTCCAGAAATTTGGCCCCTGGATGCAGTTTCTACACCAGAGCACTGAAAAACTGAGCTCCGGTTAAGTGAGCAGAGCTGAGAGCATGCACACAAGGGTAGGAGATAGATCTAAGACACAGACCCATGATCCAGACCCACCGTTTCTTGAGCATACCCTGCCCTAACTTCTAGGCTGCCTTTGGGGCGTGTACTAATTTTCAAAGTAGCCCCCAGGAGGAAAAAGGTTCCCTGCCCCTGTTCTAAATGACTCACTGTGTGACCTTGAGGAGAGTGTGTGTGTGTGTGAGAGAGAGAGCGAGCGAGAGAGAACCACAACACAATCCTCAGTCTGTTTTGTGCCAGCCCTTAGCCCCAGTCTATGTCCTATTAGCATGAATGGTATGTGTACTGGTGTGAAATGGCATGAACATCATGCTGTGGATCTTTGTCTGTTTTCCAATCTACAAAACAGTGATGTTGGAACCAATCCAGGTGGGGGAACCTTGATTAAAGAGCATCCTTGCATGTTTATGTGGCATCCATGCTGGTTCAGGGTCTGAGGGATGCTTGTCTTCAGTCTTGATGCAAGTTATTCTAACTGCAGCATTGCTACCTATGGGAGTTGTTGTGGCCTGACGGTGTAACTTGCCCATGTGGCAGAAGCTGATGAGGAACTTTTTCCTCTAGGTGTTAACAAATGAGAGGGTGGGTGACCTGCCCATTTATTAGGTGTTCACCTAGGGTGGCCATACGTCCCCTTTTAAAAGAGGATGTTTATGAAAAATACATGGTGCAGGGCTGCAGTGGAACCAGTGCAGTGCATGCGGAGCCTGCTGTGCAGGCGAATACAGTCCAATGTGTGCTCATGTGTCCACGTCCCATCAATTAGGTTGCATGCAGCCTCCATGCATACAGGTTCACCAGCATCATAAAGCCATGGGTGAAAAGCCTAGAGCATTCCAAAGAGTGACCGCTTCCACCCCGTTCCTCCACTCTCGCTCTTGCTGGCCTTAAACATCTGCCTTTAAAAGCTCACCGCACCGTTTTCAAACATGCGTTCTCCCAGCTCTTCCTGGTTGGCAGTACATGCCCAGCACTTGCTCTTTCCCAGGGCCATGGCTCAAATTTACAGCCCGTCAGCAACTAGCACCGCTCCCGCTCCCACCACCATGCAATCGCAGTTGCTTTCTGCCTACTGATTCACCCACCAACACTCCATTTCCTGGACCGAAGAAGAGACCAAGGCTTTCATCACTCTGTGGGTGGAGCAAAAGGTCCAGTATTCCCTGGTGAAGTGTTACAGGAATGAGACGGTGTTCCAGGAGATCTTGGTCCAAATGGCACAGCAGGGCTACACCCGGAACATGAACCAGAGTTGGCATGGCAGGAGGCCAAGAACTTGAGGTGCAGATACAGAGAGGTCCAGGACAACAACTTTGCCTCTGGCCGTGGGAGGCAAACATCACCCCATTACAAGCTCCTTGACTGGTTTCTTTGTATGGATGGAGCCATCATTGCATCCTGCCTGTATGATTGCACCTTGGTGAGGAATCAGAGGCGAGTGGATATGGGTACAATAGGCTACAACATATGCATGATGGAGTGAAGACACTACACAATCCTGCTGCATTTCCAAATTCAGCAGAATGGAAGAGTGTCGGCCCCAGATGAAATGAGAGATTGGGATTTAAAAGAGTGTGCATATTTTTTCTTTTTTTTCTTCTTTTTACGTGTGCGCACAGCCAGAAGTTAGAAAGCTGGTAATGGAGTCTGGCCTTTCCTTGTTGTCTTTTGTCATCAGCACCCTGATGACAGCGAGAGGATACCTGCGGAGCCACTGGGAGTGCCTTGACTGGATGGCAGAGATTGATCTCTCGGGGGGAAACAAGTAACTCGGGGTCCAGGGAATGTGAACCAATTGAAAGGGAGCTTGTTACGCTATACAAAGTCTGGACACTTGGAGAAATGCAGAGAGGGCCCTCATGAGTGGGGATGTTTTCCACCCCCATTGTATGGTAACACAGAAGATGACAGAGAGGGGGGTACAAAAAGCGATTGTTTGATTGGAGGTTTTATGCAAACCAAAAGGAATCTCCAACACCCCAGCGGGTGAGACCCAAATACAACTTTGCTGCTACCTGCCAGTACATGGCTGCGAGTGGTGGCTACAATCTGCTACCTGCCAGTACATGGCTGCGAGGGGTGGCTACAATCAACTGGGTTGACAACATGCAAAGACTGATTTCAATTTTTACTTATGCTTTAAATGTTTACTACAGGTGCTCAATAACGTATGTGATTTACTCGGTAAACTCCGCATTATGTGCATATCGAAAGGTTAGTTCCAGCCACCAAGTGCTCGCAGATATAAACCTAGATATGAACCCCCATGGGTGGACGGGGATAGCAGCTGTGACCCCCTCCTGGATTCATAGCCCTGAAGAAAGAAACAGCTGGTGTGGCTTCTTCTTCCCATGAAGAAGAACGATTCATGATAGGGGGCAGGAGAAGCGGAGGGTTGGTGGACAGAACGTGGTGGGGAAGAATGCCTGCTCGTGTATTAGGCTTGTCCCGTTAAACCTGTGAGTGGGAAGAATTGTCCAAAATGCACAAGAAATACACTCAGGGCTGCCTGTTTGTTAGACTCTACGTTCTAAACATGTGAGTGGGATGCATGGACTCCAGGGGGCTATCCTCTCGTTTGTTAACACTCACTGTCTCAGCCACACAAAATCAGAATCCCAGAGCTGCTTGGAAAATTTCCATTAGACTTAATTTATTTTAACACAAACCAGAGAGCAAGTTTGGAAGCGTTCCTCTCTTCTGGCTTGGCTTGCTCTGTTCTGTAGGCTAACGTTTCGGCAAGCAAGAGTGGGGGACAGAGGGGACAGCTGGCACCTCGGCGGAGTGCAGCCTGCTCCACTCTGCCAGTTTGCTTTAAGAAAAGACCAGTTTTCCACGCTCCATCATGTTTCTGCACTGGCTGTTGAAAGGTCAAGATTCTAGTGCAGCTGCTGCAAATCTTAGTGTCTGAGCTGGTGCAGACACTCTACCCAGAGCCTGAGCATCCGTGCTGCACCACGAGGAAAGCCGGAGAATTCAGGGGGAAGCTGCTTTAATTTGAACCCTGAGATTAGCCAGGTCCCATCACTGTTCCAGTAGTGTCTTGAATTTCATAGATCGCATTCCTCTTCCTGACCACACTCCCTTCTCCTCCAGACTCAGCTGCAGCTGTTTACACCAGTAAGGAATTCCACCAGGATGCAAATTAAACACCGTTCCTCAGTGGCTGCCTCTAAATCAGAGATTTACCATTTTGAATCCAATTCAGCGATACTTAACTGCAGTGCAGGGTCCTTATAGGAATGAATCAATGTTTTAAAAATGCAACGTGCTCTCCAAGTGCTAAGGATTGTTTTTAATGCTGACCTAGGTTGTACCTCATTAAATAGTGAAACTTCCACTTCTAAAAAATTCAATAGGGGGTGTCGCTTTCTTGCTTTGCAGGTCATGTTAGAGAGGACAGATGCCAAGATGAGTTCTCTTTGAAAGTGTTTTCCTTTGGATAATGCTAAAGGGTGTGTGTAAGTAAACAGGTGGCAGTACAGCTTATTGTTGTGAACGTATTCAACATGTTTTTGCCTTAGTTTGAGGGAGAATATATTTTTAAAATACATAAAATTCTCTGTATTCTTGGGATCTTGGTATGACTCTGTCTACTATCCATTTTGTGAGGGTTTTTTTTTAACTTTATGATGCTCTGTTTATTCTCTCAACATGTGTTCCACAGCCATTTAATTTAATAGTTTACTTTTGTTGTAAAGTCCTACTTTCTCCTAATCTTGGTGGGACCCAAAATAATCACACTGCATGCTGTTTATAGCTGAAATTATGAGACCATATAAGGGAAATGCACATTTTTAGCTAAGGGAAAATATGCAGGAAAGTAGATGCCTTTTTTAAATATGAGAAATCTGAAAATCTTGGGAGGCCTGCTACCATGTAAAGTCATTTTATGAGATAAAAATGGTGTAGAGAATAGCCCAAAGCAAAATGAAGTGACTAATTTCAAAGAAGAAAATAATACTACCTTTTAGGACTTGCATCTGGTCATGGGCATTAGCTAATCGTCAAACACATTTCAGAAATAGCTTTCACAGCTCCAGCAAGGAAATAGGAGAATACTCCAGGGAAGATGCTTTTTCATGCTTTGACACAACTGTTACTAAAATTAAGGAGGAGAAAGATAGACTGAGATAATCAAACAGGAAGGAATTAAGGCAGTTTTCAAGGTACTTGCCTTAGCCTATAGACATATAAGTAACCTCTTTTTTTTTAAAATGGCCAAAATGATAATCTTTTCTGAACTGCTGTAACCCTAAGGAAAAAATAACTTCAGATCTGATGGACTGCCTAGGAATCATTCCACAAATGTTCTCCAAGACTCGGACCACTTTTACATGGTACGGGGGAGGCATGGAAACTTTTGTGAATGCAATCACGGCTCTATTCTCACGGGAATTAGCACATGTGGGAATGTGCTATTCTGCTTTTATCCCATGAGAACACTCATGCATCCCCCAGTGTAGCTTTTACAATGATGGCTGTTCTCACAGGATAAAAATGGAATAGCTCATTCCCACGTGCGCTAATTCCCATAAGATTAGAACTGCGATTGCATTCACAGAAATTTCCCTGCCTCTCTCCCAGTAATGTCTGACTCATTTCAAGGTTACAAATGCTTGTGACTTTTCTCACAGGCTAAGGGGTGTCTTGAAGGTGCTGGTACCTGTCTCTTATACACATCTAGATGTGTATAAGAGACAGGGGCTCTTCAGCTTGGAGAAGAGACGACTGAGAGGAGATATGAGTGATGTGGAACTAATAAACAAGGAACAGTTATTTACCCTCTCAGCTAGTACTAGAACTAGGGGACACTCTATGAAACTCATGGGTGGCAAGTTTAAAACAAATCAAAGAAAATATTTTTTCACTCTGCATTTAATTGGGTTGTGGAATCTACTGCCAGAGGCTGTGGTAAGGGCCAGTACTATAGCTGAGTTTAAAAGAGGTTTGGACAAGTTTCTGGAAGATAGGTCTATTAGCAGCTATTAACCAGACAGGATCAGGGAATATGACGGGAGCTGGGGGAAAACAACAGGGAATGGATCCCCCATTGTGACCTCTTGGGTGCCTCTCCCAAGCCACCGTGATTGGCCACTGTCGGAGACAGGATGCTGGGCTAGATGGACCATAGGTCTGACCCAGTATGGCACTATTTATGTTCTTAAGCTTCTTTAGGGTCAGCTGGGAGTGCCTTCCCACATGTACCACCTGCCCATCAAACAGGGGCATGCAGCAGAGAGTCATTCTCAGTGGCTGCCCCACAATTACAGAAAGCCTTCTCCCTGGAGGTTCATCTAAGCCTGAGCTTACTTCTCTTCCAGAAGCAATGTAAGACTTTCTTATTTGCACGCCCCTGCTGTATGACCTTGATAGACAGATGGTACTTGCAAGAGGCTGCTCCTGGATGACCTCAAGGGCTACAAGAGGCAATAAGCCGCTTTCCTGCTTCCCAATAATCAGTTGTTTTTCAGAGACCAAGAGAGCCCCCCTCTTGCAGACCCCCCAGCTCAGGTTGGGGACTCACTGCTGATGGGGGGAGGTTTTCCTGTTCCCTGCCAATCAGCTGATCAGTGGGAAGGCACCCTCCTTTCTGGCATCACAAAGCCAAAAACAAAGGCTTGCACTTTGGGCAAGGGGCTCCTGGTTTGGCAGGGAATAGAAATGTCCCTTCCTATCTGCAGTGCCTCTTCCTACCAGCCAGGAAGAGTTTTGGAGTGAACTACAGAGTCCTTTAATCCTCAAAGCATACTTTGTTCATCCAGAGAAAGCTGAGCATGTAACTCTCTACCATGGAAGCTAGAGCAGCTTATTACCTTGTTACTTGGCAGCAGGACTCCATTTTAACTGCGTTTTCCCCATTTCCACCAATGGGGAAAACACAGTGAACTCCAATCCCTGCTTGCCAGTTCATTGTAGCCTTGGTTTTTGATTTGAGTAAATATTTGTTTTATTATATCTGGTGTTTTCCTACAGGGAGGAGACAACTTAAATCTTTGCAAGTGCTGTTTGCCTTCTGTCCTCAAAATAATGGGCTGTAGACAAAAGCAGAGTGTAGACAAAAGCACAGGGTTTAAAAAAATCATTAACAGATGGGAGGGAGAGTGTTTTTTCCGAGGTCCCTTGAGGATAGCACTGAATTTGAGCCGAGGAGAGAATTCAGCTGGGAGGGCAGGAGGGATTTTGCTTGTGCTACAGCACCATGCCCTGGCTGTTTTTATTGCTGTCTCTTTTTCACATCTGCAGACCCGTGTTCTCCTTCCTGTTGTGTTTGAGAGGGATTTTGGTTCGTTTTTACTTCTCTAATAAATGACTTTGTTTGGGGGAAAACTGCAGACCCAGAGGAGAAGGAATGGCTTGGGCCTGCTTCCTGTGAGCTCAACCTGCCCTGCTAATTCCAGCACAAGGAATGCTGGCCTTGAGCTCTGGGAAGGGTGAAAACGACCCACCTGCCGGGATAGAGGAAAGGTGGGATGTGATTGCGTGTGGGTACACTCTGTGTGCGTATTTTATGGGTGCCAAGGGCGTAGCTATTATAGGGACAGGAGGGGTGGCTGTGCTGGGACTCTCGAGTCTGGGGGTCCACACTCCCTGGAGCAGTCACAGGTTAGCCCCTGCCACCGAGGGGATGGGGGGGGGGGAGGGGAAGGATTCAATCTTCTGCACCAGGCCCATTCCAGCCTAGCTCCTCCCCCGATGTATGCTATAATTGCTTGCCTTTCCTCCACCATGATTTCAAACCTTCTTTTTCTCTTTCTCCCCTTTCTCCAGGCTTGGTAGCCTTCCCCTCCAACAGCAAACACTCTCCCTCTTCCATAAGATGTAAATGTTCTTCCTTTCCACCCTCTTTCTTCTAATTCTGCCCGTCTCTTTCCCGCTCCTTTAAATTATGATCTTTGCTCCTCCTATGAGATCAAGCTTTTCAGAAAGCTTAGATATAAAGCACCCTGCTCCCACCACCCTCCCCGCTCCTCCATCTGTATCATCTTGTTAAACAGTCAGCTGGCCAAAGATTGACTCCATTATGGCCCTGGTTCTCAAACTGAGGGGCAGGTCCTCTGGTCATGAGAAGGAGCTCAGATGAGAAGGGTCCAAGTAGGTGTATGTGGTGATAGTGATGGTGGTGAGGCCTCAGTTGCCTCTGACAAGGGGAAGGGGCGGGGACATGGATCACGAAAATTTGAGAACCAACTTGTATGGTCAAACATCACCATTATCCTGTTGTGACTGTTTGCTCCAAAGCTGGGTGAATAAGGATTATTTTATGCATAAATTAATGCTTGAGACGACCGTCGGTGACCCCGTGGCTTTTTGTTACAACTTACATGATGAACCACCTGCTGCTGTAGCTTTAATTATCACCAGCGCTGTTCTGTGTCTGGCCAGAAGAGGGCACTCCGTTATCAAAATCACTTTCTTGGCACCACCCTTCACCTGTGTGGCACCTGCCGTGCGTTGGAACTTAGGAAGTGAAATCTTCTACCTATCCTTGATTTAGCTCTGTGAATTGTGCCTGGTGGCAGCTGTTAGTTTCAGAACATTACAGCAATTCTGTAACCACCAACTTTAATAGAGTTATGTTTTTTCATCATTATTATTATTATTTTATTTTGGAGTTATGGCTAATTGCTAAGATGCTATAATAGTGCAATAAAAAAACTTTTATTCCTATACATAAGCTGCAGGAAAGGAAGACTTCTACATCATTAATTATTTAGAATCATGGAATTGTAATTAATAGAAAAGTAGTGTTGGAAGGGATTCTAACGGGTCATCTAGTCAAAGCCCCTGTTTTGATGCAGAATAGCTACAACTACAATATCCTTGACAGATGGCTGCCTGATACTTAATTCATAGGGGTTATGTGAAGTTAATGTTTGTTAAGTGCTTTGAGATCCTTGGGTAGAAGCCAGTGAGGGGTAGAAATGCAAAACAATTCATTGTCAGTCATAATTAGCAATTATTTATGCAAACAAAATTGCAAACTCTTAATGAATTGGGCCAACCAGTTGAACTAGCTTTTAAATGGTAATTCAGCAGAGACTGCTGAAAAATGCTTTTGAATTGATTCCCCCCCATCAGATTTTATCATTTATGATAATTGATTTTTTCCCCCAGCAGTATCCTTCCAGTGGACAGCACTGTTACGTCTGTTTCTGAGCAAGTATCTGGGATTCCCGGAGCAGCTAATGATGTAGAGCCACCTGCTCAAAAGACCGAGGGACTGACAACAGAAACAAAGAGGTATTGTGCATTTTGTAAAACTCAGAAAAAGAAATTTGTCTTAGTATTTTCTGCTTTCAGATATGTGTCTTACTGTTTAACGCTGAAAAAAACACCATTGGCTCCTGTTGGTTGGGAGACTTTGGAAGGAAGTAGCTGACTTGTATCTTATTTTGTTTGGAAATGCACTGTTCTCAGAGGACAGTATTGAACTGGTTCTTATTGCTTTTATGGTTTCTTCTTTAATTGTAGCAAGCTCAGTTTCAAGGTCAAATTATGGCCTGTTTAACTGTTTTCACAGACAGGTTTTTCTAACATCTGACACAACATCTGGTACAGGATGGAATGATTGGTTGGCCCAACACTAGCCCCCACAAGCTAGTTCATTTCACCCCAACTAACATTAATGAAGGAGGAGTTTATCTCCGGCCTTTTTCCCCCCCTTCTTTTTCTTTATACAAAAGAACCTGAAGATCAGTATGGACAAAATAAACCAGACAAGACCCTTTGGTCAGCTCCATAGAAGAAATGGGCATTTATCTCAATTTCTAGGTGGGATCGGGCTATGATGATTCTGAAGAACAGCAAAGAGATGTCTACCAGTCATACACCAGGACTTGAGAAACCTTTTTTTTTTTTTTTTTTTTTTTGGACACCGAACATTTTTTGTCTTGGGACACTCCTGAAATGAATCTTCCTGTCTTCAGTCAGGTTGAAATGAGACCCATACTTGGCCATCCATGCCTGATGCCAGCCAGAACCTGTTCTGAAGATAATAGATGAAGATGTACCACAATGGTGTGGCTACGAATTAGAACATCTTTTGGAAAAGTTGCACAAGTGAGAATTATTAAGGTCTTGCTAGTGGGAGTATTAAGAACATAAGAATGTAAGTAGTGCCATACTGATTCAGACCAATGGTCCAACAAGCCCAGCATCCTGTCCTCTGACAGTGGCCAATATCGATCACATGGGAGAAGAACCAACAGTCACAATGGGCAATCCATTCCCTGTTGGTTACTCCCAGCTCCTGACAGTAAGAGGTTCATCCCGTAAGCTACTTGGTTAATACCCATTAATGGAACTACTCTTCAAGGACTTTTCCAACCCCTTTTTAAAGCCAGCTGTACTACTGGCCTGGACAATGTCCTCTGGCAACAAATTCCATAAGTTAATTGTGCATTGAGTGAAAAAGTACTTCCTTTTATTTGTTTTAAATCTACCAGCAGCTAGTCTCCCCTAGTTCTACTACTATTAGAGAATGGTTATTTACACTCTCAATCTGCTCGTTCCACACCACTCAAGATCTTATAAACCTCTATCATGTCCCCTCTGTCTTCTTTTCTCTAAGCTGAAGAGACCCAGCTTGTCAAGCCTCTCTTTGTACGGAAGCCGTTCTGTACCCTTTATCAGTCTCATTGCCCTTCTCTGTAACTTTTCTAGTTCAGCTATGTCTTTTTTTGAGATGTGGCGACCAGAACTGCACACAATATTCCAGGTGCGGTCGCACCATCGATTTGTATAGAGGCTTTATGACATCCTCATTTTATTCTCTATCCCTTTGCGAATAACTTCTAACATTTTGTTTGCTTTCTTTACTGCTGCTGCGCACTGGGCTGAGGATTTCAGTATATTGTCCACAATCACTCCCAGATCCTTTTCCTGAGTGGTAACTCCTAGCTTAGTACCCAGCATTGTGTACTTCTAGTTTGGGTTATTTTTCCCTATGTGCATCACTTTGAACTTGTCAATCTCATCTGCCATTTAGATGCCCAGAAACCCAGTCTCGTAAGACCCTGTTGCAGTTCTTCACAGTCTGCTCGTGTTTTATCTACCTTGAATAACTTGGTGTCATCTGCAATCACCTCACTCTTAATGCCCTTTTCCAGATCATTAATGAATACATTAGACAGCACCGGTCCCAATACAGATCCCTTGGGCACACCACTTTTTACATCTCTCCATTGTGAAAACGGACCATTTAGTTCTACTCTTTGCATCCTATCCTTTATCCAGTGGACATGTCCTGGGAAACATGCCCCCAGTTCACTTCAGAAATTTAGCCTGTTGGCGATTGATTAGACCTTTTTATGCTATGAGAAAACATAAGAAATGCATCCATCCTAATCACATCAGTATGCAGAAATATCAATAGACACAACTCCCAATATGATGCTTCTCTGAATCACAGATGAAAATGTGTGTTATCACAGCTCATATCTCAGGGAAAAATAACATGAGGACAGATGTCTTTGAGGCAATGTGCAAAATGAAATGTGTGCTGCAGTAAAGCATGCTCCTTTTGCACGTAGCATTCTGGACATGAGTGTGCTAGCGAGCTGTATTGTTGTGGGCTCATAGAGCCAGTGGTTTGTTATGTCTGTAATATCCGATATTACTAATCCGACAACTGGTGGGTTTTTCTCTGGTTTTTGATTTTCATTTTGGTCTTCATAAGATGATTTGTTTGTTCTGTTGTTTCTTATTGCTCTGGCCTTGTTGTCTTGTCCTGTTTTGCTACATATTTGCCAGTTGTGGGGTACATTGCTGGAAATGACGAGATGATCCATCATCCATATAAATGATAAAATACATGATATCAGTAGTATCAGTCGTCGTCGTTGTCATCGTATTATATATATTTTTTCTGTTAAGATATTGTATGATCCAAAACAGTCAAGCATGAGGGAAGGAAGAAAAAGGTCCCACAGGAAAATGGGATAGTTGGCAGGGGTAAAACTTTCTAAGAGAACAGGGAGATGGGCTGAGTATTCTTCTAATGCAGGGATGGGGAACCTTTTCACCTCTCAGGGACCACTTTGAAAATGAGTACAAACTCCAAGGGCTGCAAAGAATTTGGGGTCGGGGTGCTTAAAAGGTGCGGTCAGGAGGGTCC
Organism: Sphenodon punctatus; assembly: GCA_003113815.1. Taxonomy (NCBI): domain Eukaryota; kingdom Metazoa; phylum Chordata; class Lepidosauria; order Sphenodontia; family Sphenodontidae; genus Sphenodon; species Sphenodon punctatus. Next base: position 2,203,877 of record QEPC01013568.1, read on the forward strand.
AAATCATGGATCCGAGCCATGGATCTGTTCCCTATCCTTGTGTGCATGCCCTCATATCTTCTCCCGTACCCGGAATTCAGTCTTTCTGTGATTGAGGGTTTGGAACTGGATCCAAGGGCCAAAGATCCAGGAACTAGAAAGGGGCCAAATAACAACTAGCCACAGGCTGCATTTGACCCTCCTGGGCCTGAGGTTCCCCATCCCTGCTCTAATGAAACTACTAGCAAATTAGACAGATGCACCTTTAAAATTACAATATTGTGTGCAAATCCTTGCATCCCTTTGCCAGGACCTGAGGAAACTGTCTAGATGTTGAGAATTCCTGTTGCTTTGTGCTCTCTTACGTAGTCCTCGTGAGAGAATAGTTTTTACTACCAATTTATTTTGTAGAGCCTTGCTCTGCAGTTACATGTGAAGAGATGAGTGGAATTTTCCAAATGTGATTTCAATCCAGGCAAAACTCACCCAGTTCCAGGTTAAATTAATAACCAGAAACAGATTATTTTGTAGCACAGCACACGGAGGTCTGACTGGGAACTTTATGGCAAGCCTGGGTTCAGTTGCAAATGAATGTGAATTGAGTGTATAGTTTGGTGCAAGACATTTAAGCCAATCCTTTTGTCTCTGCTATTTGATTATTAACACTAACCATAAACATTCAGTGCCTGAACGATTAAAAATCAGATTGCAGGTCTCTGTGTTGTGTTCCTTCTCCACATTTGTGACTTTAAAGGGGTATTAACACAACGCTTCCCTGATACAGTCGAGAATTCTTTTGCTGGTATTACTCAATGGACTTTCACTGCTTTTGTGGCTTCTGTGTCATGTTCCTGTATTGAGGGAGTGAAAACAAGTTACTCTTCTCTCAGCACTTGGAGTTAACAAACTCAAGCTGCATCATCCTCTTCACGTCACATTTCACCATCATTTAGATTCACCAATGCAGCTAATCCTCGCATCAGCGATTGCTTTCCATTCCTTCTGGTTTTGATTACAGCAGTCTAAAGCAATCTAAAATCAAATCCACCGCTTGATTTTCTTGTCTGAGATTGATTCTTTTAGAAGGGATGGATTGTTCTATTTAGCTTGACAAGCTCGCTGAGCATATAGGAGATGGAAGTACAGATGGGATGTCAAAGCCTTGTTGTTTTTTACAAAGTGCCTTTTTGTTTGTTATGCGTGCGTGGGGGAGGGGGGGATTGTGTGAATTGGGTCATGATAAAGCTCTGATGCATGTCTAGCCTACTTGAAGGGAATGTCTATAATAAAAGCAGCAAGACAATGTACATTGAAATGATGTAGGACAGGAAGATTAGGACCAAGTGACATGACATAATGACTGTGAGTCTGGGACACTTTCCCCCTTCTTCTGGGACATGGAAAAGGAATTGTTGTTTGGATCAGTGAGAAGAGCCTTTCTCCGGATCCATCAGTGAGTATAACTGGGCTTCCCATCTTCGGTGTCTCCTCCATGTTACAAGGTCTTTTATCTCCTGGTCTCTAGCTTGTTCGGGCAGCAAGCATTATGAGCAAAGTGTGCAAAGTCAAACCATCATCTTCTGCAGGGAGTGGAATGTATTCAGCATAACCCTCTCCAGGCAACTGCTGAGAAAAGCTGACAAATGCTAGGATGTGTTCTATCTTGCCCCTTTATAAAATATCGTAATCTCTTGGCTCTCCCTGTGTGCCCCCTGAGGGGAAGAAACTAGGGGGCCCTTCGGGCTTATGAGCCTGAATCCGAAGTCTCAGCAAGGCCAGTAGCAGCTGTGTATACACAGTAAATCCACAGAAGCAATCCGGTTGAAGCAATTTGTACGGGAATCGAGGGCACAGATGGAATTGCATTCCGATAGGGCGGGGGATGGGAGAACTGTTTTGTACATCCCCTTTCTGACATGACCACGCCCCTTCTTAATTTCATGACCTAGTCGCCTGAGAAATGGGCAGGGTGAAGGGGTCCCCACCACTTTCCAACATGAACCACACCGCTTTTCCAAGCATCATGATGCTCAGAAGGGGTGGAGCCAGGTGGGAGTCGGGGGAGGGGGAAAGCATGCAAAGTTCACCCCCCTCCTAGTACCCATGTCTGGAATATCAGTTTAATTGTGAAGAGTAGGGTTTTGCCGGTGGTTTGTGTTTAAATGCAAACAGTGAGGTTTCAAAGGATTCTTGTTTGTTTGAAACAACTAGAAATTCAACACCATTTTTCTTCCCTTAAAAAGTGTTGTTTGAGATGTATTGTGGCTGCATCTCTCTGGGTGAAGGGAAACAATATTTTGTTAGTGTGTGTTTTGTAAATGTCGAACTTGGTGTTCAGCCTCTTTGTCTGCATATTTCAGTATACAAAAATGGTGGGCTGTAGCCCTCTGTTTCCTAGCTTATAATTACAGGTCCCCTCCGGCAATATATGGTAATTTCTTTGCCTCTCAGACACATTCAGTAGTGTGAAAATGAGTCCGTCATTACACTAATTATTCCACAAAGACTATTCAAATAGCATTAATCGTCCAGCTTAACCCCTTAAAAGCATGGCAATAGGTACTCAAGACAGACATGCTCCACCTGAGTTATTCTGTTGTTGCCAGATTTGTGGCATATGTATAATATATATTGTGAATACAGTGAATTTATAATGAGAACAGGGGGGTGAAAGTAGACGTGAGGCTGCCATGGCCACTCCCCCACCTGGGGCTGTGTGCAAGATGGCAGCTGCCACTCTTAGGGCCAGGTCAAGGCAGATGTGTGACGGAGCTGGCAAATGAACCCTCTACCACTCCGCCCCTGGCAGAAGAACAGAACAAACGCGTGGCTGGACTGCACCACTAGTGCCCCGCAATGACAGGCAGCCAATCATGGCAGCCATGATGACCCCTGATCTCCATCGGGGATGGGGACGAAAATAAACGTGCTGACGCATGTTGACCCACCTGGGTGGCCGTTGGCTGGGCTGTGGATCTGGGACTAGTTCCAGACCAGCCATCTACCTGGACTGGGGCAGCAACGGGCCTACATCTGGAGGCCTGGAAACAGATGTCCGGATGAGTCTCAGGCCCACGTTGGCCACAGCGTGCCAGCATCACGTCTTTTATCACCCTTTGTGTGTGTGTGTGTGTGGGGGGGATTCATGGTTTGCATTGGGACTCTGTGTGCAAGGGGACCCATGCAGGAAATCTGAGTTTAATCTGTGGCTATGTATGAGCACCTTCTTATAAAGGGTGCCAGTCCTAGTGGGGGTGAGGGTTTGTATGTCAGTGGTGTGTGTTCCAAAATAGGTCACATCTATCTCTCACTGCAGTGTTATACGTGTTTGTGTGTAGCTGTGCCACAGTTGGCAGTGGGCAAATCTGCAGCTTTGGATATAAAGATGAGTTGCAACTTGGAGAAATACTGGAGTAGGGGGATATTAGGAAGTGTCACACTTGAAACATGTAATATCAAGGGTGGTGAACCTTTGTCCTCCTGTAGGTCACTTTAAAAATGAGTAGAAGCTCCGCAGACTGCATACGAATTGGGGGCCATCTGTGCCCTGCATTCATCCCCTTTCCTGGAGTACATTCCCTCATCTCTGCTCCCTTCCCGTGAGCTCACTCTATTTTCATTTGAAGGCAGGAACTGGATCTATGGACCAGATCCAGGAATCGGAAAGGGGTCAAATAAAAACCAGCTGTGGGCCCATGGGCTGCAGGTTTCCTATCCCTGATGTATACAAATTAATGTGTACATATGATATTTGGTAATGTGCAGGATTAGATGACCCTTGACATCCCTTTCCGTACTATGATTCTCTACTCCCTTTCTATTTGAACCTTCTAAATATCCTTGTACTGTAATATGCTGGACACTCCCCTCTGTTAGCTGGATTCAGGAATAGCAAGTGAACATACGAACGGCCATATTGGGTTAGACCAGTGATCCATCTAGCACAGGCCAGTATCCTGTGTCCTGACAGCCACCGTGTTTCAGAGAAGAGCACAACAGGTCATGATGGAGCGATCCATTTCTTTTACTCCCAGCTCCTGACTGGATGCGCCAGTGCTTTCGGACATGGTAAAAATGTGGCTTGAAGTTCCCTTGAAAGCATCATGGGGAGCTTCCGTTCGGCGCTTTGTGACGTCCAAACTATTGTGTCATGTGGCAATGCAGCTGGGGACTTTTCAAGTGGTTCCCAAAAACTTCCCATAGAGTTATCACATGGCACAATAGTTACATGTCACAAGTGGAAACCTCACTTGGATTCTGAGTGGTGATTTCTGCAGTTTTTCAAGATACTTTTTTTTTGGTGATGTCTGAAAGTACCTTTCATTGGAGCATGTACTTTTAGAACACGATCTGAGTTTTAGTCCTACTCGGACTGTGGGAATTCCAATAAGAGCTATACTGAAGTAACTACTTTAAGTGAATTTAAATGGAAGTCACTACTCCACTCCAGTAGCATTTGTGTGAACATTTATTATAGTTTTAAGACAGTCCGTATAAACTGAAGTAGTACTGGGTCATTTTCCACACTAGCTGAGACTGAATGATCACTGAACCACAATCATCACCCTTGCACTGATAAGTTTAACATGAACAGTTACTTTGAAATGCAAACCAAAGGGGAGTATGTACTCCTGATTTTTAGAGTACATACTTCTCTTCCTACTCTGAATATTAACATTGGTTTAGTGCTCTGTTTGTGTGTAGACTTCAGGCGTAAAACAGAAATAAGGCCCAGCTACATCAATTAACCACTGGAACGTGGTTTTTGTTATGGATGGAATTCAACCAGAGGGCAAAATGCTGATATTTATATGGTAGATTGTACCCTAACTACATAGTCAAGAAAGGATATTGTCATGCTACAGTGTTCTGGGCTATAGAGTTGTATAGTTCTGTGGGGTTCTGAAATACAGGATTGCCTCTCAAAATACAGGTAAACTGGAAACTTTACCCTGATGTTCTATGATTCCTGCATTCTCTGGTCTGCCATGGAAATTGATAGTCCTATGAATACTAAAAGGAAAATACAACACCTTGTCAAAGTAAACTCAGAATTTTCAAGTAGCTGCAGGCCATGTTTGGCCCTGAGGTTCCCTCCCGCTAAGTTAAAGTCTGCAAATGTTGATAAAACAGAAGCATTGTCCTTATTAAATATTTAATTTCTGAGAAGTAGATATCTTACCTCCCTGAGGAGGAGTGTAATTGCTCTCTGCCCATTGGGTATAAAATACTGCATGATCACACTGGCAAAAACAAGCAGCATTTTAAAACTTCCTTTTGGGCTGCATGTCCATAAAATGTCTCTGTGGAGGAAACACAATTGCATTAGTGTACTCGGAAAGTATCTCTAGCTATTTGCATATCCCTAGGGCTGATGCCGATCTTGATGATCTTGAAGTAAGTCCACAATAACTCTCTTGATGCCAGTGGGGTCTGCATCTATCCCAGTGTCCCTGAGATAAGAATATGACCATTAGGCTTTTCTATATATTTAACTATCCCGTGAAAACGATTCCTTTTGGATTTAAATGCATGTAAGGCATTGATTTGCAGAGTTCTTTGAAAGGGATGGTTTCTTTGCTAAAAGTGTCGGACCTTCCCAGGTGTTCACTCTCCTCCAGTCTTTACAGTAGCTCAAACCGCTGATGATGATATAATTTTGGTGTCCCCTCTGACTATTCTGTTTAGTCTAGATCCTTGTATTTCTCAAAGTCCGTGCATGAGTGCTTCAGACTATTAACAAACTGTATTCTCCCACAGCACCACTGTAAGGTAGGGAAATGCTGTCCTCTTTTTTACTAATGAAGAGCTGAGGTATAAGGCAGATAAAAAGAATAACCCAAGATCATGCAGCCCGTTTCTAGCTGAGATGGGAATTGAACTAAGTCTACCTTAAACAAAGATAATGCCCTACACACCAGACCTACCTCAGCTCCCCACTTTATTTTGTGTCCTTTCTGGTGAGAATATTTGTCCCCTTTTCTTCCTGAAAAGACCTAGCTGAGGATGGGTCTCTCTGGAGAATGCCACTGTTAGTCTCAGCCAAAAGGGTGCAGCCACACAAGATGCCTACTGCACCTTGGGCAGCCGTACCCCATTCCGAACAGTCTTCACCACATAATGCAGTGCATCATGTGACTGGTGGCCACCAGATAGCCCTCTCCCTCCTCCGTGTAGCAGAGCAGGCAGCTGGTTGGCTGCTACATTCTGTGTCCTTGGGAAAAGGCAGTGGATGCAGTGCATAGCTGCTTTAGCCAAAATGGGGTAAGGCTGCCCAAGGTGCGGCAGCTCCGGTGCCCGGTCACCGTCCCCACTGCATGATGAGGCCTACTGCGGGGGTTTGAGTGGCAGCTGCTAGTTCTAGTCCCACGTGGCCATGTCATGGCTGGGGGCGGGATAGTGGAGGGGTCAGGGGAGGGAGGCAAGGCAGGGCCGAGCACCCGCACGTGTGGCCGGCACCTAGACCTGCCCGGCACCATAGTGGGAGGTCCGACAGCAGCCTACACAGCTTCTCCTGGTGATGGTGGAGGACCATTTGCTCTGCTCCCCATGGTGGCCCCACAGTGTGGCAGTTATGCTTGCCCACCATGGGGCCACTTGGGGATCAGGCCCTTTGCAGCTCATGTGGCTGCACCCAGAGAAGAGTCACTTGGAAGGCCCAAAAGCATTGGGATGAGAATAGGACATGATGCTTGCAAGGAACATAAGAAATGCTATATTGGCTCAGACCAACAGTCCATCTAACTCATCATCCTGTCTCCTACAGTGGCCAACTTCGGTTGCTTCAGAGGTCACAACGGGTCATAGTGGAGTGGAGTGTTCACTCTCAGCCCAGCCGCCAGAGATCTCATCCCCTGATCAGCTTGACTAATAATCATTTATAGGCCTATCCTCTAAGAAATTTTCCAATCCTTTTTGAACCCAGTTCTGTTCCTGGCCTTTACAACATCCTGTGGCAATGAGTTCCACTGATTAATTGTACTTTGAGTAAAAAGGTACTTCCTTTTTGTTTTAAATCTGCTGCTGGTTATTTTCATAGAGTGCCCCCTAGTTGAGTTATTTTGAGAAAGCGTAAAAAACCCACTCCGGTGGCACCATTCATGATTTTGTAAACTGGTACTCGGAATAAGGTTGCCACCCAGCTGGAAAAGGGGAGGGGTTCTTTGTTTAGTGTTTGAACTGGCATCTGACCTGGATACCAAAGTCAGGAAATTGATCTTGTAGGGTGGCTGCTTTATTTGGCTGTTTGGAATTAAGACACTTTTTAGCACAGCTTCCTCTTTAGATGATGGGTAGTTTTAAAATTTGCATGAATTGACTGGTGAGGTTGCAGCTCGTCTGCATAC
>QEPC01013568.1:2215575-2241470 GCA_003113815.1 Sphenodon punctatus
CCCCAGCTCCTGTCTCTCAGATTGTAAGCCCTAGGGGCAGGGACCGTGTCTGTTTTATTACTTTGTAAAGTGCCAGGTACACTGCTGGCGCTATATAAATGTTTGTTAATAATAATAATAATAATAATAATGAATATACATAAATGTGCATATGCATATTTATGCAAGTTGGCAATAGCTTTTTTCCCCAAGACCAGAGACAACCTAACTCAGCACCCACTATCTTCTTAGAAGGAGGGACATGAGAAGGTAAAAGTGGGGAGCCAAGGCCTGCATGATTTTAGCAAGCTATGCCGCTGCGAGGCTCTAAGAAACAGCATGTCGGACCACAGTTTCTGGTTTTTGGTCTTCCATCAGTTGTCACTGGGATGAAACTACCTTCTAGGAAATAAATTGCATGGTGAATTGCACAATCACCCTGACCAGTTTCCACCCTGTAGGAAGGAATTATCACCACCCTGTGGTTTCACTTGATTTCCTTCCTAACATTTTCTTTTGCATGAAATCCTTTAATGTGTGTTCCATTTTATCAGTCATAATTAATTGCTAGCTTTTCTGTGTTAACTGTGTCCCAGAAGACCTCATTTGCATACCTTTGTCAGCTTACCAGGGGGGTCCAGATACAGAAGGTTTCCAAGACCTAAATAGGGATGCTGGTTATTTCATATCTTTTAATGCGACTGACCTCACATTCAGGTTAGACTCGGAAGTGCCATCAGCAACTGAGCTTGGAAAATGGGGGAATCAATAAATGCATTTTACGAAAGCGCCTTTTAATCAATCAGACCTCCTTTTCTTGTGAGATACAATGGCCATGCTTTACAAATACTTGAATAGTTTGTTCTTTGATTGTCAGGAGGAAAAAAAGGTGAACACGATGAAATCAGGAATCCCGATCTATGGCTCCTTGTAGTGAATTACATTTAACTAGTTCCTTCTTTAGACCCGACATGCCTGTGTCGGGATCCTGCCCATGAGACCAGGCCTGGCCAGAACAAGAGACTGAGTAGAGCCAGGGGTCAGTGACCACCAGGATATCATTTACATCCAGCGTCTGGGCCATGGGGGTAGGCAAGAAGCGTACTTTGAGAGTCAGGCAGGGATCTGAGTCCAAGCAGAGCCCCAAGGGTGACAGAAACAGCTGGGGTGCAGGAGCCATGACTGGTGGAGCCAGGCCTCGGGTTGTTCAGGCCTGGAGTTTCCTGCGACCCAGGAAGCGCTATAGGAGTCCCCAGCCCATCAGGGTGCAGGTCATTGGTGGCCAGTCAGGAGCCTGGCAAGGTGGGTCAAGGTTTGGAAGAGACCATAAGGCCGTGCTTCCACAGTTTCTCATTTCTATAGCGCTACTAGGCGTACGCAGTGCTTTACAGTCACAGATTTTCAGAGACAGGTCCCTGCCCAATGGGCTTACAATCTAAGATGGACAAGGGAAGACACACGTACATTCCTATTTTACAGATGGGCAAGTGAGGCTGAGAGGTTGTGACTTGCCCAAGGCCACTCAGTGAGCTCCTGGCTAGGGCAGGATTCAAACCCTGTCTTCCCAGGTCCAGAGCCAGCACCTTATCCACTCCACTCCACTACACTGGCTCTCACCACAGCAGCCTGGTGGGAGTGTGGATCCTCCTGCTGCCTATGAACTCAGCGGCTCAGGGCCAAGGCCCATGTTCCCCTTGTGGCCTCCCCCTCCCTCGTCCTTATCAGTACACCTCTTCTAAACCAGATAAAAAGCAGTTCTCCAAAGTGACCCAACTTTGTTATGTAAATGGAGATGATTGATACAAATCAGTTCCGTGAAGCCTGATTGGCATGACAAGCTAAGGGTTGCCCTAATGTGTGAAACTCAACAGATTGCTTTTCAGGAGTGGGTCTGGTTTACCTAAAACAAGATTACACACTGCATTTGGGATTTGATCCCCTGTGTCCTGTGACACATTCTGGTAATTGCCACAATTTATTTATATTTGTACCCTGCCCTATCCCAAATGTTCAGAGCAGACAACAATTCATAAAAGATAAATAAAAACAATAAATAGATAATAATATTTTTTAAAAGCCTCTTACAACTTGCAGTTATTAGTCATGCCAAACTATGCTGACAGCACCACTGTGGCGCTTTCAGACATTACATGGATGACTGCGACTTTGTAACTGCAGGGATTAGCACATGTGAGACTGCACTAATCCCCTGTTATCACTCGAGAACACTTACGCATTACCGGGTCCCCAAAGGTAGCCTTTATAAGGATGCATGTTCTCGCGTGATAAAAGGGGATTAGTGCGTTCTCACAGGTGCTAATTCCAGCAATTACAGAGCCGTGGTTGCGATCATGCAAGTTCCTCCCCCCGCCCCATCCCTCGTGTACTGTTGGAAAGTAGCCTGTTTGTGTTATGGTACTACAGAGAGGCCCAAGCTGCTTTCACACATTACAAAAATGGGCTATTATAATAACCTGAGATAATACCAGGTATTATAATTCCACATTTTTGTAATGTGTGAATGCACTATTTCCCTTTTATGCTGCAAGATCTTGGGTCATTGTAAGAGCCACCAGATATGGCAAAGCAAGGTACAGGGTGCTTGCCGATGTTCCGAGGGGAGGGGACTTTGATTTTAAAAAAACGAGAGGGAGATGACATGAGTCTCTGATTGTGGGCACAGGGATTCTATAGTTATTTTCCCTTCCATTAAAAACAATAATGCAGTGCAAGACTGGATTTTGAGCCCTGCATCACATTATTAATTTTAACGGGAGAAGGGGAAAATAACAATAGAATCCCAATGCCTATGATTGGGGACTCAAGTGATCTCTCTCTTGTCAGTTTTTTTTAACAGACGTTCTCTTTTCCCACCCCCCACCCCCTCCCCTGTTGGCAAGGACCCATGGAGTCAGGCCCAGATGTGGCTCTTACAATGACCCAAGATCTCTCAGCATAAAAGGGGAATAGTGCATTCACACATTATGAAAATTGCGGAATTATAATACCCGGTATTATCTCAGGTTATTATAATAGCCCATTTTTGTAATGTGTGAAATAGGCCTAAGATAGGGGTATCTGCAGAACTGAATTCACACGGATGCAGGGGGCAGGAGTGTTCCTTCACCTTGCCCCTTTCTGATGTGACCACGCCACTTTCGGAGCCTTGTGACATCATGAAAGGAGGCCCATGGCCCTCTTTCATTGTGTATGTCCCCTGCCTGAAGAGATAAAAAGGGATGGGGCTAGACAGGCACCAGGGGGGTGCAGCTGTGCCCCCTTGCACCCGTTATTCAGTGTCCATGGCCTCAGACAGGATCAGGGCCCCATTGTACAGAGTGCTGTGCACATTACAGGATGGTCTCTTCCTTGAGCATTAAACAAACTCAAACAATGGAAGTAGCTAATGCCCATATGCAGCCCCTGAAGGGTTAACTTACAGTTAGTAAGAGCATAGAGGGCGGGTTAACGGAGCTGCCACTGGGGCGCTATAGAGCAGCTAGAGGAAGCAGCGGGGTGGCAGATGATACTACTGTTGAGCCAAGGAGCATCGAGGGATACATCACCTGACAAGGGCAGCAGTTGCTCTGCAGTCACACTGCCTCAGGTTTCTGTAATCCCTTCACTGTTCTTCCTTGTTCCTCTCCTCCCCATCCCAGAGCAGTCAACCCTTTGGGAATTATTTGCTCTCTGTGTGCCAGGCTCATACGGAGGGTATTTTGGCTTGTGCCTGTAGTTAAGGGTGTTTTGTGGCCCTTGTTTCTTGAGGTCCCAGGTTTTGAGGCCTAGATATGTGACCTCCTGCTTAGCTTAGGGTGCCTATCCCTGATCTAAGATCTTGATCCTTCAGTTTACTTCCTTTGACTGAACCTGCGCAAGGCAAATTACAGACCCAGGCCCTAAACTGGAAATGGCCATTTTGAAAAACCAGCACATCTTGTTAATATTAATAATGAAATACATTCATCAGATGTGCTCCAGAGACCCACTGTATTCTTGAATCTCCACTGTCAGTAGTCAGTAATTAATTGAAGAGCTATCAGACCAATTTCACCAGTGGCATCAGCAGGTGCAGGACTCGGAGGACATGCACACAATGGTAGGGGGCAGATTCATGGCACAGATTCATAAACTGGACCCGCCTCTTCTTCCTCCTCTGGCTTATCCTGGAGACCCATCATTTTCACAGAACAAAAATGCAAACAAAAATCATCTTCATTTGCAAAATGCAATAGAGCTTTGAATGAGTTCATCCCTATTACACAAATAACCAAGAGACACATACAAACTAGCTATAAATAAATGTAAATGTCATGATGTCATTCATAGCTTCAAGTGCCCTCTGCTCATATTTTGTGATGCTGCTGGAAGTCTTGAATCTGCAACTGGGTCTTTCATTTAGCTGCATTCGTTAGCCTTCTTCACTATAATTTGCAGCCTGGCTTTGTCTTTTCAGTGGTACTTCTGCCAAGAAGTGGGAGCTCTTTAAGCTATTTTTTTCCTAGTGCAGACTGATTTCCAAAGTATGGGTCTGGAGTGGACCCCAGGTTGGGGTCATGGCATCTTTAGGTGGGATCACAATTCAGATTGACATGCCACATGCTTGGCATGTCTTTACTGCTGTCTGGTGTCACAGAATTATATTGGTCTCAAAATAAAATGGTGTCAGCAAAAAGCTGTGGAACCAGCTACTCGGAGGAGGGGAGCCAGAAGCCAAATCTAGCAACTTTCCAATTCCTGGATCTATCCCATTGATCTGGTCTCTGCCCTCAAACAATGAAGGAATGAGCTTATGAGAAGGAGGCAGAAATGAGGGCATGCACTAAAGCTAGGATGCATTAAAGCTAGGGTGGCCATACCTCCCCTTTAAAAGAGGATGCTTATGAGAAATACACGATGCACAACTGCTTTGGTTTCAGTGCAGCCCTGCACCATGTATTTTAAAGGGGAGGTATGGCCACCCTAACTGAAGCAGGGGTGGGGAGCTTGAGGCCCAGGGGCCAAATGTGGCCTGTGGATAGTTTTTATTTTGTCCCTTTCCTGTACCTGGATCTGGGCCCTGGATCAATTTGCCACCCCCCAAGCGCTGAAAAACTGAGCTCAGGGCAAGGGAGTAGAGAGGATGACATGCACACAATGATAGGGGACAAATTCATGGCACAGACTCATAAACTGGACCTTCCTCTTCCTGAGCACACCCCTAAAGCATCCCCCCCTAATTTTCAGAGTAGCCCCTGGGAGGGAAAAGGTTCCCCACCCCAGCACTAAAGGATAGAGAAGTGACGCGTGGCATGTATTCATCACCTGCACCTTCTTTTCTCAGCTCTAGGAATTTTGTGAGGAAAAGTTCCCACCCTAGGCTCAACCGACTATCGTCCCCTTTGGACCCCAGACTCCCTTAGTGCTTAGCCAGTACTAATGGGTGGTTGTGGGGCATTCCTGCTTAGCGCTGGCTGGCAGAAGCAACTGAGAAGGGAGTCTGGGGCAGGCAGCTGTGGCGTGACAGACACACAGTTGATGATTCAGCTGCCCTGGGGTGTGGTTGGTTGGTGACCCTCATGTAAATGCTCCTGTGGCCACCGCCACGTTGGCCACAGGCTAGTTGCAGCTCTGCTATGATGAAATTTATGTACATTTGATTCCTGTGTGCTTTGATGGGATCATTTTCACTGGTGTAAATCCAAAGTCATTTAATTAACTTTCAAAGCAAGTACAAATCATGGGGATGCACGGGTCTGCTGTGGAGTGGTTCCGATCTTCCTGCCAAGGAGGCCCCAGAGAGTGGTGATGGGTGATTGCTCATTGTCCTTTCGGGAACTCCCTCGTGGAGTCCTGCAGGGTTCTGTTCGGTCTCCCCTCTTGTTCAACGTGTATATGAGGCTGCTGGGCGAGGTCATTGGGAGGTTTGGGGTGAAGTGCCATCAGTATGCTGCTGACACCCAGCCTTACTTCGTTTCCTTGGACCCAGGTCCTGCAGTCTTGGTGCACACCTGATGCCTGGCTGCTGTCAGGGTCTGGAAGAGGCTAAGCTGACTCTGTTGTTGATGGGGTGCAGCCCCCTCTGCTCACTCAGATTCGCAGACTTGGGGTGCTTCTGGACCCCTTTCTGCACCTGGATTGTCAGGTTGCGGCGGGGGCCAGGAGCACTTTTCACCAACGCCATCCGGTGAGGAGACTGAAGCCTTTTCTTTCTGACATGGATCTGGCCACTGTCATCCATGCTTTCATCACCTTCAGGCTGGATTTTTTAAAATGCACTGTACGTGGAGCTGCCCTTGATGACTATTCAGAAGCTGCAGCTGGTGCAGAATGCGGTGGCTAACCTCCTTTTGGGAACGAGTCACTGGGAGAACATGACACCAGTGCTCCAAAGTCTGCACTGGCTGCCTATAGCTCTCCGGGCACATTTCAAGGTGCTGGTTTTTGACCTTTAAACTCCTAAATGGTCTGGGCCCCACATAACGGAAGGAACGTCTGTCCTTCTGAGCCCCATTGTGGCCCCTGTGATTGGCTGGGAACATCTCCCTGTGAGCACCATCTGCTAGTTTAGTTCATACAACAAGGGCTCGCAGGGGGGCTTTCTCGGTTGCTGCCCCATTGCTGAGGAACTCCCTTCCCCTGGAGGATGTTTGAGCCTGAGTGTCTTCTGGAGGCAGTGCAAGACTTTTTTGTTTGTAAAGGCATTTGGCGGGTGGGCATAGGGGCGGGGATAGGGATTGGTGGGAGGTTTTTTGGGACGTTGGGCTTGGAATGGGTGGTTTGGGGATGAGGGTAAGGTTTTTTGTAATGTATTTTAATGACATTTAATTGTGTTATGTTTTTACTATCGTAAGCCACCCTGAGCCTTTTGTAAAGGGTGGCATATAAGTTTAACTAAATAAAATAAATCCTAGAACAGAAGTATAATTTTAATTCAGAGTTACTCGTTTGTCCCAGAGGCAGTTTTCTGTCTGAAAGCAGAATTGCCAGGATGCGTTGACCTGGAAAGGGAGTGGGGAAAGGATCCCTCACCCTTTTCTGATGTGGTTACATCCCTGAGGACCATCATGATGCTGGACAGGGAGAACGGCCATTTTGGAAAGGGATAGGGGAGTCTGTGTGTCCTGTGCCCATTCCAGCATGGCCCCTCTCACTTCAGAGCATCATGCTGTCATGACACCCCTTGGGTAGGGCCATGATGGATAAGGGTGGGAGAGCCCGTTTACTGCACTCATTTCTAACATGGCCATATTTCTTTAAAACAGAACCTCAAATAATCCAGGAGACCAGAGATGATTCAGAAAAACCGAGAGATTTTGGGTCAGATCTGAAGGGATGATGACCCTAGCTGTGCAGTCCTACACAATTTCACACTTACACACTTACGCCATTCCACTCAAGGCGTAACTTTTTTAGTTCATCTAACCTTTAACATTTGAAAGGGACTCTTTCATTTTTCTAATCTCTCTGACAAACGAACTTTGTTTAAATCCTAACAGATGGGAATTGCTCGCTCCTCTGCCGTTAATTAACCTTGTTGCTTGGTTGAGTGGCTCCGAGGGGTGTGATGCCTTGCCGTAGCTTTCTGTGGCAGAGCATTACATCACCGCTGCCAGCATTGCACCCTTCTCTGAATTCTCTCCCTCCTTTCCCTCTCTGTACCTGCCCATTCATGGGATGCGAGTCAAGCATCTAGACTTGGGAATTCTTGTTTTTGTAAAATTCTCCTGTTCAAATTTGAACTCCTTGGCTGGGAGGAGATAGCAGGCAGGTCTCGAAGGAGAGCAGATACAAAGACCTCCACTGTGAGCGCAGGAAGATGGTGGAGCAGATGATGATCAGGAGGAGATGGGAGTAAGAACTGTGACAATGCATCACTGCCATTGTTTCCTTCCAGTTTCTAAAATCCTGTACTTCGAAGGCTGTTAATACTCTGTGCTGGCCAGTTGGCAGAGGTGTGGTTAATTAAAGGAGTAACCCACGCCCGGGTTACTAAGCTTTACACAGAGCTTGACTTACTTTTTGCCTCGCTTTGCCCTGTTAAACTTTTATTGGTGATGCTGGCACCTCATTTCTGTCTCGATGTGCAGGCTAGCTGTTGGGATTCAGAGCTATTCCAAATGCACTTCACTTTCTTGGATTCCATCGAACACTCCATCTGTGTTCTGTTTATTGATCTTTTCTTGGCACTTACTCCTGAGTCAAACAACAGCATTCCCACACTAGGTGCAAGTATGTCAAAGGAATAAACTCATCGGGATAAGCCGCTTTGCATCTTTCTCCAGTGTTGCTGCTGCTTCAAAGGGCCTGATGCCAAGATTTTCAAATTTAGATCCCTCAGAATGAGGCTTCCAAATCCATCCTTCGGCAGTTCAATGAGTGCCTGAAATGCTGAGCATCCAGGGGGAGAATTTTCAAACACACAAACAACATATAAATGCTGAACTTCTATTGGCTTTTAAGAGTCATTTTTGGTCTCAGAAAAAATTCCTCTCTGTCAATGTCAGTGGTATTTGTGTCAGTGACTAGTCATTGGCATCCAGGTATGAAATGTTCATTTCTATCAACCTTAGGGCAGAGGTTTTCCTGTGACCCTATTTTGAGACCAGTCTAATACCAGAATCCAGTTAGCAACAGAAAGTAAAAACAGAGGTGTGGGTAGTGCGACAGCTCCTCAGCCTGGGGGGAGGGGGGGGACGGCAGCCAACATGGCCCGGGTTGGAACATCGAACAAAGGTACCCGAGAGCCATCCTGCCACCCACATGGCTTGGGGAGATGGGGAGCTAAACACATGTGGGTGTCCCTACCCTGCTCCCACTGCCTCACCCCCTGCCTTGATGGACAGCCATGGCAGCCCCTGCCCCAAGGCGAGGATGGCAGACCAGAACACATGTGCTAGCCTGTTCTTATGGTTTAACTCCTCCCACTCTGCGGACACACAGGAAATGCATGGCTTCCGGGGAGGTCACGCAGTCAACTCTGAAGATACCACACTCATACAGGTGACATATGGTGGGCACTGCCGTGTGCCTTGAAACCTACAGAACAGTATGAACGTGCTTTTAGTCAGTCTGTTCTGAGGCATGCCTGCATACATCAGGGCAGAGTCAAGGTTTTGCAAAGACAAGACAGTGTGCGCTCCCAGTGTGGCTCCTGTATATTAGTTTAGTTTATTACATTTTTATGCTGCTCCCTCCTGCTTCCACAATTCGGGGCGGCTTACAGCAATAAAAATAACAAGTAATATAAAATTCAATATAAAACATAAAACCATTAAAACCTGGCAAAGAAACAAAGAACACCCCCCTAACACTCCCCTCCTCCCCCATCACCCGTCTCCCTCACCAAAGGCCCAGTGGAACAGCCGGGTCTTACACTGTCTACGAAAAGAGGGGAGGTCTGTGGAAAGGTGGACCCTTCGTCTGGCTATTAAAAGCCAGCTCTCCATTTAGAAATGATTGGCATTGTTGTGGGCAGTTCCAGCAGATGGGCTGAGGCTGGGGAGTGAATGGGCAGGGAGGCTGATGTTGTTTTTAACCTGTGTGGCTATTCCAGGCATATTGGTGAGGAAGCAAGCAGCAAATCTTGCTCTACTGTTGCTCGTCTTCCACCTGCTCTTTGAAAACCAGAGCTATCGGGCTTCTTTGCTTTTCGGCAAGCTTCTGGCTTTTCGCCGGTTGCTCCATGCATGGAAATGAGTGGGTTGCGGGAGCGTGCGCCCACCCAACAGCACTATTACATGAGCACTCCACCATGCATCCACTGCGTGGACATGCGGGGGAGCATCTCGTGTAAAGATGGCCACAGGGTGATATGCTAAATGGCATGACCCTGTCTGTGTTGCAGGAGGAGAGAAGAAGGGCTGGATACTCAATGGGTTCCTTATAACAACATTAAACTTGGGCACCACATTTTAGGTGAGTCTGGCAGCAAATGAAATGAAAGATTGTCTCCCCTTAACCCCATCCAATTTTTAAGCAGCTTTCAGTTTCCCAGATTCCTGTTTTAAGGCTTGATGGGATCACAGAGAGAGTCTGATCTCCTGCACAACAGGAGAAATGACTTTACCTTGTAACTCTTACAGTGCAGGGTATTATAATTCCCTACTATTAAGGTGAACACTCTCAAACCCTATAATTTTTGTGGCTCTGGTAGAACACGTCTTGTAGAAAGACATGCAGTCTTGAGTTAAGATTTCAACTGCTTAACATCCTTCCCTCACTAACATCCTCATTAAAAAGGAATTTTACATAATTTTCCAGTTTGATTTTTTTTTTCTAACTTCATTTCCCCACTGCTGGATCTTGTTATGCCTTCATCCACTAGGGCTAAAGGGCAAAGTATCTAAGGTCAGATACCTTCTTTTTACTTACGTGTTTGCAGACTATGTTCAATTAATTTTCCTCTGTGATATGCTTATAGTTATGAGCTCCTCAAGTCTGTATCTAAAGAATTTTGATCCCGTGGCTCCAGCTAATCCTGCTTGTGGCCCTGATCTTGAACCTAATCCTTGGTCCCAATTCTGTATGACTTCCACTCCATATCCTTGCACCCTTGGCAGTCAGTACAACCGTTGCTATACAGACACGTTGGGAAACAAGCTATTTGTCCAGATAGCAGAGGTGTCTGAATGTGTGGGATTCAGCTTTGTAGGGATGTGCGAACCAAGTTCGGGGTTCGTCCCGAACTCGGAATGTTCAACCCAATTGCGAACACCCCGAATCCGAACTGCCGCCGGCCGAACAAAGTTCGGGTTCCGAACCCATTCGGGGGGGGGGGGGGCGAGGATAGACAGGAACCTGGTTTTCCCTCCCCCCTCCTGGCTGCGCGGGNCTGGTTTTCCCTCCCCCCTCCTGGCTGCGCGGGAGGAAGGGGCGCTGGGGATTCCCCCCCACAGCCTCGTAATTTATTTATTTTTTAAAACCCCCAACTCCAGGGATAGACCTACCTGGTGGTGCTGGGGTTCCAGTCCCGGGTCTGGCGGCGGGTTCGGCAGCAGCGGCGCTCTGGAGCGCTTCAGGCCTCTACTAGGCCTTCTGGGTCATGTGACCCAGAAGGTCTAGTAGAGGCCTGAAGCGCTGCGGACCACCGCCGGACCCGAACCCGCCGCCACTACTGCTGCTGCTGCCAGACCCAGGGCCGGAGCCTGACCTATCTGGTGGTGCTGGGGCTCTGGGTCTGGCGGCGGCAGCGGGTCCAGCTCCGGCAGTGCTCTGGAGTGCTGTGTAGGTTGATCCCTGGAGTTGGGGGCGGGGGGTTAAAACAAACAAAAAATTTTTATGAGGCTGGGTTGCGGGAGGGGGTGGAAGGTGAGCCCCGGCACTCCTTCCACCCACGCAGCCTGGAGGGGGGAGGGAAAACTGGGCCCCCCGGCCCCCCCAAACCCGTTCAGACCAAACAGCCTGAACCCCAAATGGTGTCGGGGGGGCAAACCCTGAACGGGCCTAACACCAACCCCCCCCCCCCAGTGTTCACACATCCCTACAGCTTTGATCAGGGACTGAGCATTTACAACACTTAGTGTTGAACCCTTGATTGTTGTGGACAGCAGTTCTCTAGACCAGGCTTACTTGATGTCCCCTGGAAGTAGCAGATATGGGAAGTCTGGATAAAACGAGCGATGCTGCATTTGATAACACATCCCTATCTCTGAAATCTGGTGTTGCCAGAAAATGTTTCAAATTTCTGGTTTTGTGTTCTTAGTGGACAAACATCATGTCTCCCACTTTTGTCCCTAGAAAGACATTCGACTACTTATGTCCTCCTCTATGCTACAGAGAACAACCCCTCCCCCCTCAATTTCTGTGGAACGAAGCATGGTAAACCCTTGTCCAACATCTTCCTATCCACTCTAAAAATAAGCGTGCCAGGAAGTTCTTATGACAGTCAAATGAGTGCAAACCAGCTAGTCAGTATTAAAATAGAATGTAAAATTGACCTTGAGTGGCAGCCTCAACATAATGGAATACATTATGTTGGAGCCCGCAATACACTTTGAGCCTGCTGGCTGTTACCACTTCCTGGGTTAGATCGACATACTGGGGAGATAAAATACTTTGACATAAACACTAGGGGGGGAAAGTATTTTCTGTACCTTCCTGAACTTCACTTTCCACATGGTTGGTGACCCTCTGTCAAGGACTCACATTCACTGCATCTTTTCCATTGGAGACAATGGGCAAAATGCAGTGAACACAGGTCCCTGCCTTCTACAATGGTCTCTATAGTTGACATTGCTGTTAAATTGTAGCACAACCTAGTCATGTATTATGAGGTTAGATAACCCTCCTTAGTGTAAGGATTCGTGAGCTTGAACCAGTGCCCTTGGGGCTGTGAGCACAGTGGCTGGTGACTCCATGCCACTGAGGTACTCTGACCACGGCCCACAACTGGTGCCAATGGCCTTCCCATGCTGGTCAAACCACACCCCTCGTCAGCCTCACACCACTCCCCCAGCTTCCTGGTTAGCTGTTGGCCTGTAGTAGTCAGCTGTACTGTAGTTGTACTGTAGCCAGTTGGCCTGTAGTTAGCCAGCTAGTAGCCGCAGGAAGCTGGGGGGCTCATCAGTCAATTCCCTGTTCCCCAGTCTAAGTCTTTTTTGTGTCTGCCATCTTGTTTCCATGCACCTGGACCTGCATTCCCCTCTCCACATCAAACTTAGTGTGCATTTGGGGCCGGCTGGAGCCCGGTACATCTGGCCTTCACTTTGGAACCCAGTCCTTCAGATCCTGCTTGGAAGTCTGGCTGCCCCTGGTCCCCGAGATTGCAGCTTGGCATCTGTGCGATGTGCACCCTACATGACTGCTCTGTCTCAGTCCTGTCGGCCTGTTCTGTCCAGCTGGCTCCCTGCATCTGCCTTGTCTTGTCCATCCACTCCTGCCTTGTCTCATCCTGCCTTGCCTCATCTACACCTGTCCCCGTGGCCAGTGTCAAACCCCACTGTGACTCTTGGACCCAGCACCCTGATCCCACAGCGTATTGGAGGCTGCGCCAACTCTCCAGGCCCTGATCCTGCACCAACTTACCTAGCATGGATCCTGTCACAACTCTCTTGCCAGTCTACCCTGCCTTTATAACCTTCTGTCATACAACAGTCAGACAGTACACAGCTCAGCAGACCATAGACATTCCTGATGTAACTCCACTACTAAGATTAGCAGAGTTGAAGCAATGATAGAGTTGGCTTGAAGTACTTAAGTTTCTCATCTGTAGAACTTGCCTGATGTACAAAGTTTGTAACAATTTTAGAAATTGACCAATAAAAATAATTTTTTTTCAGTTCTATTGTATGATTACGATATTCAATATCCTATATTTTCCACTGGTCTGACATGGAGCCAGAAATTCCTTCCGTTTAGTCACTGCTTTGATGCTGATACACAATATTTTTCTTTGAAAAAGTCATCTGGGACTAAATTTAGACATATGGTCTCCTAATTCTGTAGGAGTAATGTCTACCTAAAAACAGAGGTATCAGCAATGAGCAGCCACTTTGGAAATGTGGGGATGAATTCTGGGTTTCATTTTCTTTTCCCATTTGTGAAATAAAGTAAACATTTGCTTTTGCCTGCATTGATGTTGTGTAATTAGTGAAGAGTAATTAGTGTGAAGATGGACAATCCTGTGTAAATGCCAAAGTGTAGTAGTAGTATCATTTATTAATGAGGTATTGTGATAGTTGCCAAAGCCACCCATTTCCAGTCCATGTGATTGAAAAGGTGCAAAGGAGGCTTTGTCCTTGCCTACACTTAGTTAAGTCAGGAGAGGTTTCAGAAGTCAGCCAAATGTTGTTTTTGTCAGATAAACAAGACCTCAGGGAGTCCCTGATTGAATACAGAGAAAAAAATATTCACAAAATGTAACTATGGTGTTTACGCATTGAGGAGTGTCCTTTTATGGAATCACAGGGGAAAATGCTCCTATACCTAAAATTGGAGAGCAAGACGACACCTTGCAATTGTCTAGACCTCCTTCTTACGTTCCCCTAAACAGAGACAGGAGTAATTTTGCCTATAGCACAGTGTGGCAGGGCGCCTCTTGCTGGGCATAAGACTTTACTGGATCCAGCCCAAGTATCACATAGTCTTTCAGGGAATCAACTTAAATGGCTTTATTCCGCATAAGAACTTAAAGTAGCTTCAGTCAGCATAACCAGCCCATTATACATTTCCCAACTATTTATCAGGGTTAAGCTTACTCTTGCTTACCCACATACAGGCAGAGTTCCCAACTCTCAGTCCATTTACCCTTTCAGGGCTACCTTACTCTCCGTCAACTTCTTCTCAGGCGCTGGCGCTCTCGCTCGCGCTCCCCCCCCCCCCCTCCCCCCCCCTCCCTCTCTCTCTCTCTCTCTCTCTCTTTTGCTGTGGGCTGCCATGATCTGAGCTCAGCCACTTCCTTTTGTACTCTGAGCCACGCCCCAAACACACTGGCTTCCTACCAGCGGCCATCTTAGGGCTTGGTGGCCATTTTGGTTCCTTTCCAGTCCCTGTGATCCCCCTCTGCCACACAGAGATCCTCAAATTGTGGGTTATGACGACGCCATGTAGGGCCAACTCTATCTGTGGGTGGACTCATGAGCCTGATGATATTTGATGTACTTTGCAGTTGCCTGGTGCTGTCTGAGGTCATGAGCTTATAGTTAAGTCTCAAAACGGGGTCTCAGGGAAAACTTGGAAATCTCTGATCTACACCATCCCAGATAGATGTTCATTCATCTATTTTTTCAAATCTTGCAATGATGGGGATCCCACATCCTGCTGTGGTAACTTGTTTAGTTTCCTATCACTTCTTATATTTAGAAATTCTTCTTGATTTTTGGTCTAAATCTACCGTCAGCAACCCATGACCTCATGTTCTACCCTCTATCTGTCCTCTTCATACCAGCCTTTTCATGTTTATCACATCCCTTGTAACAGGTTGGGCAAGGGCCCTTTAAGGGGGGGGGGGTTCTGAACATCACACTGGCCACGCCCCACTCTCCTCCCCTCCCCCCCGTTTCTGGGGCTATAAGAGCAGTGTGTCCTGGCAGAAGAGCAGTCTGAGTCTGGCTAGGAAGCCAAATGAATCTGAGACTTAAACTGTAATGCCAGGACGCACTGAAGTGCTCGTATAGCAGAAGGGAGGGCTGGGACCAGGGTGATGCACAGAGCACCCTGCCTTTCATTGGCCATCGTCCAACCTGTTACATCCCTCAGTCTTCCTTTCTGAACAGCATGTTTTAAAGTTGGCATGAATGAATATTCCTGTTCAGTGTGTCTAATCTTTTGACTCCCCTCCACCCTACCCCCATTTAACTGATGTCGTTACGTAGTTGTAAAGCATTTGGGTCCAGTACCATGTATGTTCAAGACGGCAGTACTGACATAGATTATTATTTTTTGCAAGTGCTCCTGGGGCTATGTGAAATGTAATTTATTTATGGATGAACGTCCAAAGTATTGCCAAATATGGTAACGTGGAGTGAGCAGCGGTGCCTCACTATTATGCTGCTTTTTTATACAAGTGAGGGCTCATTGACAAAAGAGTAACCTTCTCCTCTTGATTACGAAATACCGCTTTCTTAATATCCCCAGCGCGCACAGCCTTTGAATGAAGCAAGCTAGTGAAGTGCCTGCAAAGAGCATCTCCGAGTTTCTGTTGTTATCATTTGACGAGATTCTGTCTCACACACACACTCCCACTCACAAGCAGAATGACTAACTGCAACAAAAACCATTTGGATCCAACCTGCTGCCCAGTACACTCGCACATTGCTTTGTTTACCTTGGCTGCTCATGACATTCTTCCTACTTTCCTGGCGGAAGATTCCATTCCGGCAGGAGGGATGAACCCTTTAGCTTAAAAATGGAATTCAAAAGAAAAGCCATCGACATACTCCATTGTTATCATCCCCAAATACGTACCGTGCTTGCTGTCTAAAGGAAGAGCACGTGCAGGATCTCACACATGAATCGATTTTGCATTTCAAATCAGCTGAGCTTACACAATAGAATGGTCCTGCCCGTGGGTCCGTGGGGAAGCCACAGTAGCTGACAATGTGTGCTTAAAGGGAGGGTCTTCATCCCCCCCCCCAAGCCAGTTTCAGTAGCCAGCAGTCCTGTTTGTAAAGGCACTTGCACTAGAGCTGGCTGAAGCGTTGCTGATTATTGGTTGATAACGTCAGGGTCTTACACAATAGGTTGGATTTTTATTTATTATTTTTCAAATAATCTTCATCTGTGCAGAAGAGGAAACCCTGGCACCGGTTCCGAGAAGAGAAGCTGCTGCTAAAGTGTCTTGGCTGTTCCTGCCACTGATGCAAGCAGCTGTTTCCATCTGCACTGCAGTATCGCAGCCCCTACAGTCAGACCTCTCAGGGCTTCTTGCTGGTGGAATTAACAAGGAAGCTGGACTGGCTTGCAGCTAGCTTCAGCACAAGGGCAGACTGAGGATGGGAGGCTCGCAGTCTCTTCAGCAGGCACAGACAAATAGCCCGATTCGGGAACCTTCCGAGGCAATGTAAGTGTAGAATCCCTCTGCTCTTTCCTTTTTCTGCACAGCCAGGCCAGGAGCCTTTTACCTTTACCTGCCGGGCTGGCTTTTCTCCGAGGCCTTTGTTAGCAATTCATTCTGTTCAGCTGAAGATGTAATGAAAGGTTTCTGCAGCAATCGTTCATGTAATACTTTCACAGCACGTCGGCATCTTGGCTAGAGACAGCCTCTTGATTTGTCTAGAGCAGGTAGTAGCTGTCTACTGTATGTTTGTCCCTTATCCATGCTAGATGCACAGTCTATCAAATGCAATAATCATTTCCAGCAAATTTGTGTGTTTGTTTCGAACGTACAGCATGTAGCGGCATTGCCTTTTTTTGTGGGGCTTCTCTCCTCTGTGTGCAGACATTTTTTTTCCAGTTCACATCACCCTTGTCATCATCAACCTCCCTCTTCTTGATATTATTTCCTACGGTGATGAATCATAAGAACAAGGTGTCCTTAAATCTCCTCTCATTGAAGGACAATTATGAACGTAAGATTTATTTGCAAAAAGCAAAAGCAAACCTATTGAGCACACTGGGCTGTTTTGCTTCTTGAGGAATAGCTTAGACACAGAGGTTCTAAATGCAAAACCATTAACCATTTGCAAACTGGATTTTGTTGTTTTATGTGGATTTATCAGTCCACTGAGCCAACAATCTGGTTTCTTTTCCTGAAAACTACTATGCTAATGTACTAGAAAGTGACCTTTACCCTGCTAATGGGTTTTATTAGAATGGTCATTTCCTTTATTGTTATTTCAGTTATACAGACCACGTTTAGCTGAACATGTTTAAATATTAACTTACCATCAAGCTATATACATTTTGATGAATTTAAGGCATGCAATCACAAAGGCTGGTATTTGCAAGTCTCATTTGTTTAACTTATTTTTAATTTCCTTGCTTTTTAATTGCAGTGTCCTTTTCCTCATGTAAATTTTAGCCCTCACTGGTTTTTTAGTATGTATTTCTATGAGCTGGATAAGAAGAAACTCCAGAGTTAAGGGTGAAACATAAGACAACTACTGAGCTTTCTGTCCTGGTAACAAGGCCATAGGGCTAGATATTACACAGTATATCCATTGTAAAATTCCATTGTATCCACCAGACAGACAGCTTTGCTTGACATTGTAATGAAATTGCATTCATAAACCAAAGGCCTAAATGTCTTTTTGCAGCCTTTGTTCCTACTACTGATACAGAAGTGAAGGTTTTTAATATATATAATTTTAGGTAATCGTAGAATCATAGCTCTTCAATTTACACATGCTAAATATCTGTTTTGATACTAAATTTGAATGTGGAGATGCTTCAGTATCTTTTGAAGCATTTTACGGTTTATATTTTCATCTACACGTGGCCAACATACTCTATTTTTAACAATGAACAGACCATCAACCAGAGAGATGTGGATGAAGCTCTCGGCAGCATGTTTTATCTCTAATTCAGAATTTTATCTTTAATTTAGAATTATTTAAGAACTCATTAAAGAGCTTATTGATCAAAGGGCATGTCCTATTACAGACAGTTAGTCAAACACAGCCGTTCCTTTCATTAATGATTGTAGGTAGAGATGATATTCTGGGCATGAAAACAAACAAGATGTTAGCCTGCTGAAGCCCGTTTTCAGTCCGTAGACCCCCACGCAGCTGCCATGCAAATGTTTGGTGTATCTAGCCTAACAAATAGTGGCAGGAAATTGAGGGAAAGTGCTGGAAATAAAATCTTGGATAGTCCCAGAAGTGAACAAAAATTACACACACGCACACACTGCTGTGTCTTTCTACTGTTTTCTTTTTCATTTTTTGGAGTACTCTCAAAAGCAAAAGTAAACAGTCAAAGCGCCAGTGATCGCAAGAGCAGAGAGTGCGCTCACTCCTTGGACCGCTCTAGGCGCTGCACCCAGGAGTCAATGGTCCTAGCAGACCTGTATGAGGGCAGAGGGTGCGTGCACCCTAATAGATGGGAGGCGGCCACCTGGGCACAAGTTAGCCCATATCATGGTGGGCTCCACATTCTCTGAGACCCCGCCATGAATGGGGGCTCCCTGGGGGTAGGTGGCCAGCGGGGTAAACATCTGGTGACCACTTAACAAACAGGCAGGTGAACACCCACCTGGTGGGGTTTAATGTAGGCTGGCATCTCATTCATTTTCACCCTAGGTCCTTCCTAAGGAAAGAGTAGCACTATCCTATTGAATCCTAGTATGAACCACAAATGTAATCTTTTCTCAGATGCCAGTAGACAACCGGTATGATGCATGGGAGAGCAGTTAGTGAAAGATGCTGGTAGTTTTGTAAATATAATAAAATTATTAAATGTTATTAATAATTTAATAAAATTATGACATTTTATCTTTAGTAAAAGATATTAAATTAATGAAATGTATCCTCTCTGGAAGACTCCAGACCTGCATGTAAAAACCATGATATGTCTTCCACAATACATATAAGCCCACTTTCAGAAAATGTACATCTACCTTCTTCATCTGGCAGAATGCAACTTTGCTGTAATGACTAACTGAATGGAAGTCAAATTTCTAAATTTTCACTAAAGCCTTAGCTTGTCCTCCATTCTTGTGGGTTCCTTTTGCTCCTGCAAAATGACTCCAGTGCTACCTTGCACCTGCAAAGGAATCATGAGAGCAAATCCAAGTCACTTAGGTCACAATCCTGCAACTTCTTGCCATAAATCGCACTGAAGCCAGAGGATCTTACAGGTTTAGAAGTACTTTCAGAATGGTGGATGCAGCACAGCATACGTACAGTGAAAGTTTTGTTAAAGCAAGCACTTCAGGGAATAATAAAATCTGGTTATTTAATCAAAGTTTACTAATAAAGGTGGTACAGAATGGTACCCATTTTGCCCCAATTGTTCCCTGGCTTACACTAGTGTTAAATCAGGAATCACTACTGAATATAATGGAATTACATGGAACCATATAAGTGAGAGGAAATCTAGTTTTAGCAATAACACTCTGTCAAGATAGAAGGTCGCTGAACAAAGTTAGTCTCTCACGCTGGTTTCAGTGTATAAATGAATTCACTGTCAGCTGCATGTACAATGTACCCCTATAAAAAGGGAGATGCTTTTTAAAATTTAGTCTTTAATGTATATCCTTGGATGCATTTACCTACTTGCTGTATAATTTAATCTCTGGTGAATCTGATCCTCTCTTCAGTTTGATTGGAACTTCAAGACCCAGATTATCTAATAAAAACAATGTCTTTTTTTTTTTTCTCTAGCTAAGGATTGTGGGTAGCTCAGTGGTAATAAAAAGTTGACATTTAGTAAGAAAGGTCATCGTTCTGAATGAAACAAAAGAAGGGAAGCCCAGAAAGGCAGCTTATGATAATAAAGGGTAACTCCAATTAAGAGTTGAGTAATTCAGACCATGTTGTTGACATTGTAAACTCTGCCATGTGCTCTAAATTCTGGAACGTGCACCCTGGTGGTCATACGGATAACAAAATCAAATACTTTATTTTAGTTAAAGTAATGTGTCTTGACTTTAGATGGTTGTACGGTAATTGTCTAGTGTGAGTAACTATATATGGCTATGCTTTTAATAATGACATGTAGTTGCTGATTCGATTGTTAGAAAAGTAGATAGCTGGATTGCAGGTGGCCATAAGAACCGCATGGTATTGCTTGCCTGGTGTGAAGGCAGCGAACCTCTCCCATCACCTAGACAGAATTCTAGAGAGTGCTGGAATGAAGCTGGCTGTTGTGGTACATGTGGGTCCCCTCCTCTCCTCTCTCCACTGGCTCCCTCTTCTTGAACACATTCTGCACAAACTCCTGGTTTTTACCTGCAAGACTCTTCATGACCTTGCTCCCCCGTATCTCTCAGCACTCATTTCCTGTTACACTCCAGCTACACTCCTATCCGGGAGCTCCGTTCTCTGTCACCACCCTCGCCTGCTCACGGCTCCCCTGCTCCTCAAAATGCATCCGCCCCTTTTCCCTGGCAGCCCTCTCATGCCTGGAACTTATGCGTAGGATCCAGCCATATGTCTCAAACTCTGACCTGGCCACCCTCATCCATGCGCTCATCACCTCTAGGTTGGATTAATGCAACGTGCTCTACGAGGGGCTGCCCTTGGTGATGGCTTGGAAGCTGCAGCTGGTGCAGAATGCCGCAGCCCGCCTCCTGATGGGGACGGGCCGTAGGGAGCACATTACGCCAGTACTCCGGGCTCTGCGCTGGCTGCCTATAGCGTTCCGGGTTCAATTCAGGGTGCCGGTGTTGACCTTTAAAGCCCTACACAGTCTGGGCCCCTGTTACCTGAGAGACTGCCTCACTCCCCGGACCCTGGAATGATCTCTGTGATCTGCCAGGGGCACCTTCTTGGAGGTCCCTCAGGTAAACCAGGGGGCCACGATGGCGAGGGTGTTCTCGGTGGTCGCACTGCGGCTGTGGAACTCCCTTCCAGAGAAGGCTCACCTGGCTCCCAGCTTGTTAGCCTTCCGCTGGGCCTCTAACACCTGGCTGTTCGTCCAGGCCTTTGGGGGAGGGGGTTAAAGGGATAGGGGGTGGGATTTTTAGCCAGCGGGTCTTATCTCTTTTTATTGTATTCATTGTCTTTGTAAACCCCCCCCCCCCCCTTTTTGTATATTTTTGTATATTTTTATGTTTTAAATTATATAAGTTGCCCCAAGCTGCCGTGAAGCTGGATGGAGCAGGGTAGAAATAAATAAATAAATAAACAAACTCCCTCCCTGAACACATTCTCTCGGCTTCCTCCCTCCTAAACCTCAAATCCCTCCTCAAAACCCACCTCTTCGTCAAGCACTCCCTGACTCCTTGTTCCCCTCACCCCTTTGCTGACTTGTCCTGAATCATCTTATCTTGTGTAACAATAAATGAGTAACTACACCTTTGTAACTAAGCCAAGCACATGCACCTGAGACCTCATGAATTTGTGTATGCATCCTTGTCTCTTCCTCTGTTTCACCCCTTTGTCTCTCCCCCCACCCCGCCGTCTCTCTTAGATTGTAAGCCCGCTGGGGCATGGACCGTGTCTCTTTCTTACAATTGCAAAGTGCCAGGTACATTGCTGGTGCTATATAAATGCTTCTGATTATTATTTTTATTATTAATAATAATAATAATAATTAATAAATAATAATGACATAGGGTATTTTCAGACATGACGGGCCCACAGGCCTGCCACGCCAAACCACAGTCCGGGATCCGTTTCGGATTCCGGACAGGAATCTGCCCGGCCGTCCTTTAGATGTGCCGGCAGATTCCTACAGGGGATCGGGGAGAGGGAGGGGCTGCGCGGTGCGATGTGCAGCCGCACAGCCCCGCCCGCTCCCCTTGCCGCCCGCCCGCCAATTTGGCCGCTGCGCCCTATCCCAGATCATGGCCAGGACCACAGTCCGGGCCGGGGCTGGCGGCCAGACATGCACCATGGCCAAAGCCGTCCCCGTCCCGGATGAGGTTGTATTAACCACGGTTCCGGGGGTGAGGCCGGCCTCACCCTCGGAATCGTGGTTAATCTGTTTCCCGCCGGAGGTTCACAGGCCTCTCCTCCACCACAGGGGATTGACTGTGGTTAGAGGGAGGCCCGTAACGTCTGAAAATACCCATAGGAAGATGTAGGAGGGAGGTTCTGGAGACCAGGTTTAGACTTTTAGGTAGGAGATTGAAGTCCAGAACCTCCAGGATAGCATTCTCAGAAATGCTCCCAGTTCTACATGCAGGACCCCAAAGCCAGGTTGAGCTCCAGAGTCTCAATACGTGGATGAGACAATGGTGCAAGGAAGAGGATTCATTAGGAACTGGGGAACCTTTTGGAGAAGGGGGAGCCAACGCCAACAGGATGGTCTCCCTCTTAACTAGAACGAAACCCGACTGCTTGCACTAAAAATTAACAAGGAGATAGAGCCAGTCACAATATTCTCTCAGCCTAACCTCCCTCACAGGGTTGTTGTGAGGATTAAAAGTTGCAGCTATATACAAACAAATATTATATAATTTTTAATATTTAAAAAATATTAAAAATTATTATTAAATTGGAAGCCCAGATTTCATATATTCCACCATTTTACAAAGGTAGCAAGAGTACCAAATGTCTGCCAGTGTGGCTAAATGGTGAGGTGAAGGAGACAATTGGAGCTAAAAAGGCATCCTTTAAAAAAAATGGAAAGCTAGTGCTAATACGGAAAAGAGAGAAAAACATAATCCCTGGCAAATTAGATGTAAAACATTCATAAAGCAAGCCAAGAGAGAATTTGAAGAGAAACATGCTAAAGATGCAAAAACTAATAATAAAAACTTTCCCCAAGTACATTAGAAGCAAGAAGCCTGCTACAGAATCAGTTGGGCCATTGGATGGCCAGGTGGTAAAAGGGGTGCTCAGGGAGGATAAGGCCATTGCAGTGAAACCAAATGAATTCTTCGGTCTTCAATGAAGTGGATGTTGGAGAGAGACCCACTGGAAGAGGTTAAGAACATAAGTGCCATACTGGGTCAGACCAATGGTCTATCTAGCCCAGCATCCTATCTCTGACAGTGGCCAATCACGGTGGCTTGGGAGAAGCCCCCAACAGGTCACAATGGGGGATCCATTCCCTGTTGTTTTCCCCCAGCTCCCATCATGTTCCCTGATCCTGTCTGGCTAATAGCTGCTAATGGACCTATCTTCCAGAAACTTGTCCAAACCTCTTTTAAACTCAGCTATAGTACTGGCCCTTACCACAGCCTCTGGCAGTAGATTCCACAACCCAATTATACGCTGAGTGAAAAAATATTTTCTTTTATTTGTTTTAAACTTGCCACCCATGAGTTTCATGGAGTGTCCCCTAGTTCTAGTACTAGCTGAGAGGGTAAATAACTGCTCCTTGTTTATTAGTTCCACACCACTCATGATTTTATAGACCTCTATCATATCTCCTCTCAGTCGTCTCTTCTCCAAACTGAAGAGCCCCAACCTACCAAGCCTCTCCTCATACGGGAGCCCTTCCATGCCCTTGATCATTTTTGTTGCCCTTCTCTGTACCTTTTCTAGTTCAGCTATGTCTTTTTTGAGATGGGGCGACCAGAACTGCACACAATATTCGAGGTGCGGTCACACCATTGATTTGTATAGAGGCATTATGACCTCCTCAGTTTTATTCTCTATCCCCTTCCAAATAATTCCTAACATTCTGTTTGCTTTTTTGACTGCTGCTGCGCACTGCGCTGTGGATTTCATTATATTGTCCACAACCACCCCTAGATCCTTTTCCTGAGTGGTAACTCCTAGCTTAGTACCCAGAATCTAGAGCAAATTGACAAACTAAATAGTAAAGAATCACCGGGACCAGATGGTATATAAACTCCAGAGTTCTGAAGGAACTCAAATATGAAATTGCAGACCTACTACTGGTAATTTGTAAGCAATTGCTAAAATCTGCCACTGTACCTGAGGACTGGAGGGTAATGAATGTAATGCCAATATTTAAAAAGGACTCCAGATGTGATCCTGGAAACTACAGACTGTTGGGCCTGACGTCTGTGCTGGACAAAATGGTGGAAACTATTATTAAGAACAGAATTACTGGGCATATTGATAAACATGGCTTAATGGGGAAGAGTCAACATAGATTTAGCAAAGGGAAGTCATGCCTCACTAATCTATTGAAATTATTTTAGGGTGTAAAGCAGGAGGGGTGGGGTATAAATCTATTAAATAAATAAAATAAATAAATAAATGTGGCTAGGCTGTTCAATATAGTGTATCCGGATTTTCAGAAAGTGTTTGATAGGTACCTCATGAGAGACTCTTGAGGAAATTAAAAAGACAATGTCCTATGGTGGATTGGCAACTGGTTAAAGGCTAGGAAACAAAGAGTAGGACTAAATGGGCAGTTTTCACAATGGAGAGAGAGAAATAGTGGAGTGCCCCAGGGATCTGTACTGGGACCGGTGGTGTTTAATGTATTCATTAATGATCTCAGAAAGGGAGTAAAGAGTGAGGTGATCACATTTTTAGATGACACAAAGTTATTCAAGGCCATTAAATCGCGAGCAGACTGTGAAGAATTGCAGAAAGATCTTGAGAGACTGGGTATCTAAATGGCAGATGAAATTTAATGTGGACAAGTACAAAGTGATGTATATAGGAAAAAATAATTCAAATCCAAGCTATATGTACACAGTGCTGGGTTCTAAATTGGGAGTTACTACTCAGGAAAAGGACCTTTGAGTCATTGTGTACGATACATTGAATTCATCAGCTCAGTGTGCAGTCAAGAAAGCAAACAGAATGTTAGGAATTATTCATAAAGGGATAGAACATAAAAATGAAAATATCATTATGCCTCTATATAAATCTATGGTGTGACCGCAACTTGAGTATTGTGTGCAGTTTTGGTTGCCCATCTCAAAAAAGATATATTGGAAATAAAAAGGTTATAGAGAAGGGCAACAAAAATGCTAACGGGGTATGGAACAGCTCCCCTATGAAGAGAGACTTCAGCTTGGAGGTTAGGGCTCTTCAGCTTGGAGAAGAGATGACAGAGGGGATATGACAGATGTTTATAAAATCATGAGTGATGTGGAATGAGTTATTTACCCTCTCAAATGGTTATTTACCCTCTCAAATAGTACTAGAACTAGGGGACACACCATGAAACTAACAAGTAGCAGATTTAAAACAAAATATTTATTTTTCATTCAGTACACCATTAAGTTGTGGAATTTGTTGCTAGAAGATGTGGTCAAGGCCAGTAGTATAGCTGGGTTTAAAAAATGATTGGACGAGTTCTTGGAGTATAGGTCCATTAGCAGCTATTAGCCAAAGAGGTTTTGGGAAACATAACCTCTTACTGTTGGGAGCTGGGAGTGAACAACTGGGAGCAACCAGGAGCTGGGACCTTTTCTTTTTAAGCTCCTGGAACGTGTTGTGTACACCTGTTGCCATGACTTCCTCTCCACCAACTCCTCCCTTGACCTTCTCCAATCTGGCTTCCACCGCCTCCACTCTACTGAGACTGCTCTTGCTAAAATAACTAACGACCTTCTCTTAGCATTCTCCTCGGTCTCTCTGCTGCTTTTGACACTGTAAATCACTCTCTCTCACTTGACTCTCTCCGCTCCCTTGGTTTCTGTGGCTCAGTCCTCAACTGGTTCTCTTCCTACCCCTCTGACCAATTCTTCAAGGCACCTCTTGATGGTGCCTCCTCTACTTCTCTCCCCCTCTTGGTTGCAGTTCTCCAATGCTCCGTCCTTGACCCTCTTCTCTTCTTTCTATACACTCTGTCCCTAGGAAAACTCATTGAATCTCATGACTTCCAGTACCATCTGTACGCTGATGATACCCAACTCTTATCTCTTCACCACCCCTCTCTCTCTTCCTCTATCCAGTCTCGCCTCACTAACTGCCTCTCTGACACTTCTGCCTGGATGTTAGGGATGGGACATCTGG
>QEPC01013568.1:2248164-2276179 GCA_003113815.1 Sphenodon punctatus
CCCCCCCTTCCCCCCCCCCCCGGGGCCTCACGTGTGGAAGGAGTACCGCAGGGTTCCATCCTATCTCCTCTCCTGTTCAAGATGTATATGCAGCCTTTGGGAGAGGTTGTTAGGGAGTATGGAGAGAGTTGTCATCAATATGCTGATGACACCCAGCTATATCTTTCATTTTCCTCCGACTCAGGCCCTGCAGTCTCGGTGCTTACCCGGTGTTTGTCTGCTGTAGGGGATTGGATGAGGGCAAGCCACCTGAGACTAAATCCTGACAAGATGGAGGTGATGGTTATGGGGAAGACCAGGGTGGTGGTGGCCCCCATCATTGATGGGGTCCACCGCCCCCCAGTTTCTCAGGTCCAGAGTCTGGGGATGCTCCTGGACCCACAGCTCTGCCTGGATGCTCAGGTGGTAGCTGTGGCGAAAGGAGCATTTTGCCAGTTACATCTGGTGCGCCGGCTTAGGCTGTATGTCTCAGACTTGGATCTGGCTGCGGTCATCCATGCTTTTATTACGTTGAGACTGGATTACTGCAACGCACTCTATGTGGGGCTACCCTTTGTATTGGTTTGGAAACTGCAGCTGGTGCAGAATGCGGCGGCCCGTCTATTAATGAGGATGGGTCGACGCGAGCGTGTAACACCAGTGCTTCGCTGTGTGCACTGGCTGCCGGTAGGTTTCTGGGCTCAATTCAAGGTGTTGGTAATGACCTTTGAAGCCCTAAATGGCTTGGGCCCTGCCTATCTGCAGGACTGCCTCACCCTTTGGGTTCTGGAGCGACTGGCGGTGCCCTCCTTGGGGTTCACCAGGTGTCTACTATGAGGACGGTGTTCTCCGTGGCTGCGCCGTGGCTGTGGAACTTCTTCCCATTGGAGATCCACTTGGCTGCCGACCTCCCCTCTTTCCGCAGACAATGTAAGACCTGGCTGTTCCGCCGAGCCTTTCCCAAGGGAGATGGGTTGGGTGGGTTGGGTTAGAGTGGGGGGGATGGGGTTTTATATTGTTTTAACTGAATTAATATGGTTTATTTTATATATTGTGAGCCACCCCGAGATGCCTGAGGCAGGAGGGGGCTGCATATAAATTGTAAAAATAAATAATAAAATATAAATAAGGGCCACCCAGGTGGGCCATAGCGGGTGACCACATGTGTTCATGCCACCATCCCGGCCCCAGCATGGGGGTCCTCATGGCAGCCGCCATAGCTACCTATTAGTGGCAGCAATGGCTGCCCATCATGGTGGAAGGGAAGGCGCCAGCCAGAGCGTGGGGGCAGGGCCAGCCGGCCTCATATTGCATCCGGCCCCCCTTCCTGGCTGGGTCGATCTGCGGGAACACTTGCTTCCTGGGACATGTAGCCGGCACACCGCCTGTACATCTATTAACACCCAATGTCTTGGGATGAAAAATAAAATCGAATAAAAT
The DNA here is from genome assembly GCA_003113815.1 of Sphenodon punctatus. Lineage (NCBI taxonomy): Eukaryota > Metazoa > Chordata > Lepidosauria > Sphenodontia > Sphenodontidae > Sphenodon > Sphenodon punctatus. The sequence goes on from QEPC01013568.1 coordinate 2,249,584, forward strand.
CCAGGCTGTTCTAGTTTCATTGTGATTCCAAAAGAGGAGAATTCTAAAATTACAGTCAGCTGTGGTGTCAGGTTTTAAGCATTCCCCATCCCCACTGTGGGGATTTCTCTACTGCACAGCTTGACACTGTGGTAAATGTAGACAGAGTTCATTTGAAATTCAGAAGTAGTTATGATCAAAGGAAACCTGTGCTTCCAGGTTTTCATCTGCATTCATTACACACAGAAGCATTTATTGAGCTTGCTAATTGTTTTCTAGTTTAGGAGGCATAAGCATGTGCTGCAAAAGTGTTTCTTCTCAGGAAAGGTTCTGTGTGAGCCTCCTGTTTTTCTGCTTTTCAAAGAGCAGGGCCACCCCTTCAATGAGTGGATGCCTTTGTGAAGGAAATATCAAGCTTCCTCCTTGCCCTTGCATGTTCTTGGAAGATAAAAGAGGTTGTTACCCGTCAGAAAAGGTGCCCAAGTCATTTCCCATAGCTAGGACACCATCGTGCTAATTAAACTCTTCTGGGGACAGTGCTTCCTCACAGCCGGGAAGTTCTGGGTCAGGAAACACTGCTTCATTGTACTGACCAAAAGGAGCAGCACACAATCTGACTCTGTAAGCCCGAAGTGTGCAGCTCAGCATCTAGTTCAAAAGACAGAATAGCTATGGGATCACTTATCGTCTCACAATTAACATGCATGCTTGATTATTATTATTATTTTTAAAAGATCCAAGTTTATCCTTCACTTTGATCATCTTGTCTTGTACAATGCTGTGTTGTATTCAGTGTTCTACTTTGACCAGGGAGGAATGAGCAGGGCTAGTGCACAAGAGGTTTCTGGAGAGGCTATGTTTTGCCCTGATGTACATCTTCTGCAGTCCTTGAGAGGGGTCAGTCAAGCAGAATTTGGCTCAAATAGTTTTGCCTCTCTTGGTGTTAATGCTTTTGGCCAAAGAATCCCTCATTTACTCCTGCCACTTCCTGTCCTGGAAGCAGTGACTGAATCAGCTATAGTTTTGGCTAGAATTGCAGTCACACTCTGCATGGCAGACTAATACTGTTTACTAGTGAAACTCCAGCCTAACCACAGCCAGCTGATTCCCCTGAGATTTAATATCATCTTGCAGTTGCAGCGATAGTTTTTCTGTTGCTGTCTTCTGAACTGCCTAGCTGAGCCAAGGCATGGGCCATGGAAGGCCTGTTCCTACCGAGTAAGACATTAGGAGTGAGAAGTTCTATTAATCCAAGTAAATAAAACTTCTGCTCAGGGATATCCTTAGACCATGCTGTGAGCTGGTGGGCCCTTAATGCAAGGCCCTGTGGAGCCTGGTTGCACACACCTAAGGATGCCTCTGCCTGTGGCTCTAGTTCTGAAGCCATTATCATTTCTTTCTCTTTGGAGTAACTGTACGATGACCAAAGAGGGAATGACCAGATGGTCCATGCAGCTTCCTGTGCTGCAGGCCTGCCTTTTATATTGCAGGCAGCCGACCAAGAAGCTGGAGGTTTGGAGCAAAGCTGAGGAGGGATGTGGTTTGGTGCTGATCAGTGCTGGGGAGGAAGGCTTTCAATGTCGTCAGCCCTGGGTCCTGACCAGGGGGAGCGGATGGTGCTGGGGAGTCAGTCATCACCTCCAGGGCCCCAAGGGTGCCAGCTCAGGTCCCGGTAATCCAGTATTTTGGGTAGTCAGTTACCCGCCTTGGTATTCAGGTACCCAATAGATTATCTGAAATGTCAGGTATTACCGGCAGGTACAAAATTTGCTCCCTGTTTTCGCTCTGGTGCTATGATGCTGGCACACAAAGGGCAGACTCACTCGGCTGGTCTCCTGAAGGGATAGTCCAAAGGCTTCTTCTCCAGGTTTAGTTCTTTAGTACTCACCAGGAGGTGTCAAATGAAATTAGTCTGCCCTGCGGTAGGGAGTAGGGACGGCTTCTGCTTTTAACAGCTGGTGGCAGTTCAGTTACAAACCACGCTGATGTAGCGGCACTGTGAGCCACAGAACCATGAACAATCAACTCCAGTAATTTGGAGTAGAACAGTATCTTCCTGATAAGTATTTCCTAGTCTTGGTTATTGGCTTGGTTTTTTCCCACCCCCTCACTTAAGAGACTAGCAGATGTGCTGCTCTCTACAACAGAGAGCTGATTATTTAGGGTCCTTTGTTGCAGTTCTGATCATGCTGCTGTCGAGATGAGTTTTGCTTGAGGAAATGATCATTGTTCTTCTAGTGAAAAAGAAATATCCGGGCTAAGAAGAGAATTTAAAGTGGGCACAGAGCAGCCAGTTCGTTCACTCCTACCGTTACCAAACAAGATGTGACCATTCAGAATAAAGTTTGGGTAAGGGGAAAGAGATGATAGGGTAATGATAGAATTTGGGGGAAGGGAATCCTTCTTTTATGTTGCTAATGATAAGAAGCAAACTCTGTTAAACCTGCTGCAATGGGACTGTCAGGGAAATTTAGAAAGGATACAGTCCTCACTCATTCAGAGTTGAAGCTGAGCCATTGACTTGGATGAGAACAGGATTGCATCCAGAATATCTAAAGGGATGTATAAAGGATGGTTTTGAGCTTTATTGAATTAGCAGGACACAGTGAAAGCTTGCAGTTCTGGTGAATTCAAAACAACACACTAAATGTCGTTTTTGGGACAGTTGCCTGGTTTATGCCTGTGTCTCAGTTACTGTTTCCAGGTTTACAACTCTATCCTTACATTTTTCTCTCCTATTATTGTATGAGAGGAAGGAACACACACAAATGAGAACAGAAGCTGATACAAACAGAACGTACTGCCAAACTCACAGAGTAAACAAGCAGGAAAGAATAGAAGGGTGATTCCCCCCCACTTTATGTAATCGTTTCAGTTATAAATGGGCAGCTTTAAATCAAAAGTATGATTTCCCCCTCCCTCCCTCTTTTAAATGCACTATTTCTGGTAACTCTCCTGGACTGAAGTACAATATTATCCGCGGTTCTTTCAAAATGTACCTGATCATCAGCCTTTTTAACAGTGGATGTATTTTTAAAATATTCACTTTTATAATTAGTTAAAAACTCGTATGAGTGGAATCCTCTGGCTGCTGAGCACCAGCCCAGCAGGAAATCGTCTCCAGCACCAGCGCAAATCCCACTGAATTGATTGGCACTTTCATCAACAGTAAGGGCTAACGTTGGCACTAAGCTGCCAGAGAATCATGCTACCCTTTCTGTTTACGTGTTGGACACACAAGTCCTATTAATGATTCTCTAAAATCATACTAAAATCCCAGATTATACTTGAAATCTAAAATCCGAGATTATACTTGAAAAATGAGTCTACAGCACCTGAAGTTCCACTGTCTCTTAAAAGAAAAAATTCCTGCTGTCCCTGTGCATATACCCAAGTTTCAGGGGTGGGGAACATTAGGCCCAGGGGCCAAATGTGGCCATCTTTCTTTGGCCCCTTTGTAGTTCCTGAATCTAGCCCCTCAATCCAGTTCCTACTCCCCTTGCACTGACCAGACTGAACTCAGGCTAAGGGAGCAGAGATGAGGACATGACAGGATCTTCCTGAGTGCATTCCTTAAGCACCTCCGCCCCCAACTTCTATGCAGCCCTCGAAGCTTGTACTCATTTTCAAAGTGGCCCCTGGGAAGGAAAAGTTTAAGAACATAAGAAATGCCATACAGGGTCACACTAACGTTCCCTTGAACCCATCATCCTGTCTCTGACAGTGGCCAATCTCAGTCAATTGGGAGAAGTACCCAACAGATCATAATAGAGCAACCCATTTCCTGTTGTTCACCCCCAGCGTCTGACAATAAAAAGTTGCATCCCCAAACCCTACTTGGCTAATAGCCATTACCCTCCAAGAAGTTATCTAATCCTTTTTTAAACCCACCTATACTACTGGCCTTGACCACAACATCTGGCAACAAATTCCACAAGTTAATTGTGCATTGAGTAAAAAAAATATTTCTTTTATTTATTTAAAAAAAAAATCTGCTGCCAGTTAGTTTCATGATGTCCCCTAGTTCTAGTACTCTTTGAGAAGGTAAGTAACCGCTCCCTAAACTTCTATTCTATCCCCTCACCGTCGTCTCTTCTCCAAGCTGAAGAGCCCTAACCTATCAAGCCTCTCTTTGTACGGAAGCCGTTCCATACCCTCGGAGTATTTGTTAATATTTGTTGCCCTTCTCTGTACCTTTTCTTGTTCTGCTATAGCCTTTTTGAGATGGGACAACCAGAACTGCTCACAGTATTCAAGGTGTGAAGCCACCATAGATTTAAGGTTTCCCATCATTGTTCTAGTTGAGGAATTGTTTGAAGATTTCAAGCTGAAAATGACATGCTATCACAACAACAGTGGAGCAACACAATTGGCACACTTGCACCAGCCCTGGCACGGCTTGGATCAGATTTGCTTGTTCACCCTAGCTAGTCATCACTACGCTCATATTTGTGTAGAGCTATTTCTGGCTTACACTCGTAGAATAGAGAAAAATCAAGCCCACAGTGTGCGTTGTGTGAGGAAAGTAGAAGCTTGCACAGAACAGGAAGACAGTTTACTTTTTAAATATCCTTGCTGCTAGATCCCATTATGTAGAATTATTTTTCTCCCATATGCCCTTGAGCTTACCGATCTATACTTTGTGCTTGTCATGAACCATCATTTATGGGCCAAGAAGCATCAGTTTCACTGTTGTATTGATTATTTTTCTGGGAAGCCCTGACTTCCCCGAGTCCTGTAGGTATATTTATGCTGAAATAATCTTGAAATCCTTCTCTGGAGACCAATGCCTGGGCTGCTTTGCTGCACATATTAAAGGCAATGCTATTTCAGGTATAATTACATTGCACTAAAATGGGCCTTTCCCTCTCACTTAATTCGAATGGAATTTATTTGATGAGAGTTGGGGGGCGGGGGGGGGAGTTTTCTCAAAAAATGAAAACTGCAGTCTATTTATTTTTATTTACAGCCATTGGCCAAAAGACAACTGTAGAGTCTGCATCTTTGCTTTCTAACCCAAGCTGTAAAATAGTCATATGACATTTTACTCCTTAACGTTAAGGATGGGGGGAAAAGGGCATATGTGTGGATAAAATGCAGATGCTTAGTGAAATTCCATACTTTCAAAAATGCAGCTTCCTCTGCCTGAACAATTCAACTTCGGAGCGTGCAAGAAATAATATAAGGGCTTTTGGTCAAGAGAGAAAAATCCTATAATTATTCCTTCATGCACTAGATGCAGAAAGCTGTTGTTTTAAATGGAAATTACTAAAGCAGAAAAATAGGGGGGGAAATGGCTAAAGAATGCCATATGCTCCTGTACGCTAGGAGAGAGTTAGTTAGGAGTGTTTACATGAATTCATGCTAACCAAGCACATCTTTGGATGATTTCAGATGTGACGGGGCGGATTCGCCCTGTCACGAAATGTAATTTGAATTCCCCGCCGGGATGACCCCGTCACACCCTAACAGATGTGCCGGGGGATCCCGGCGGGGAATCGGGGAGGAGGCGGGACCGCGCAGCGCAACGTGCGGCCGCACGGCCCTGCCCCCTCCACGCTCCCCGCCGCCTGCCCTCTGGGGAGACGGGCGGGCACCCCGGCCAATGCTGCTGCAGCGCTTGCTCGCTATGGCCACGGGCCGGAATCCCTGTGGGGATTCCGGCCCGTGGTCACCGTCCAGACGTGATGGTGGGGGTCACCACGGCAGGGAATCGCCTTCGCCATGCAACGGCCACCAGCCCCACCGCTTCGGCCGCTCATGTGGTGACTGTGATTCCCCGCCGTGGTAACATCTGGGGGGGGGAAACATGCGTTTCCCCCAACAGATGTTACGTGGTCGCTGCCACCACAGGGGATTGACTGTGGTGGCCTTTGACCACGTAATGTCTGAAATCACCCTTTGTGAAGACCTTTGTCTTTGCTTTGGCTTAGTCAGCTGTAGAAATGGGAGAATAGGAGTTTTCTCGTCTAAATTGGGAAAGTTCTCAGGTGAACCCAAGATGAGACGTCTTGCATGAGGATTGTAAATGAGTGCATGGTGCACTGAGGACATGGGGAAACCCACTAACCAGATCATCTATATTATACTAAATCATCTATAATGGTATTGTTCTTTGCCAAGATAAATTACTACTGCCTCTGTCAATTAAATAGGTAAGGAAAAAGCTTATAAATATTCAATTGCTGTGAGGCATGCCAGAGACAGAAGGCAAAAATCAGTTTTCCCCTGGCTGGAAACCATTAACAGACTCTGTTATTTCCCCTGAAAGTGGAAATTGAGTGTTTACTATGGTATCTTCTTCTTTCCTATTGACTTCAGTGAAAGTTGAGTCTCTTAAACATTTCATGTGATCTGACCCTACAAACTTGCTTGATTCCCATCTTTGGCAACCTTTAAAAATATTATCATAGCCATAAATAAGGGCCTGATTCTGTTCCCTCATGTCATATCAAATGTATTTCTATTTCTAAGGCAACAGAGTTGATCCAGAATGAGTGAGATCAGAATCATGTCATAATTTTGCCTTCAACTCAGCTGTTTGTCGTTCTTTTGTTACCGCCATTGTCTAGACATAGTGACTGGCTTTTCATCTTGTCATTTTGCCATGTCAACTCATCTGGGGTTTATATAATCACAGGATAGATGATCTTGTCACTGAAAATCTTTACAACGGGAGGATAGCAGTCCATTAATAGTTAATAGTCAAAAATGTGTCCCGAAGGAGCTATCCTGTAAATGGATTCCAGTGACACATATTTGACACAGAGGTGCCTCCCCATATTCTTGCTGCTAAGTCCTGTATTGAAAATGCTCCCTCGTGAGAAGAAAATGAGCGTGCAGGGCAGATGGCTTTAAGTGGTACCTGATAAGTTACTGACCCATCAGCTTATACAGGTCACAATAAGGTCACTGTTTCTCTTCACTATGAGGTGGAAAATGCTTCACTGTGTTGGCCATAATTTTAATAAGGAGGGCCGCCATTTTGATTGAATACTCAATGGAAATTACATGAGATAGAACAACAAGGGCAGGCAGAGAGGTGTTATCCATGGCTGCCACACAAATATTCAGCTCCTTCTGCTTGGAGATTTGGTTAAGCCCAAGCCTGATCATCTTCCAAAAGTGATATAAGACCTTTCTGTTTGGCTAGACATTTGGCAGGCAGGAATATGGTTGGATGGGGTTAGGGGTTTTTTTGGGAAGAGGTTCTGGGGGTTGGAAGTGTGGTTTTTTAGAAGATTTTAAAGATGCTTTTTATATGTTGTAAGTCACCCTGAGCCTAAATGGCAAGGGCGGGGTAAAAAAATTCAGTAAATGAATAAATAAATAAAATTTAGAGCTGAAATGAATAGCGGATTTTGTATTCGCATATATTATTCACATTTCTTCTCCTAGCCAAATAATATCCGCAGCTCAAGTAGATATTTGTATATCCAGTTGGTTATCTTATTATTTTGATTACTTCATTTCAGCCACTACATGTGTGTGATAGTGCTAATAGTATTGAAATAACCAAACTGGAATATCCAAAATGGATATCTGACAATGCAGGAACTGAATAGGTGGTTATTTGCTTTCGTGGATCCAAATCAAAGCAGGCATTACCTTGAATATTCTTTTTTACTCTAATTGTTATTATTACTCCCTAACAATCATCGTACTTAAACATTTATGCTCTCCTGTATCATAGAGTTTTCCATATGATCAAAGCATTCCTCTGTTGTGTTAGCTAGTAATTTCAGCATTCTTTGTACATATGTATTGCAAAGCTTTTAAAATGACCACTGTTGTTGAAGATAATTAAGTAATAATGCACTAGTATACCTAGCAATCACAGTATTAAAATGGTTGATAAAATATTGTATTAGCATGTCTAATGGGAACCAACCAAGCAGATAAGAAAAATAATTTAAAATGATTTAACACTTATTTGGTATTTTGTATACTGTTTCTTGAGAAAAAGAGGTAAAGAGTGTGGTGGCTAAATCTGCAGATGACACCAAATTATTCAAGGTAGTTTGAAATTCAATGTTGATAAGTGCAAGGTGATGCACATAGGGAAAAAATAATCCTCACTTTACATACACGATGTTAGGTTGTAATCTGGGTGTAACCACTCAGGAGGAGGATCTTAGAGTAATTGTGGATAGTTCCTTTACAACATCAGTGTGCAACAGCAATCAAAAAGGCAAGCCAAATACTAGGCATTATTGCAAAAGGAATAGACAATAAAAGGGAAAGTATCATAATTTTCTTTCTTTCTTTCTTTCTTTCTTTCTTTCTTTCTTTCTTTCTTTCTTTCTTTCTTTCTTTCTATAAAATTTATATTCTGCCCCTCCTGCCCGCAGGGCAGCCTGGGGTGGACAGTATAAAAAATAAAACAATAAAACAAGTTAAAACCGTTAAAAATACACAATACAGGGGGAAAAGACCCCCCTCTACCCTTGCAAAAAAGCCTGGTCTTACATAAATGCCAAAATGACAGGAGAGTGGGAGCTAGCCGAGCCTCCTCCGGGAGTGAATTCCACAGCACAGGGGCAGTCACCGAAAAAGATCTAACATTGGTGGCCACCTTCCTCGCCCGATGAACCTCTAAAAAGGCTCCCACGGACGATGTCAAGGGTCGCACGGGCACATGGGGAGTGAGGTGGTCCCGCCGATAAGTACTCTGTATAAATCTTTGGTATAATGCCACTGTATAAATCTTTGGTACAACCCCACTTTGAGTACTGTGTGCAGTTCTGGTCACCCCATCTCAAGAAAGATATAATAGAACTGGAAAAGGTTCAGAAAAGGGCAGCAAGGCTAATAGAAGGGATGGATCAAATTCCATGTGAGGAGACACTCAACAGGTTGGGGCTGTTCAGCTTGAAGAAGTGGCGATTAAGGGGGGATATGATAGAAGTTTGTAAAATCATGAGTGGCATGGAGAGAGTAACTAGGGAACTGTTGTTTTCCCTTTCCCACAATAAGAGAACAAGGGGACACTCTCTGAAGTTAAATGGCAGCAGAATTAAAACAAGCAAAAGGAAGTACTTTTTCACACAGCAGACAATACAGTTGTGGAACTCACTGCCGGAGGAGGCTGTGAAAACCAGCAGCATAACTAGCTTCAAATAGAAATTGGATAAATTCTTAGAGGACAGAGCCATAAATACCTACTAGTTGGGCTTTAAACCCCTGGCTACCAGTAGTTGAGAGTGGTCAGCTGAAGAATGGTCACACCCAGGACCAAACTTAGGGGTAGGCCCAAGAGGCACAGGCCTAGGGCAGTGGGGGTCTGGGGAGAGAGGACCAAGCCTGGTGCAGCTGGGAGGCTTCTCCATGTGACCACACCACCACACTTCCTGCTCCTACACCATCACAGCAGTACTGCCTTGACCTGTGCACTGCCCACAGCCAGGGTAGGGACCCCTCTGAGCCCCCCCCCCCATAAACCCACTCTGTGTTTGCAGCACTACACAGTCATTACCCCATCGCACGCACATGCAATAGCGTAGTTTGCTGCTACACACTGTTGTGTGTGCGCATCTTGTTGCTACCATGTTTTCTCTCTGGAACGTGCTGGGGAATGTAGTCCAACAGCTCCAGAGGCACACGATAATAGCACATAGCTGCAAACTATCCTATGCACCTGCGTGTAATGGGGACATGAGAATCACACGGCAGTCGACTTGAAAGCTCAGCCAGGCAGCCTAGTCAACTCGGGGGTAGCCGAGGGTGTGACTTTGGTGGACATGGCTTTGGGGGACAGCAGCCTGAGAAGTGCCTAGGGCCATTAAAATCCTAAGACCAGCTCTGGTAACACCTCCATGATCTGTACATGTACTTCTCTTAAGCTACCGGAGCTGGCCACCGTCAGAGACAGCTGCTGGGCAAGATGGACCACTGGTCCGACCCAGTATGGCACTTCTTATGTTCTTATGGTCTCTTGTGAGAAACACGAAGTTGTCTTTTGCCACAATGATAAAATGGTTTTTCTCTTACATTCTAAATGACTACTGACCTAACTGATCTGTGTCAGTCTCATTGGACTCCTAACTATGTAGCCTTTAAAAGTGTTTTTAAATGAGACAGCGCCACATGCGGTCCCCACTGTCCAGGTGGCAAGCTGCTCGTTTGAAGCTGGTGCGTGTGGAGGTCGCCCGCATCATCCACGCGCTGGCCACCTAGTCCCCGCATGGAGCACTCCTGAAAAATCTGGACTGAGTGACTGGTGTGGATGGGCCAGTCAGCCATGCTGGGAGCTTCCTGTGTGAAGCGTTCCCCACACACTTCCCAGGCGCGATGCCCCACCCCCACCCCATGCATTGACCACAGATCCCCCTCCCCACTGGTTTCATTTAAAAACATCCTAAGATCTTTTTAAAAAAAAACCAAACCCCTTTCCTTTTCATGTCATGAGGCTCCTTTCATAGTTTAGGACCGGCTGATTGACATATTTTCTCTTGCTAGGGAAAGAAAATTAGATTCTGGAATGTAATTAATTACCATGATGGATGTACTAAAACGTTGGACAAATTGGGCCACTTAAAAAGGTCTTGTTTTGCTGCAAAGGGTCATTCCTTAATGATGTGTATACGTGCAGCATATTTTTATTGCCATCAGGAAAAATAATTATTTGATTACTTAGGATGACTTGCTCCTAATAATTTTGTGCTTGCAAGTTGTAATGAGAAGCATTTGAAATAGAGGTTCTAATTATGTACTGGTCAGGGAGGCTGGAATTTAGAAAAGGTTTGTAGGGTTTAGACACTCAGACAGGAACATAGCAATTGCCATATGTATGAAATCTGCAGTCCATCTATCTAATCCAGTATCTTGTGTCCAACAATGACCAACATTGAGGAGAAGGCGGAAGGCACACTAGGCAAATGTTTAGTTGGGTGGGAACACTTTTTCTCCCATGGGCCACTTTGGAAATTAGTCCACACTCCATGGGCGAGTGATCATGGATTCATCCCCTATCCTTGAGTGTGTGCCCTCATATCTTCTCCCTTCCCCCAGGCTCATTTTTTTGTCTACTTTAAGGATAGGGGCTAGTTCAGTTGGCTAAATCCAGGAAGTGGAAAGGGACCAAATTAAAACCAGTAGTGATTCCCCCACCTCTGCGTTAAATTATCTGCTGCGCTAAAGATCTCCTTATTATAACGCATGGGTTAAGGGCTGACTTTAGCCCTGAACTAGGAATCCCCCAAATTTGTCAGCATTAGCTGTTCCATAGAAGCTGAATCCTTCGAGCTTCACTAAATTCTCCACCTCACCCACATCTTGCAGCAATGGGTTCCACAACCTAATTGTGTGTCAGGATCTACTTACCATCTGAACCCCTCTGCAGTGACAAACTTAGCCTGCTCTGCCCAGAGGAACCATGTAAGCTTCCTGAGCCCTGCCCCATCTCCTGATGGGCCCAATTTGTCGTCAGACCCTAGGAAGGAATGGTAAGATGTAGCTGCTGCGGGCTGGTCAACGTGCTTGCTTGTTGCAGTAGCCTCGTCCCTACCCTGTTCTGGACTCTCCTGGTTTTGCTTCCCTATTCCTCGTAGACCTGACTCTCCTTGACCTCTGTCCTGTTTCACCTGGAATCCTTCCAACCTCCCTGTTTGTTTGTCTTCCAGCATTGCTCCAGCCTTCTTGCTTCAGCTTTCATCCCTGTTCCTATCTGGATCGACCTTCTGGATTTGGAGCCCTGCACTGGTTTAGCCTGCCCCTTGTCACAGTTGTTCATTTGGACTGATTCCTGGTACTGACCCACTGGTCTGCACTATGGGTAAAAACAGATGTGCGGGCGGCACAGCAGTGATCTGACCCAGGTTGGGAAGCCACGGCAGACACAGTCCAGGCCATGTCAGGGCATGTGTGCCTGCAGCCAGGACGCCGTCGCACTGCCCCGCGGCCTGGCGAGAGGGAGGGCTGTAACAGACATGTAGGCAGGCAAGCCAGTGATGTGGGTTTTCTTGAAAATTTTGAATCTGAAAATTTTCCAGAATAATATTTTCCCATGCAAATTTTATTTCTTATTTGCATTAAAATTTGCATAAGAAACTTTTGAATGGGAAAATTTCCCTGGGCAGTCCTGGGCAGCGCACAATCAGACGTTCCATTGGTCTGCAGGGCTAAGCGGGTCACCATCATGTCTGGTTTTACCCTATGATTCCGCTTCCTGGTTAATCCTCCCTGGTAGATGGTCTGAAGCCATGGTCTGATCCAGCCGTGACTGAACCAATGCACTAACCCTCTTCCTAACCCTAGGCTAGACTGCCCATGCCCAAGTTCTTACATTGTGTTTTCGGGGTGTCTAAGGATAGTCAGCCTTTACAGAAATTCGTGCAGTTCTCCTGACTGTCTTTCTGGAACTCTGGCAGTTTTAAAGGGGTGGGGAACCATCCCCCTCCTCTGGCCCACTTACAGATCAGTGCAGGGTGAACTGCAGTGACTCAGCTGCACCTACTCCAGGTGTCCTCTGGCCCTGATTACCTGTCTCCCTGAAGCTTTACTCAGGTGCCTGTGTTCGCTGCCCTTTCCCCATTGCCACTCACGGGGAAAACACCGTGGACATGGTGACTTTAGTTAAAGGGCTTGAACAGCTGGGGTGGAGGTGCTCGGGCTAACTGGGCATTAAGGGGGGTCAGGTGAACAGAAGCTCTGAGTATTTAAGGCTAGGCTGGGAGATTTTGCAAGAAACGTTTCTGGAAATGATGGATGGAGATGAGACCACAGAATTCAATGTGCGTTAGATTTCCCATTCAACTCTCAGTTGGGCTAGCAGAATGGAAAACTAAAGCACTAAAAACCTCTCCTTTCACGTACTGATTTAGATTCATCCCCATGTGGCTGACAGATACTCTTAATAAACACCCACATGAAATGTGTAGCTTAATTTGATACAACAGCTACGTACATTTGAGCGTGGGCGGGGGGGAGGGGACGGAGTGAAGTGGGAGGTCTGCGATGTCCCATCACACATTACCCCACATATAGCACTCATGAATCAATGTTGGGATGTTCGTTCGCATGAGGCTTTCCGATTTTGAAACTCCTCTCTTCCTTCAGCTGCTGTACTGTTATAGAAAGCCAAGCCAATATATGGCAAAAGGTATATCGTGACATTATAGGGTCCTTTCAGACAAAGGCCTGGGCCCCACACACCTCAAAGATTGCCTTCTCCCTTATGTTCCATCACAATCCTCAAGGTCAGCTGGGAGTGGCCTCTTGTATGCTCCGTGCACTGAGTCCGTACAACAAGAGCCCCCAAAGGGGTGTTCTATGGAATGCTCTTCCCTTTGAGGTTCATCAGAGCCTGGGTCTGAGCATTTTCTAAAGGCAATACAAGATCTTTTCTTTTGTCCAGGCATTTGGTGGGCAAGAGTAGGGCTTGAGAGAGCTGGGGATTTTTTTAGGGTAGTTATTTTCTTATTTATACCAGGGGTGGGGAACCTTGGGACCAAATTCAGCCGGTGGCTAGTTTTATTTCACCCCTTTCCAGTTCCTGGATCTGACCCCTGCATCAAATTCGTACCCGCAAGCGCTGAAAGACTTCGCCCAAGGTAAATGAGCTGAGAAGAGGGCCCGCACACAGGGATAGGGCAGGGGACAGAAAAATGTCACAGATGCATGATCTGGACCCTCCACTTCCTGAGCGCATCCCATTCCCCAACATCTATGCAGCCCTTGGAGCTTAGACTAATTTTTAAAGTGGCCTTTAAAAATGAAGATGGAAAATGTTTCCCACCCCTGATTTATACTGCTTTTAAGTTTGTTTGTTTTTATTAATATATTTTGTTACCTGCCCTGATCCTCATGTGGTGGAATATAGAAGTAAGTAAATAAATAAATAAATAAATAAACAAACAAACATGAAGTTGTCTATCTGGCAGGGAAGGCCCAAATGTTTTGTGTTTTTCCCACCTGAAAAACACAGAGCAGTGGTAGGCAAAGCTCCCAATGCAAAAAGCTGCACATTGAATTTTTCATATGGCTACTGAATGTTACTCTTACCTTCAGGTACTTGTATGAGCACGCGCACGCCCCCCCCCCCCCCCACCTCTTGTCACAGCTGTACAGCACTGCTCAGCTATCCTGCCTCCACTATCCATCATCCATCAGCATGGGCTGCCCAGTGCTGAATGCTCACCTTTCTTTCCTCCGCTCCTCTGCATGCCAGCAGAGGGCCAGTTTGCAGTGCCGCCACTCCTATGAGTACCCAGTGGCATGCAGACGTGGAGGGGACAGGAGAGGCTGCTGCAGTGCCCAGTGCACATGTGAAGAAGGTGGAATGGAGAGAGCTGCATGGACACCTCGACTCCGAGCAGCCATTTCCTCTGAGAGCCACAGGAGTGGTTCGAGAATGCTGCATGTGGCTTCCAAGCTGCCATTTGTCCACCTCTGACATAGTGTGATGCCAAGGGGAAAAAATCTGAAAGGACAAAATATGACCCATTATGTGGATTGGTAAACAAAGTGGCTATAATAATAATCTTTATATAGTGCCCCCCTGCAGAGTACTTCACAAAGAACAATTTAACACAACTTTTCATCCTCACAACAACCCTGCGAGGTAGGTTAGACTGAGAGAATATTGTTACTGGCCCAAGGCCACCCAGTGAGTTTTCTGGCTAAGGTGAGTGAGACTTGAAATGGGCCCCACTCCCGGTTCATGTACTGCGCACTTAGCCATTACACCACACTGGCTCTCTGTGTCTGTGCAGTCACCCTATTATCACTTACTCCACAAAACACAGCATTGGAAACCATGCTACAACGGGACCAAAAAGCAACAGAAAACAGCTTGCTTCCCATCCTGCTTGATGTTATTCTGTTGGGTAGGTGTAGCTATATGGAGGAAATTCCATGGAACCACAGTTGAGCAGAATCCATGTGCTGGGGTTGGTGGGAGACACATTAACTGTTTAAAGACTCCCTTCCACTCTCCATTCCAATATTTCAGGTCAGGTCAGGCAAGAATGTTTAGACTACATTGCTCGAATGCAGCTGCATAGCATTTTCATGTGTTGATTCTCCTTCATGTACTTTTATACTGGAATGGAGCATATGGGGTATGTTTTCTACTGGAGAACAATAGCATATGCGTGTTACGTTGCTAAATCAATGCATATAATCATCTCCTCATGTATAGACTTTTTTTTTTTTTTTACCTCTAGCATGTAAATCATGTAGTAGTAGTGTTGGCCTACTGTTACTGAAACAAGACGAAGCTGAAAAGAATCAAGGATAAATAAACCCCAGATGCAGTTCGTTTGAAGAGTAGTAAGTGTGGATCAACTGGCCCTCTTTCTAGGATTGTTCTACACAGTAGGTGTGTGTGGGGGAAAGGATTATTTCCATACTCTATTTCCCTCCTAAAACAAACCGCATGCCCACGTGTTCGTAATGTAGTCTGAATGGACACATTCTACCTAGCACAGGGGTGGGGAACCTTTCCCCTCCTGAGGCCACTTTAAAAATTATTACAAGCTCCAAGAGCCACATTGAAGTTGGGAACGGAGGTACTTAAGGGGTGTGCTCAAGTAAAAGGAGGGCCCAGATATGGATCTGTGCCATGCATCTTCCCTAGGCTGAAATGGACAGCAAATTGCTGCTTGCGAATTCTCGCCAAAAAATCAAGAACCAACATCGATTTCTCGCCAAGAACATGACCCCAGTGCGATTTCTTGGTGAGAAAAGAAAAATAAAAGATTTTTTAAAATTACCGTGCACACGCAAAATGGCCACCATCCTTAACCAGAAGGGCAACGATAGCATTGGTTAAGGGCAGCTAATTGCACATGGGGAAATAGCTGCCGGACCGTTACATGCATGCACAAAACAAAATTGTGACAACGCTATCGCCACTCTTTTGGTTAAGGGCAGCAGTCATTTTGTGAACTCAGCAAAAAATCCCAGTGCTCAGTTCGTCCTGGGACAAATTGAGCCCTGTGATTTCAACGAGATACTTGCCTTAGGCGAGATACTTGCCTTAGGCGAGATTTCTGCTGCCTAACCTTGAACTCAGTCTTTCAGTACTTGGGGTAGGAAATGGATCCAGCAGCCAGATCTAGGCACTGGAAGGGGGCCACATAAAAACTTGTCGAGGGCCACGTTTGGCCCCTGGACCTGATGTTCCCCACCCTTGACATATTGCATACAAGACAAGAGATTTCATTTACACAGGGTTGGGCCTTTACCTTAGGCCGCATTCACATCTGTGGCGGGGGTGACAGCGGAGAGAGCGGCGAGGGAAGACGCAGCAGTGGGGAGGAGCCGAATGACAGGAAAAGAGCCGGCGCGGACGGGGATCTGCCAGGGTTTGTCTGGCGCCTGTCAGGGCGTAAAATCCTGCCCTGACATGCGCGAGAGAAGCCCCGGCAGATCCCCGTTCGCACCGGCTCTTTCCCTGTCATTCGGCTCCTCCGCGCTGCCGCGTCTTCCCTCGCCGCTCTCGCCGCCGCCGCCCCCGCCGCAGATGGGAATGCAGCCTAATTTTGCCCTTATAATCAATAGCAAAGTTGAGTAGGGAAATAATCCAATTTAAGTATAAAGAACAGATGCTGCTTCCTGCTTTGTCTTCCTTGCTCTGTGGCCATCTAGCAGGAGCCTAAATTGGCTACCTGGCAGTGCCGCCAGCATCAAGATAATGGCTCTTCCACTTCTCCTCACCACTGCTACAGCTTTCAAGCAACACGAACAAGGCAGTACCGCTCTCTTGTGGTCTTTTTGGAACCCTTCTCTTCATGCATCACTGGATACTATGCCATTATAGCTATCAGATCAACATGCTTGCTAAGTTCTTGAGTATTTTATTTGGTATGTTATTATAAGATGCTAGCACAATCTGTCTATTAATAGCCGGTTCAGATCACTATATAAGAATTTTTTCAGGTACTCCCAATCGCATAATCTATGTGTACCATATCTAATTAATGCCCAGCAATTGTGGAGCTGCCATCAAGTGTAAAAACAAATACAAACACATTCAAAAATAGAGCTTTAAGCAGTGACTCCCAACTTGCTAAAAGTAGTGATGTGCGTGAGTCACTCTCCAGACTTCAAGCAGTGAGGCTCTACCACTTGGTAATTCCCCAAATTTCAGCTATTTATGGCTTCATGAGCTAAGGACATTCATTCATTCTTTATTAAGGACATTTATTATCCCGCCCCCTCCTGCCATATGGCAGCTTGAGGTGCCTCACAAACATAGTATAAAACATAAAAACAATACGAAATTTAAATAGTATAAAAACAGTGTCTGAGTTAAAATAACAACTGAATGGAGCTAAAATCCCACCCAACTCAACCCTCCCACCCACTACCTATCTCCCCCACCAAAAGCCTGGCGGAACAGCCAGATTGTTGTCGAAAGGAGGGAAGGTGTGGGGCCAAATGGACCACCACCGGAAAGGAGTTCCATGGCCTTGGGGTGGCCACCGACAATGCCCTCCCCATGGTCGCCACCCAAGAAACTATGGGGACCTCGAGAAAGTCGCCTCCGGCAGACCGCAGGGGCCAGTCTAGAATCTGGGGGGTGAGGTGGTCCTGCAGGTAGGTGGGGGCCCAGACCATTTAGGGCTTTATAGATAAGACCCAAAATCTTGAATTGGGCCTGGAAGACTATAGGCAGCCAGTGCAGTGCACAGAGCACTGGTGTTTTGTGCTCACAATGACCCTTTAGACAAAGGGACATAATAAAGGGGATACTTGCCCCCTTTGTGAGCTGTGAATTTTGTGTTACACTTGCTCACGTCCTGTGAGTACCAAACCCTAATGAATGGGAAGTGGCTGAGTGTGACATGCACGTTGAAATCCATGTTGCTCCAGCCCCATTCCTTGGCAGGTGCTCCAAGCGCTGCTGGCAGCCACTCTGGCCCCATTTTTCAGCACTGCCAACAGCTGCTTCCTCCCCACAACAAACAGGACGCCCACGTCCTGGCGTGCATTAGCCCACATGCCATTCTCATCCTTCTGTGGTAGGGCACCAACCATGAACACATGTTCACTGTAGAGGGAAATTTTTAAATGGCCAGGTGCACACGTACTCATGGGTGGCTGTCATGCCATTCGTTTTCACCCCAAGCTGGAACATATACTATTAGGGATGGGCAAACAGAATGCAGTTCAGATGTTCGGTCGTTCAGTTCGAAACCTGAGTTCGGGTTCGATGGTTCGGTTCAGTTGAGTTTGGGTTGACAGAACTTGGCCGAACAGTCCAAAATAGCGCTAATGAAACCGAAACGAAACCGAAACCTAATTTTTGACCCTAAAAAGACTTTTTTCCTGCCCCCGAACTCATCCGAACATGACCGAACTGTTCAGTCATTCAAGGGTTCGGTTCGGACATTCAGTTCGGATGTCCGAACAGACAGAGTTCAGTCCGAACTCCGAACATCTGAACCGCGTTCGCCCATCCCTATATACTATAAACATTCTTTTCATTTTATGTGAATGCTCTCACAAATATATCGCCTAAATTGACTAGTGCTGGACTAAGTTGAGGCAAATGAAGTTGACAGAGCTATATCCTTTCTGGAACTGTATTCTGCTTTACATACTTGACTAATGTACTAATTAGTGTACCTTATTTAAACTGTTCGTATACAATGCCTGTATTAACCTGCACCTCCCAATGGTCTCTTGCCAACTCCATAAAAGGCAGCCTTTTAAATTTATGTTGCTAGATAAATGTTTTGCGTGGCACAGTCACACTGTTTCCATACAACTGAGCCATATAGGTTAGCAGGGCTAGAAATAAATACAGCATTCTTGACTCAAGCTAGGATTTTTTTATCTAAGGAATCTAATACATTGTATTCCATAATCACCAAGACTAAGGCTGCTTTCCGACGTTACATGGGAGGAGGGGAAACTTGCGCAATCATTGCTGGGGCTCTGTTATTTCGGGGATTAGCGCCTGTGAGAATACACTCCCCTGCTGCTGCGCAAGGTGCGGGGCCAACGCCGTTGCGCTGCTCCTTGCGGCTGCAGGCACGGCAAGGGGGCATGGCATACACTATAAAAAACGGCACTGCAAGACATACAGCGTCAGTGATCAGAATAGACTGCCCCCCCTGCTGAGAGCTAAGTGCATTGAGTTATTGATTCCTGTCTACGTGTTGTGTTGTGTTCCGTTCCTTCCCTTCCCTCCCTTTTTCCTTCGTGGAGTCCTGGGTTATGTGTGCTGGAGTAGTATGGCTGGTGAGTGTTCTACCCCCCGTGTGTTGTCCTTGGAGTGCGTGGGCAAGTGGGGAGTGAGAGAGTGAGCACGTGTCTGTCTCTGCCCCCCCTCTGGGAGACCTCCCCATTTCCTGTCCTAGTGTCAGTCGTTGCCTTTCCCCCCATGGAACCTAGACCCTGGTCCTTCCTCTCCCCACTGTCGGCACTAACATTCCCTTCCCCTGTGGCACGTATCGGGTATGTGTGGTGGGTGAGAGGCAAGGAGTACTCCAGTGCATTCTGCTCGGCGCCCTATGACGATAGGGGCCTAAGCTCTTGTAGCTTCCCTGGCCACCATTCTATCCTGATGGGCATTCTTACCCAGCGAGCCATCCCAGAGCACTGCATGGAATTGATCCCACCTCGCGAAGGTTGTTTGGAGGTTTCCTTCCCTGTTCAGGATCTTACCCATCCTTTCCTTGTGCCCTTCCTGCTTCCCCATGACAGTATCATCGGCCTCATAACTTCCCCTCTCCGTGAGGAGGAGGCACAAACCATGGAGGTGGCTAAGGAACTCAGGGAATTGTTTCGGGCAATCCATTCCCTGGCCTTGGAGCTGAGGGACATGAAGGCCAAGGAGGCCAAGTTGGAGGTGGCAGTAATGGCCAGACCACTGGCAGTAATGGCCAGACCACTGTCGTTGCTCCTCCGCCCGTTCCTGCTCCCCAAGCACCCCCAGTCCTGCTGCTCCCTGAGAACCCAAGGACCCCAAGACAGAAAAATTCTTTGGGGATCACCGTTCCTTCCAGCGGTTTTTAGCCTTATGTGAGTTAACGTTCATTGTGCAACCTACCACTTATGCCATCGACAATCTCAACGTACCCTTTATCATTGGGTATCTAGGGGGGGATAGCTTTAGACTGGGCTACCATGCTGTTAAAGCACAAGAGCCCCTTATTATCCAACTATGCCAATTTTGTAAAGGAATTTTCCTTCCTGTTTGACCACCCCACTGTGTACGCAACGCTGAAATGCAGATTATGTCCCTCAAACAAGGAAAGGGTAGTCTGCTTGAATATATCACACACTTTCAACAGTTAGCCTTAGAGCTGCAGTAGTCAGCGGACGTGCTAAAGGTTCTGTTTCGGAGAGGGCTGAGCGAAGACCTGAAAGACCAGTTGACTTTCACGGCATTACCTGAAACTTGGGAGAAACTAGCTACCCTCACGGTTCAAATTGATGACAGGCTAATGGAACGACATAGAGAAAGACGGCTAGAAAACAGAGTACCCCCACCTAGACCTTCTTTAGTGTCCACTGCCGGGCCAGAGACCAGCAAAGCCACGGACCCAGAACCAGTGCAGCTGAGGGCCGCTCGAGGACCCCTAACGCTGGAAGAAAAGGACAGACGACGGAGATCCCGGGCCTGCTATTATTGTGGAGACCCCTCTCACTTCATCCAAGCATGCCCTTCTTTAACTACACAATGTCAGGGAGCGGGAAACTCCAAAGGCCGAGATGGGCAGGGGCCGTCTCGGCCCTGAAGCACATTCCCTTGGCTTCCTCCCCTCGACAAACCCACCGGGTCCCCCTAACGGTGACTGTTACACCACATCGCTCCTTCATTATTTGGACCCTCGTGGACTCCGGAGTTTCCAGTAATTTCATGGACACCGGTCTCATTACTTCCCAGGCGCTCCCAACGGAGCCAAAAGTCCAGCCAGAGCCAGTACACCCCATCAGTGGTTCCCCATTGATATCTGGCCCCATCACGATGCAGATATCCCCACTGAAGTGCACTATTGGACACTACCAAGAACTGCTCACCTTTGATGTCATATGCACTCCGCTATTTTTAGTGGTCTCAGGCCTACTCTATCTCCGGAAACATGATCCCCAGATCTCCTGGACCGATAACCAGCTCCGGTTGTCATCAACATATTGTCTATGCGCTTGTGGGGCATCTCCGCTGGTACAGGGAATAGCGGTAACAATCCCCGAGACACTTGCCCAAAGATCCCTCACATGCCACTGGAGTACTGAGATTACAGCGACATGTTCAGCAAACAGTTCACTACTGCCTTGCTGCTCTATAGGTCATACGATTGCCCAATAAACCTCCAGCCCGGGGAAGAACCACCGTTTGGGCGCATCTACGCATTATCCATGCCTGAACTCGAGACGCTCCGCCTCTATCTAGACAGTGGCCATTGCCCAAGGCGGTAAAACCTCTCCAACAGTTCCTTGGCAGTACAAATTGCTATCGTCAGTACATACCAAACTATGCCGAGATCACGATGCCCTTGACCCGTCTCTTGAAAAAGCATCAGGAATTTATAAACAACAGCACAGCTTCCGCTACTTAAAGGAGGCATTCATGTCACCCCTCCTTCTACACCCTGATTTCCAATGGCCCTTCCAGGTGAAAGCGGATGCCTCCAATACAGCACTTGGAGCGGTACTGTCACAAAAGGCCCTCACCAACGACCATATGCTCCCTTGTGCGTATTATTCATGGCAACTAAGCTTCTCCTTTGTGATCCGTTATCGCCCTGGCAAGCTCAGCGTCCTGGCAGATGCTCTCTCACGGTATCATGAAGGAGGCAGCAAGGAGAGGACCAACAAGGCCCAGTCCTAGACCATAAGGTGTTCGCAACCACCTACATGTCCCAAGAGCATCTTGCAAGAGCTACAGCCCAGGAACTGTTTCCAGCCAATGACCTGTCTTACATGGCGGACAAAGGCCTGCTCAGAAAACAAGGCCTCATCGTCATTCCCCCTTCATGCTATTTGCATGTCCTCCGGGCACATCACAACGCACCACTAGCAGGACACCCAGGATGGGACCGTACCTGCTGACTAATTCAGTGATCCTTCTGGTGGCCGTCCCTCATCCAGGATGTACAACACTATGTCAAGAGTTGTGCCACTTGCACCTGTACCAAGACCCCCAGACAGGCCCCAGGGGGCCTGTTGCAACTTTCCGATCCACCCTTAGGGCCCTGG
This sequence comes from Sphenodon punctatus, assembly GCA_003113815.1. Lineage (NCBI taxonomy): Eukaryota > Metazoa > Chordata > Lepidosauria > Sphenodontia > Sphenodontidae > Sphenodon > Sphenodon punctatus. The sequence continues at coordinate 2,271,718 of QEPC01013568.1, forward strand.
CAATGATTCGGCATCGACTTTATTGTCAAATTATCCCCCTCACGGGGAAACACTACGGTATGCGTAGTTGTACATCATTTTACTAAAATGGCCCACTTCATTATTATTATTATTATTATTTTATTATTTAATAGATTTTTATACCGCCCCATCCTGCAATGCAGCTCGGGGCGGTTAACAACAATAAAAACAGTTTAAAACATTTAAAATACAAATATAAAACATATCAATAAAACAGGGCAACATATTATCATAAATAAATATAAAGGTGGGGGATTAAAAATCACCCCTAAACCCCCCCCCCCCCCCCCAAAGGCCTGGGCAAACAGCCAGGTCTTACAGTTTCGCCGAAATGTTAAAAGGCTTGGGGCCAGGCGAGCTTCCTCCGGAAGGGAGTTCCACAGCCGCGGCCCTACCACCGAGAATGCCCGCTCCATCGTGGCCCCCCGCTTAACACAGGGGATCTCCAGGAGGGCACCCCCGGCAGACCGCAGGAGTCGTTCCGGGGCGCGAAGGGCGAGGCGGTCCCTAAGGTAAGAGGGGCCAAGGCCGTATAGGGCTTTGTAGATCATTACTAGGACCTTGAACTTGGCCCGGCACACTATCGGCAGCCAGTGCAGCGCTCGGAGCACCGGTGTAATGTGCTCCCGACGACCCGTCCCCTTAAGAAGACGGGCCGCCGCATTCTGCACCAGCTGCAGCCTCCGGGCCAAGAACAAGGGAAGCCCCACGTAGAGCGCGTTACAGTAGTCGAGCCGCGAGGTGACGAAGGCATGGATGAGGGAGGCCAGGTCCGGGCCAGAGACATACGGACGCAGCCTACGTACCAGATAAAGCTGGCGGAAGGCAGCCTTAGCGACTGCCTCCACCTGCCGCTCCAGCCGCAGGTCTGCGTCCAATATGACCCCCAGACTCCGGACCTGCTGAGCTACAGGGGGGCAAACCCCCCCAATCAGGGGGGCCACCACCCCCTTCGCCCTCCCCACCACCATCACCTCCGTCTTGTCTGGGTTGAGTTTCAGTCTGCTCCGCCGCATCCAATCCGCCACGGCCTCCAAACATTGGGATAGCACCGAGACAGCAGGGTCTGGGTCGGTAGAAAACGAGAGGTACAGCTGAGTATCATCAGCATAATGGTGACATCGCACCCCGAACCCTCTCACGACCTCCCCCAAGGGCTGCATATAGATGTTAAATAATAATGGAGACAAGATCGATCCCTGCGGAACGCCACATTGTTGCCTGCAAAGGCCTTCCTACGGCCCACCTCGTGGTGCTCCTCTTTATCCGTTATGTTGTAAGACTGCAAGGGTGGCCCCTTGAACTCATAAGCAATCAGGGTTCCCAGTTCGTCTCATTTTTGGAAGGCCCTTTTCACAGCATTACACGTACAGTTAAAACCAATGACCGCCTATCATCCACAAGCAAACAGCCAGGTGGAAAGGGTGAATCAGGATTTTGAACAATACCTCCATTGGTACGTAAATTATCTCCAGGATGACTGGTATACTTGGTTACCGATTGCCGAGCTCGCACACAACAATGCTCCAAACGCCTCGCTTGGTGAATCACCCTTTTACATTACCTATGGGTTTCACCCGCAGATCGGCTCGCTCGACATCCCTGCAGTCCAAGTACCCGCAGCACAGAGCCTAGTGCACCATATTCAACAGGCCCAGGTACTCACCAGGGCCACCCTAGCCCAATCCCAACAACGCTATAAGAACAACACAGACAAACATTGATGACCAGCACCTCCCCTCCGATTTGGAGACTACGTCTCGATAGATAGGCGACACTATGCCTACACGTGTCCCTCCAAAAAGCTTGATGACAAGTTCTTCGAGCCATACCCCATCGAAAAGCAACTCAATGATATCACATAAAAGGTACGCTTCCCCCCTCGCCAGCTGAATTCACCCAACATTCCACGTCTCCCTTCTGAAAAAGGCAGATGTCCAGAGCGGTCCCTCTACCGCACCTCCAACCCCTGTCCCGTCAGTAGCCCGGGATCCCCCTTCCGATGCTCCAGAATATGAGGTGAAGACTATCCTTGATTCAAAACTTCAGCGTGGCCGTCTTCACTATCTAATTGACTAGGTGGGATTTGGTCCAGACGACCGGTCCTGGGAACCCGCAACACACGTCATGGCCCCTCGCCTCGTTCGCTTGTTTCACCATTGACACCTGAAGAAGCTGGGACCCCGCTGGACCCTTGCCCGGGGGGGATTGGCAGGGGTACTGTCAGGGCCACCCCATTTTGCCGCTGGGGGGGGATCTGATGTTGGGGGATCCCAGGCTACTGAGGGGCTAGCTCCTTGACTTCTCCCTCCGCCACGGCCTCCCCGGCACCTCTGTCAGGTGTACAGCAGAGCCCGGAGGTTGCCAAGGTGATGCTGCGGTAGGATGTCGCTGCTGCCGCGCAAGTCACGGGGGGCGGGGCCAACACCGTTGCGCCACTCTTTGCGGCTGCAGGCACGGCAAGGGGGCATGGCAGACACTATAAAAACCGATGCTGCAAGACATACAGTGCGGGTGATCAGAATAGACCGGCCCCCCTGCTGAGAGCTAAGCGCATTGAGTTATTGATTCCTGTCTACACGTTGTGTTGTGTTCTTTCCCTTCCCTCCCTTGTTTCTTCGTGGAGTCCTGGGTTACGTGTGCTGGAGTGGTATGTCTGGTGAGTGTTATACCCCCCCCGTGTGTTGTCCTTGGAGTGCGTGGGCAGAGCGTGTGTCTGTCTTCCCCCCCTCTCCCCCCAGGAGTCCTCCCCATCCCCTGTTGGAGTGTCAGTCCTTCTCCTTTCCCCCCCGTGGAACCTAGGCCCTGGTCCTTCCTCTCTTCACTGTCGGCACTAACATTCCCTTCCCCTGTGGTACGTATCGGGTATGCGTGGTGGGTGAGAGGCAAGGAGTATTCCAGCGCATTCTGCTCAGCACCCTATGATGATAGAGGCCTAAGCTCTTTATTTATTTATTTATTTATTTATTTATTTATTTGCATTTCTTAGTCGCCCCCTCATGCCCACAGCAATACAATACAATACAAAATACAATACAATTTTAGCAATACAAAATACAATACAATACAAAAATGATTTTAAAATATCAAACACACATTAAAATATCTAAAATCCCCTAAACCCCCCCCCCCAAACTTTTATCCCATCCCCACCTCCGACCTTCCTCTGAAGACCTGGGAGAACAGCCAAGTTTTGCAGGCCCGGTGGAAGGCAAACAGACTTAGGACCAGATGGGCTTCCTCTGGGAGGGAGTTCCATAATCGCGGCCCAGCCACCGAGAACACCCTCTCCATTGTGGCCCCCTGCTTTATGCGGGGGACCTCCAAGAAGATGCCCCCAGCGGACCTAGGGGGTTGCTCTGGGGCGCAGAGAGTGCGGCGGTCCCTGAGATATGAGGGGCCAAGACCGTGTAGGGCTTTATAGGCCAAGACCAAAACCTACAATCTGGCTCGGTACGCTATAGGCAGCCAGTGCAGCGTGCGGAGCACAGGAGTAATATGCTCCCGTCGGCTCGTCCCCGTAAGGAGACGAGCCGCCGCATTCTGCACCAGCTGCAGCCTCTGAACCAGCGTCGAGGGAAGTCCCATGTAGAGTGCGTTACAGTAGTCTAGTCTCGAGGTGATGAGGGTGGCCAGGTCAGGTCTGGAAATATATGGACGCAGCCTCCGCACCAGATACAGCTGGCATAAGGCCGCCTTCGCCACCATCTCCACCTGCTGATCTAGATGGAGATCTGAGTCCAATAATACTCCCAGATTCCAAACCTGCTCGGCTACAGGAGGGTGGACTTCCTCTACGAGGGGAGCCAACGCCTCCCTCACCCTACCCAGCACCATCACCTCCGTCTTACCAGGATTGAGCTTCAGTCTGCTCTGCCATAACCAATCCACCATGGCCTCCAAACATTGGGACAGTACTGAGATGGCAGGACCTGGGTCAGTTGAAAAAGAGAGGTAATTTTTTATTTATTTATTTATTTATTCAATTTGTATCCCGCCCCTCCTGCGAACAGCTTGGGGCAGCTAACAAGTTATAAAACAATTAAAAATGTAAACAATATAATAAAGCAATCCATAAAAACACTACAATAAAACAGACTGGGATAATAAATAAATAAATAAATAAATAAGGGTGGGGGAAAATAAAACACCTGGCTCAGCATGCTATCGGCAGCCAGTGCAGAGTCCGGAGCACAGGTGTTATATGCTCCTGACAGCCTGTCCCTGACAGAAGGCGACCCGCCACATTCTGCACTAGCTGCAGCCTCCAAACCAGGATCAAGGGCAGCCCCACGTAGAGCGCATTGCAGTAGTCCAGCCTCAAGGTGATGAAGGCATGGATGAGGGAGGCCAGGTCTAGGCCAGAGATGAACAGACGCAGCCTCCGCACCAGATATAACTGGCGGAAGGCGGCTTTCGCTACTGCCTCCACCTGCCGCTC
>QEPC01013568.1:2282682-2339419 GCA_003113815.1 Sphenodon punctatus
GGTGGTAGGGCCGCGGCTGTGGAACTCCCTTCCGGAGGAAGCTCGCCTGGCCCCAAGCCTTTTGACATTTCGGCGGAACTGTAAGACCTGGCTGTTTGCCCAGGCCTTCGGGAGGGAGGGTGGGGGGGGTGATTTTAATCCCCCGCCCATTTATTTATTTACTATTGTTTTTTAGCCCTGTTTTATTGTTGCATTTTATATTTATGTTTTAATTGTTCTTAACTGTTTTTATCACTGTTGTTAGCCGCCCCGAGCTGCATTGCAGGAGGGGGCGGGATACAAATCTATAAAATAAATAAATAAAATAAAAATCCCTCAGCCCACTGGTCTGGCCCTAGGGACAGGACCAAGAGGCACGGGCCTAGGGTGGCACATTCTGAAGGGCAGAGGGGGTTCAGGACCAAGCCTAGGGGCAGTACTGCAGCTGGGAAGCTTCGTCGTGCAGCCATACCTCCTCCTCTCCTCCGCCACCACAGCAACACCGCCACGACCCGTGTGCTGCCCACAGCCTGGGGGGGGGGGAACCCCTCCTGGAGAAGCCCACCTCATGGGCAAGAGCCCCCACCAAATTGGCTCCATGGCAGCAGCAGCACCCCACAGCCATCATCCCATCGTGCACACATGCAGTAGCATAGTTGGCTGCTATGCGCTATTGCATGTGCACACATGATTGTTGCTAGCTTTGCTCTCTGGAGCGTGCTGGGGAATGCAGTCCAGCAGCTCCAGAGAGCAAAGATGGTAGCAGTGGTGTGTGCGCATGCAATAGCAGATAGCAGCAAACTGCGCTATGAGCGTGCACCCAATGACGACATGAGAATCTCATGGCGGCTGGCTCAAAACCTCAGTCACGCAGCCTAGTGAACTCGGGGAAGCCAGAGGGCATGGTCTGGGGGGTGTGGCTGTCCGGCCCTGCTAGCCCTTCCACACACTTAGTCCTCCGCCTCCTACTGCCAGCCCTCAACTACCCCATTCCTACTGGCGCCTCACCCCTCTCTCTCTGAATGGCCCATTCATACTAATAATGGGACAATTAGAATGAACGGCCCATTGAAATTAATGGTGGGTTGGTTGCCCATTGAAATCAATGAGAATATACGGATCCATAAATATGGAAATCCTTAATTTTGGATTAATCCATAAATGCTGCTTTTGGACAGATACAGATTAATCCAAATCCATAACGCCCGTCCCTACTAAATATAGCTCCTCCTTTTAATTCTGTTGTTACTTGGGAAAACTGTGATCTGCCTTAAAACTCTGCCTGCAGACTCCGAGACGTTAACTTTGCATACACAATTGCTAGAAACACAGGGGCTTGATTTTTCCTATATAGGAAAATAGGCTGTAAATTTACATTTAAGTTCACAAAGTCCATCCACCCCAATCTTCTAGTGGGAGCGGGCATTAGACATGTCTCTTTCTCCCAAGGAAAAGCCTGGAAAAGTGAAGTTGTTTCAGCTGGACTGAGAAACATGTGGCAGCAGCACATGGTTAACTGAGGAAGCATGCAATGGCAATAGGTGGTTTAAGCCAGTTATTATATCTCCCTCACAATTAAATAGGTCTTAAAATAAACATTTTCCCTCACTCTGTCAGTATATGTACACAATATGTTATGTATAAATATCCAATATGCATCCTACATGCTTGTTTATAACTATACACTTAGGAAGCAGATTTTTCTAAATCTGTACATTTTTTGGTACTGCTTTAGGATGACAGTACGTACGTACACACTAACATGTAATAACACTGGAGTCTTTCATTTAAAAGTAGGAAGAGACATACAGAACAGGACATACTTTTGTGTCAAATGCCGTTTGATTTCTGCTTTTAATTTTAGTTCTTCTTTTTTTTTATTGTCCAAAGAAATCTTGCCTTTTCTGCACTGGGAAGAATATCAGTTACCCAGTGGGTTTCATCCACGATGCTTCAAAAGATTAATATTTCACATGCATTCATCAGGCAAGGGGAAGGAAAGGTCTTTGTTTTGCTCTTCCCCACCCGTGCCTTTATTTTGATTTACAGAAGCTCTTTGTTTGCAGTGAGGCATGGTCTTGAAATATTGTAAACTCGAGGGATGGCGCCATTTGGAAAGAATAAGAACTGTAAAAGCTTCCACCCCCATCTCTCAGTTCCCTCTCTCTCTTATGCAGCATGCTGCATGAACACAGATCGAGCTCTGAAACAAAGAACACATTTTGGGAAGTTGATGCAGTGGTGGTAATTAATAGACACAGTGCTTTAACCTGAAAGTCTTTGTTCAGTTTCCCAGGCAGGGGTTACTCTATTCGCAATAGATTTGACCAAAGGGGGGGGGGATGGAAATAAACAGGGAATAGTACTTAGCAGAAATCTTTTTTCTTTGACCAGGTGTACCAAGTCCTTCCAAAGCTAATGGCAGGGGGTTGGCAAGCCAGGGGCGGGGTGTGTGCTGTGACGGCACAGCTAGATCTCATTGGAATTCTGCAGAGATAACAGGAGGGAAGCTGGTTCATCACTCCACTTGAGCTGTCAGGAACAACGCCGGGGTCTTTCTTGCCATAGCCCACACAATATTCATGCTGAGAGAGATTTAAGCAAATGTAATGCAAATCCGGACCTTGGACTTCAGCATCTGATGAGGAAGTGCGTAGGAGATTCATAAAATCCTCAAGGATCCAACGAGATTTATGGCTTGGCAGGACGGAGTTTTCTTTTAACTTTAATGAAGTCGGCAAAGTCCTTGCTTCTACGGACTGTGTCAGGACGGCTATAGAGTACTTCCTTGGGATGAAATGGCTTTCACTTCATGGCAAATTTTGTCCCCAATGCAGTGGGCGCGCTGGATGTGGACAGCTGTGAGAAGCAGCGGAGACTACAGTCTCCTAGCCATGCAGAGAATCACTGGAAATAGGCAAGTCAGTCCTGTCTTTCAGGAAACTGTCACCCCCATTCAATTCATTGTATTACCGACCTGTAGGGAAAGCAGCCATCTGGCCAGCAGAAGTGCTTGCTAAGTAATTTGCAAGACAAGTTTGTTACTGCATTCTTTCCTCGCAAACATTGGTGGTTTTATTTATTTTTTATTTTAAAAAAAATTGTAGTGTTAACATATCATTTTAGTTTGTGTTAAAAGTAAATAAAGCCCATAGCTTCACATTCTAGAAAGACAATTTCCTAAAGTAGTCCCCTTTCCCCCTTATTTCAACTTTATGTTCTTGTGCAATGTAGATCCTTTGTTTTAATGTTTAGATTAGCCCAGTGCATCCTTTCATATAGTTGCTTCTGTTTCAGCTTGCATTTCCATTTGGTTGGCTCCATTTTGCATACTGATGTTTCCTTTGTATTCTTGCTGCCATTGTGATCCTTCCGTTTTATTTATAATTTGTATGTACAAATGTAGTGGTGGAAATGTAGTATTTAGAGCACTCACAGGAGCTGGGTGCATTATCCAGCCTTCTCTTATACAACAAGCTAGTACACTTATTATTGGCTAAAATGCTCAGTAAAAAATGCATCTCTGATGACTACATAATGATTTCTGAAAGGCTGTGCAGTATACAGGCTGCTGGCTGACTTACCCATCACTTATCCTAGTCTATGTTCCTCAGTTTGTAGGAACATGGAGTAAATACAAAGAGCGTTTCATCCATCCTCATGCAGCTCTTATCAGAACAGCCTCTATTATTTTTCTCAATTGGTTTGTGTCTGTTTGTTCCAAGAAAAGTTTGAACAACTCATAAGACAGTTCCATTGTTGTTGTTTTTTCATCCTAGACCCTCTTTTAAACTGAAAAGCAAGACTTTTCAGGAAGGATTTGCTTTCCAAGTGCATGTTGACTTTTGTGGCACCTAGAAATCTTAAGCAGCGTAAAGATTTCTTCAGAGGGAAATAACGACCTGATGTTCTGCTCCAGAAATCATGCTGCAAATTTTAAATTCATCCCATTGTGCCTATGACAAATGCAGAGGTATCTTGACTTGCTCAAATCAGAAGGCCCTGCATTTAAAAGTATGACTTGTCCTGACCAAGGATGAGCAAGCCCTTCTCTCTTGCTCAACCAGCTTCTTAAAGATGCTCTTACTTTGTATTTTCTGCAGGAGTTCGGACTCAGAAGAAGCATTTGAGACACCAGAATCCACAACTCCTGTCAAGGCTCCACCTGCACCGCCGCAGCCACCTCCAGAAGAGATAGTATTGGACATAGCAGAACAAGAAGTTAGACCACAGCTGCCATTAGAAGACACAGGTAACAAGTATATAATAAATTGGCTGGGTCACTCGGGGTGTGACTGCCAGGAGACATCAAAGTTGTTGACATGGGCAAAGGCAGAATGCTAATTAGATGGTTCCTAGATTAGTGTGTAGCTAGCCTGTTCTTGCTGAGAATAATAGCAGAGTTGGGACCTAATTGGCTTGGATACTTGTGCAGTCACTTATGCTTCTGCAAAGTGAGTATAGAATGTAGGTTTCTATGAACTGAGGAATCCTTTTCCATCAGTGGCACATTCAGATAAATGACTAGTTGGAATGGAAGTCAGCGGCGAATCAATCTACTTAAGTAAAATTCAGTATAATCTCAACTTCTTTAAAGCTCACTGTGTGACGTCTTTCCTAAAATGGCTCCTCTCACTGTTGTACTGTTGTACTCTCCTATAATGGATCGGAGAGATTTTTGTGGACCCGCTGTTTTAAAAAGTCTCACCTTCATTAAGACAGGAGTTGATTTGTATGGGTCAGAGCAGTGGTTCTCAGACTGGGAGGACAGGCCCCCTAAGGGGAGTGAAGGTTTGCCAGAGGGGGTGTGAGAAGGAGCAGAGTCAGGGCATAGCGAGCTTGCAGTGGGCCCAGGTGCAAGGAATGGACTTGGGCCCCTCAACCCTGTCACCATCCTCCCCGCACAGTTGCCCACCCCCCTGCCCCTACGCTGACTCCCAGCCACCACACANCCCCCCCCCCCCCCCAATCCTCCCTGCTCCGACCCAGACCCACCGCTGCTAGAATTGCCACCTAGGTATAGTTTCCCAGGCCATTTATGAAACATATATGTTTGATAAGTGGCCTGGAAAAATATACATTAGTGGCAACCCTAGCACCGCCCACTGCTGCTGTTTGCTCACACTTCCTTTCTGCGCTGCTGCCAACCCTTCCATTTGAATCAGGAGGCTTTATGTAAAATACATGTTGCAGGGCTACATTGGAAGCAATGCAGCCCTGCAGCATGCATTTTTCATAAGCCTCCTGATTCAAATGGTAGGGTTGGCAATGCTGCTGTGTGTCATTGCCGCAACAGGGCAGGAGGGATCCCAGGGTTCACGCGGGGAGGGGCCCCCACAAATGATCTGAGATTGTTTGTGGGGGGCCATCCCCACATGGGCCCCAGGACAAACATCCCTCCTATCCCTATGGTAGCTACTCCAGTGAGCACAGCTGCAATTGGTTCCGCTGCAAGCTATGGGGAATTCCCACAACATTGGTGTATCAAGGAGGAGAAAGGGATGAAAGTGTACACACATCTCTGTGGCTGGGGGCAGCTCACATACCACATAGGGATGGGTGAACGCGGTTCGGAGTACGGACCGAACTTGGTCTGTTCGGACATCTGAATCGAACGTCCGAACAGACCTTTCGAACGACCGAACAGTTCGGTTGTGTTCGGATGAGTTCAGGGGTACGAAAAACGTCTTTCCAGGGCCAAAAATCAGGTTTTGATTTCATTTCGGTTTCGCTATTTTTGAATGTTCTGCCAAGTTTGGCCAAACCGAACTCGACTGAACCAAACCATCGAACCTGAACTTGGGTTTCGAACTGAACGACCGAACATCCGCACCGCGTTCTGTTCGCCCATCCCTAATACCACAGACAAGAGGAAGGAGGCATGGTGTAAAATGTTTCAGAACCACTGGATCGAAGACTGTCTGAAGGGGTTTGCCATGCTAGCAACCACTGCAAGATGGAGAGGGTTTGCAACAGGGTAAACTGACCCTGCAAGGGTAAATGGGCTCAGCTCCCAGCCAGCTGACTCCTCCACAGCTTAAGTCCATGAAGGGGGACTGATACTGATCAGCTGAGGTAGGGAGAGGACAGGTGATGTCAGGAGGAAATACAAACCCACTGTTCAAGAAGCCCAGGGGAAGCTGGCTGTTGTCGGATAGATGGGTGCAGTGTCACTGAAGCTGACTAGAGTAGGGAATAAAAATGGGAGTGATGCCTGACTCTGGTCTTTTGGGTGAGTTCAGTGATTCTTTTAATTGGACTACATGATACTGTGAAAGAGGCAGTAAGCAAAGCCCTGGCTGAGAGTGAGCAGGATCACTTGTGATGGAAGGGAAATGCAATCTCAAGTCTCAACCCCAATTAGTAGGAGGAGACTATCTTCAGTTCTCATTTCACTTCAAATGAAAAGTAACCCCCCTTTTAATTAAAAAATGAAATTTAATAGTTCCATAAAGCACTGTAGGAGCATAACTTTATATTTGTGGTTGCTTCACACCACAGTGTAAAACAGGTTTTATGTAAGATGCATTAAAAAACACTTTCTAAAGAGAACTCATTTCCAGTGATAGCTCTGTTTAGTAATGGGGGAAATGGATGAACAGAAATACTTGATCATGGTGGGAACAAATGTGACTTTCAGCTGTGCTTGCTGAAAAGCATACATTCACTCTGCCCGTCGCTTCGACCATGTGCAGCCTCTCCTCTTCTCTCTTCACTGGCTCCCCCTTCCTGAACCACAGCTGCCATTAGAAGACACAGGTAACAAGTATATAATAAATTGGCTGGGTCACTCGGGGTGTGACTGCCAGGAGACATCAAAGTTGTTGACATGGGCAAAGGCAGAATGCTAATTAGATGGTTCCTAGATTAGTGTGTAGCTAGCCTGTTCTTGCTGAGAATAATAGCAGAGTTGGGACCTAATTGGCTTGGATACTTGTGCAGTCACTTATGCTTCTGCAAAGTGAGTATAGAATGTAGGTTTCTATGAACTGAGGAATCCTTTTCCATCAGTGGCACATTCAGATAAATGACTAGTTGGAATGGAAGGCAGCGGCGAATCAATCTACTTAAGTAAAATTCAGTATAATCTCAACTTCTTTAAAGCTCACTGTGTGACGTCTTTCCTAAAATGGCTCCTCTCACTGTTGTACTGTTGTACTCTCCTATAATGGATCGGAGAGATTTTTGTGGACCCGCTGTTTTAAAAAGTCTCACCTTCATTAAGACAGGAGTTGATTTGTATGGGTCAGAGCAGTGGTTCTCAGACTGGGAGGACAGGCCCCCTAAGGGGAGTGAAGGTTTGCCAGAGGGGGTGTGAGAAGGAGCAGAGTCAGGGCATAGCGAGCTTGCAGTGGGCCCAGGTGCAAGGAATGGACTTGGGCCCCTCAACCCNGGGACAGAGGAGGAGCGAAGTGCACGGGCTGGAGTATGGAGGGCGATAAGTGCAGAGAGGTAGGGGGGAGCAAGGTTGTGAAGAGCTTTATAGGTGAAGACTAGGAGCTTGTGCAGGATTCGTTCAGGAAGGGGAAGCCAGTGAAACGAAGAGAGGAGGGGCTGCACATGGTCGAAGCGACTGGCAAGGTAGATGTTCCTGGCAGCAGAGTTTTGGACAGAGATGAGGGGAGAAAGGTGAGACCGGGGAAGGCTGCATGTACACGTTGAACAGGACAGGGGACAGAATGGAACCTTGCGGGACTCCACACATGAGGTCTCGTGGAGATGAAAAGCAATCCTTCCCCGAGCACCACACACTGAGTTCTTCTGGCCAGGAAAGAGTGGAACCATTCAAAAACAATCTCACCCACCCCGGCTCGATTCCACAAGTGAGTCACCAACATCTCATGGTTAACAGTATCAAAAGCAGCTGACAGATCTAATAGAATTAGCAGGGTCGAGCGACCCTGATCTAATTCATGGTGGAGATCATCGACCAAAGCCACAAGTGTGGTCTCAGTGCCATAGCCTGGACAAAAACCGGACTGTGAGGGATCCAAATAACTAGTGCGGTCTAGATGCCTCTGCAGCTGCTGAGCCACTACCCACTCAATAACCTTTCCTAAAAAGGGGAGGTTAGAGCCCAGCCGATAACTAGCGAAGGAATCAATGTCAAGTGATGTTTTTTTGAGCAGAGGCAGCCCCGCACTCTGCCCTTCTAAAGGGAGGTATCGATCACCCCTGTCAGCAATGGCCCCACCGTCTCCCAGCTCACTGTAACCAGCCAGGACGGGCGTGGGTCAAGTTCACAAAAGGTGGCCCTAATAGTCCCAAGAACATCCTCCACCTCGGCGAATGACACCAACTGGAATTGCTCATGGACAAGGTGGAACTTTCACAACCTCTAATTAACCCATTGCAATAAGTGTGGCATTGAAGTCATGGTGAATCTGAACAATTTTCTCTGTGAAATAATCAACAAACATGTCACAGCGGGCACTACAGTTCCAGGCAGAGGGAGGACCAACCAACCACCTGGAAAAGCTCTGCTGGACGAGATTTACCTGAAGCTATATGGGTAGCAAAAAACTCCTTTTTTTGCTGCCCTTACAGCTATGGCATAGGCATGTAAACTGGCTCTATGCTGCAATCTGTCGGCTTCGGCACGCAAATGGCACCACTGTCGTTCCAACTGCCAACCCTCAGCTTCAACAACCGCAGGTCCTCCGTAAACCACGGAGGCCTGAGGAGCCAACCCAGAGGGAGTGGAAGCTTCAGAGCCATCCAGTCAATGGCCCCCATCAGCAAGGATTTCCATAAAGCCACAAGGTCATCGAGCAGGCAGTTGTCGAGATCAGAGGGTAACTCCCCAAGAGCATTCCGGAACCTCTCAGGTTCCATTAGTCTCTGGAAACGAACCATCCAAATTGGTTCTACACCCCTCCGGGGCAGACATTTGTCTTTGTTCTCTCTCGGTTAAAAAAGAATCTTAATTTCCCTGATTGCCAAATGGAATTTAAATTCTGAGAGAATAAAAGAGCAGATATGCTAAGTAGGGTTTCAGTGTGGTCTTTAACTACCACAATAAAAATCACAGTTGCTCAACACTCTGGATTACACATGTACTTCTCTGTCACATGGATTTCTCCTCCCACTCCTCCACCCAAAGCTGCCCAGAGATTTTTAGGGGCCTGGGGCAAACTATAAAACTGAGAACTCCCTGGACCTCTTGCAGGGGAGAGAGGGCAAAGCAAACTCTAACCCACTGGCAGCCTTGCTTTCCCTTCCATACTATTGCAATGAAGAAGCAAAGTGTGTCTATTGCAGCCAGAGTGAACGATTAGAAGTTGTGTATTCTGGCAGTTCTGAGAGAGAAGCACGAGATCTCAGATAAAACATGTACCCAAAAGACAAACTACAGGTGAGCGAACAAACTGGTATACACAGCATTCCAAATGTATGTTTAAATACTCCAATAGAGGCAGGTAGCTTTTCTGAGAAGTGGAAACTGTGTAGCACAAGAACAATTGAAGTGTAGGAGAACAATCTAAGGTTGAAATCTATTTATTCCAGAGCAGTTCCATTGAATACTGCAGGACTGCTCTGGAATTGGTAATTTGAGGATAGCAACCCTAAGCGTGATTGCTGACACTCGGAATCTATCCTGGGGCTTTTCTTAAACTGTAACTTGATTAACTGGACCCAATATGAACAGCAAAATGTTTTGCAGTAGGAAAGCCACTCTTAGAAACTGGGTTTCCTACCGTTAATTTGCCCAGTTGGTTTTGCACACAAAGATTTTAGTCCCTTACAGAGCTCAGGGGCAGCTCCTAATTGGCAGCATAAACCTGAGATACACAAAGCCTGTCCTGGTACAGTGTGGAGAAGAGAAGAATAACCAAGAAGGGCATCCGCAGAGCCTGGCACCCAACAAGAAAGGAAGCTGCATAAATCTTTGAGCTCCAGCATAAAGAGTAGGCCATCCGGACTGCTAGGTGCCTTTGTCATCTTAATGAGGCTTTTTGCAGGGAAGGGGAGCAGGGGAAGGGGGGTTTGGGTGAAGGCATTAACAGGGGTAGGCTTTGAACAGATTATTCCCAATAAGGCTGATGATTATTTATTCCAGAGTAGGGTTGTTGCAGACAGCGGCAATTATGTTCCATGATATCATTAGCACAACAGCTGGACCCCACTGCTAGAGGAGAGACAGGAGGAGAGTTTTTAATTAGTTTAAACTTCGTGCAAGTTTAATAAAAATCTTGTGAAAATAAACTACAGCTAACCCTTTGTGTCGCTGGTTCCCAAATGTCTTACCTGTGCGACCCCCATTTAGAGTCTTCAGTCGAATTACTTTACTGTAGACAGCAACAAAGACAAGCAAAGTATGTCAAACACAACCCCATCTGCAGATGGTGTGGCGTCCTGACCTATAGTTTTGGAGTATCTGTTTTAGTCTAGAATCCATTCCAGTTTGTGCTGGTCTCTGCAATGTTGTAAACCCTGCTGCATGGGCCCAGTACACCATTGGTTTGATCTTCCTTCCTACCCTTCTATTGCTGCACCTCTGAGAGACAGTGTGGTGTAGTGGAGAAGGTGTTGGACTTAGGCTTAAGAAGCCAGGGTTTGAATCCTGTCCTAGCCATGAACTCCCTGTATGGCCTTGGGCAAGTCTCAACCTAGACAGCTAGTGTGTTCTAGTGGATAAGGGCCTGGGTTTAAGAAGCCATGTTTTGAGTCCCACCCTAGCCATAAACTCACTGTGTGGCCGTGGGCAAGTTAACTCAGCCTTCCCATCTCTAAATGGGAATATGTGTGTGCCTGTGTTCCCCTTATCCATCTTAGATTGTAAGCTCACTGGGTAGGGACCTGTCTCCAAAAACTGTGACTGTAAAGTGCTGCATATGCCTAGTAGTGCTATAGCAAGGATAAGTCACTGTTGACTCACTCTATTATTTTGGAGATTCCCCCCGGGTCAATGAGAAAGGAGCTAGGAGTTTGCCAGCTGTGGTCCTTCTTGTGCCTCCCCAGAGGGCCCCAGTTTTAGGATCACTGCAGTACACCACAGAGGAACTTGCAACAGCAGTATGGCTGTATATTAATGGAAAGTAGCTGGAAGAGGGTAGCTGCCAGTAGAGGGCAGTAAAACTCAAAAAGTGAATGAAGTTGGTTTGAAGATGAGTGGTCATGGGCATCCAGTGGATGTTTTGATTCAATGAATTTTCTCCACAGCCTTTGTGGATGGTCCTTCTTGCTCTCTACCCCCCCTCTCCAGTTCATTGTTTTATTCTTGGGAGGCTGAGCATATTATTACTGAGGCAGAATATTTTGAGGAAGCATATTCTACAAAGGAATAGCTACGCCCTGTTCAAAATTCCCCAGTCTCTGGTACATATCAGTTCATAAGGAGTTCAATCAGTGGTGGGGGTGAGGGTTGTGGCCTGTGTCTGATCACAATGTCCCTCCCTCACACACTTTCCTCCCAAAGGCATAGCTCCTGCCGTCCCCTACCCCCTGCTCAGTGCATATCAATGTTTCCCCCTACAAAATACCCCACCAATACTAGAATTGAGTACATTACCAGCGATGATCACTCAGGCTTTGCCATTCAGACTCTGGCTATAGTGGCTGTTCAGGCATTGGGCTATGCTCCTCATGTGTCCGCTCATTATTATTAGATTAAAACACAAGAATCCTTGTTTTATATTCAGCTGTTGAGAAGCAGGGCAGTCTAGCGGTTGGGTTGCTAGCTAGAGAATAAGGTTCAGTTCCCTGCTCTGCTGCAGTGAGTGTGGCTTCTTCGCAATTCTTTTTAAAAAAACAAACAATTAAGCACTGTGCTTCTCATTCCACTTAGGCTACTTTTAAACGAGGCGCGCTGAAGCGCCTCCTCAACGCCGCATTAAAGCAAAGCCGCCGGAAGTGACATTCTCCCCTTTGCCGGCTGCGGCGGCGGCTGGAGACACGGGGCTTTGGAGCGGCACGTTCTTAAGACTTCAATTATCAGGCTTAAGAACACGCCGCTCCAAATCCCCGTGTCTCCAGCCGCCGCCGCCGCCAACGGGGAGAACGTCACTTCCGGCGGCTTTGCTTTAATGCGGCGTTGAGGAGGCGCTTCAGCGCGCCTCGTTTAAAAGCAGCCTTAGGGCGCTTTTAGACGAGACCAAAAAGGTGGCTGATCCTTTGATCAGCTGCCTTTCTTGGCGCTCGTCTAATTTCTGGGGCCGCTTGCTAATCTGCGTCGGAGGGGGCAGGCTCACCTGCCCCCTCCGACGTGGATTCCCAAAGTGGCGGCTTTACGCCGCACTTCCGGGTTCCGCGGGCGAGAGCGCATGCGCAGAAGGGCGCGCGCGCATGCGCAGAAGGGCGCGCATGCGCACTCACACTCTGCGCCGTGTCTGAACTGCAGACACGGCTCGCAGAGACTGCGCGGGGGGGAAAGCCGGCGTTTGGCGATCCCGCTTGTAAGCGGGATTGTCTAAAACGCTCTTAGTTTCTTGTCATTCCATCATCTCCCCATTGTATCCTCAAGTATTTTTTCTTGGAGGTAACCAGGAAAGAGGCTTGGATACCAGTTTTTCTTCTGCGAGAGTGTAAAGGTCATGGAGTGATGAGGGGCATCCAGGACATGGGCAGACATGGGGTTTGGTGAGAAAGTTCAGGATCACGGCTGGGAGATAAGACAGAGGAAGAACCAAGAGGCAGGGCTGAGGACAAGGACTAGAGCCAGGACTTGGAACAAGGCAGAGCACAGGGGGCAAGGTAGGGAGGGGAGCAAGGGGGCACGACTGATGGCAACAAGACCAGAGGTGGGACAGAAAGATACATCCAGAGGAATGTGGGTACAGCAGGGGATAAGGAGGGAGCTGGGACTAGGGAATAAGGGCTAAGGTGGGGCAAGGCAAGATAATCTGAGGCAAGGTAACGGCGGCTAAGAGCAAGATGAGACCAGAGGGGGAGCAGCAAGACAGCACAGAGTGGGTGTGGGCAAGGCCAGGCAAAGGAGGACTCATGGGGGGGAGTGGCTCGGCCAGAGGCAGCTTGAGATGGCACTGTAGGTGGGTTGACTACTACTCCAGAAAACCTTCAGGTGGAGGTTCAAAGTCAGGGCCTGACAAAGAGGGATTTTAACCACCTGCACAAGGGACAGTGGGTTTCAACACCCAAGGAAGGCTTTTCCCTCCTGAATAGGGGCTGTTGGGAGGTATGGGTCTCCTCTGGCTTGTGGATGAAAGTACAGACTTCCAGGTTCATTCTTGCTGGGAGCTTTGGGTGGTGGATAGAAATACTTCAGGATGCCTGCTTTATGAATGGTCTAATCCCCCCCCCCCCTTTTCAGTCCTATGTGCGGCTGGGTGGCTGAGGTGCATGGACCATAATTTGCAGGCCTTGTTCCTAGGCAGCCCTAGACTGGGGGAATCCGAGCCAAGAGCTCGGTTCCTTGGATCCCCCAGTCTCGGGCTGCCTAGGAACAAGGCAATGTTGTTGCGTTTGTAGCTGCACTCGGAGGTACAATGGATGCACTTGGAGGCCCCGTCTAGGCCTGATCTTAGGTTTTCCTCTATCACCCTTGCAGTAGGGCAGCATCTGCTCCATTAGTGATAGCAATGCAGGACACCAAATATTCACCAGTCACCCGAGCGGAGATCCTGCAAGATTAGTTGAAGTGATGAGATTTCTGCCTATAACTGCAAAACGATCTCCTGAGAATAGCTGATTATGGGGCTGGCAGCACCACAGAACAATGACAGAACTGAAGCTGTCAAATCTGCACCTTAGCCCAGACTGAATTTTTAACTCTCTCTGCCAATATGGATCGAAGAACTGTCTCTTCCTTCCATCTGCAAGAGAAGACAGTGTTGTAAATGCCAATAAAGCTTGTCCTTCTAGGACATGTGGAAAAACCATACCAAACAAATTCCACGTAGTTAAGTAAATTTGTGTGTCATTTAAACCATCAATGTGCCCTAAAGAAGGCTGCCCTAGTGGAGAGAGGTACAGATCTATCTCATTGTGCCAACGTTATTGCAGACCACTGAAGCTTTGCAGTCCATAGTTTATAGTGTCAGACTCTGATTGATTTATAATGTGCTGTGTAGAATGATGGCTCACTTCTCTTACCACAGAAAATTAAGCGGTAAATCATTTTTACTGATATCATTGTAAAAAAAATCTCCCTAATACGAATACAAAGAATGCAGTTTTTAAAATGTTCTCCCATCATGAAAGATTGGCAAAATCCTAAGCCACGCTTCCCACTGTCTGCTAATTAGTACCATCCAATTGCGTGTGGTCTGCTTGTAGCTCTTATTTCCTGCTAACAAACTAATTTTTACTTGTTTCATCTCTGAACAGCTTGTTGCAGCTCTGCACTGGCTGCCGATAGTGTGCCGGGCCAAGTTCAAGGTCCTGGTGATGATCTATAAAGCCCTACACGGTCTCGGCCCCTCATACCTTAGGGACCGCCTCGCCCTTCGCGCCCCAGAGCGGCTCCTGCGGTCTGCCGGGGGTGCCTTCCTGGAGGTCCCCCGTGTTAAGCGGGGGGCCACGATGGAGAGGGCATTCTCGGTGGTGGGACCGCGGCTGTGGAACTCCCTTCCGGAGGAAGCTCGCCTGGCCCCCAGCCTGTTAACATTTCGGCGAAACTGTAAGACCTGGCTGTTTGCCCAGGCCTTTGGGAGGGAGGGTGGGGAGGGTGGTTTTTAGTCCCCATCCCATTTGTTTTTTGATTTTGTCTAGCCCTGTTTTAATATTTAATATTTAATATTTAAAGTATTCTTGACTGTTTTAGATTGATTTTATTGTATTTTATTGTTTTAATGTTGGAAGCCGCCCCGAGCTGCGTTGCAGGAGGGGCAGGGTAGAAATTTATAAAATAAATAAAAAAGAAAAGAAACGTGACTGCTATAAAGGGCTTGCTCCTCCATCCTTTCATGTACTGGTTCACAAAATTCTGCCTACCTCACCCCTTTTAAAAACACAAATAAGCGTGACTTCAAACAAGGAAGACCAGCAGATACCATCTGCAAATGGTGTGGCACCACTTGGCGTCACTGCCCACTGTATGAGAATCTCTGCATTAGCCAGACAAAAGTTTCATTGAAGTCCAATTAGTGACTTTTGCCTAAGTAAAATGTGAAGGCTTGGGCTCTCCATCCTTTTGAATAAAATCTGCAGTTTTCTCCCTGGGCTCCATTGCTGTTCACTTGGGTTGCCATACCTGCCCTTTAAGCCTCGCTGCTTATGAAAAATACATGGTGCAGGGCTGCTTTGGAACCAGTGCAGCCCTGCACCATGCAATTTTCAGACGTGTCCAGGTTTAAAGGTGAGAGATGGCAACCCCACTTGAGTTGCACTACTTCAGCTTATGAGATCACAGAAACATCCACTGAGGTCAGCCTTGAATATTGGAACTGTCTAGAATAACAATTCCCCATGTGGGGGAAATGTATCCCTATACAAAGGAGCAATACACAGTCTAAGCCTGACTTGCGTCTTCAAAAGAGCAGAGGGCTTCACACCATGCATCTGCAGGAGAGCAGAAGCCATTCTTGCACAACCCTAATATATATATATATATATTATATGTATGTGCATTCTTTGATCAAACAGCTGTCTGTCAGGCCCAGGTCTTGATCTCCTAGTGCCAGGGGGTAGGTGCTGCTCCAACCACTGGTGCCACCACTCAGGTCTGACTTCTGCCTTGTTCCATTTCCTGTGTCTTCCCAGTTCTTGTCATGCAGCACCCATTCCCAACTGTTTCCCGTTGCTCTGCCCAAACTCCTGTGGCTACCAGTAGGCCGTAAGTATTGACTGGTAGCCAATCAGGAAACTGGGAGGCAGGACCAGAGCAAGAACTGGGAGAACACAGGAGACGACAAGGGAAAGGGGAACTGGGCTCAATTCAGGCCTGAGAGGAGGTACCAGCAGCTGGAACGTCACCCCCTAACCCCTGTGGTCTGGAGGTTCAAAACCTGGGGCCTGACACAGACTTTATGTGTAAGTGGTAGAAACTGGTGTGTTCTTGTGGCTAGAGCATGTCAACATGTAATTTTTGCTTTGTCTGTGAGGTTACTGGCTGGCCTTCTGTAAATTACTTTTTCCCAGCTTGCCAAGGAGTTGTGGTTGAACTAAAGGCCACTGAAAACAGTTGTGGTTGAACTGAAGGCTACTGAAACCGAATAAATGTCTTCTCTTGACCCTATCATTGCTGCTGGACTGATGGACAGATTTAATAGGAGTAAAACATCATTGTTTAGATCGCTTTGATGTCAAAGTGCAAAACTCAGTGCACCACCCATGCACTTCTAAACTCAAGAGATCATGATTTATTGTAGTTATAAAGCTGTTTGTTTTGGAACACAAGCCTCCCTGTTCTGTATTTCTTCCATACAAAATGCAATAGGAGTCATACAGCAATGTCACAATTAATTTCCAGGACAATTTCATTTTCCCAGAACTGCCCACCCTTCTAGAATACCTCCACAATGTACCCTCCAACACTCTACAGCAGGAGATTCTCAACCTGGTGCTTGGGAGCCCCAGAGTGCTCGGGCAGTGTGTGAAAGTGCTCCCCAAGCCAGCTGTCAGTAGTGCTCGGGAACACATAGGGTGAAAACAGACATGACGCTAACCACCCTTGGTGGTCATTTATGCATGTTTCAGGCCTGCATAGGGCACCAGTAGAGCCCTGCAACATGCATAAATAACCACCAAGGGTGGTTAAAGGATGGTTAGCATCATGTCTGTTTTCACCCTTAAAAACAGTCCTCCGTCCATTAAAATCAATGTGAGCTGGGATTAATTGATTAATTATCTCAATTTCCACAGAATTGAATTAAACTGAATTGCAGAGGGGAGACTTAATCTATCCATATTTATGCAAATGATGCAATGCTCCCAAGTAATCACTAATGTCACTCCAGTGCTCGTGACTGGGAACAGGTTGAGAACCCCTGCTCTAGACTGTAGAAATAAGGGACTGGATCAGGATCTTACATATGCAAGAAGAAAGTAAAAATAAGTACAAATGAATTGTGCAATGTTGGGCAGCAGAGTTTTAATCCTTATTAATAAAGAATTAACTGTCTGATAAGAGCTGGCAAATACTTCGGCAGACGTTAAACACCAAACTGTTGGAGCAAAACCATTTCTTCCCATATTTTGCCTGTGGCATCTCTGTTTCCAAGTCCATATGTTTGTGTCATTCAGATTATCAGCCTCCCCGCAGAGCATGGATTACCTCTTTATACATGTTAGTACTGTGCCCCATGCAGTGCCCTCAGTTCTACAGGGCCTTTTGACCACAGTTATAATATGATTTTTTTAATCAATTATACAGAAACTTAAATTTTTTATAGAAATCCCCTTTTGTTTCACACTGCCCTAGATCTTGTTCTGGTTGATATTTGGAGTTATCAGTGGTTTATTATTATGAATCCCATACAGTCATTGTTTCACTACTCAGGGCAAGTGCACCAATTAGACAAACACCAGAATTTTGTGACACGTCTATTGTTTGCTTAACGGCAACCTGATTAGAGTAAAAAAAGAGCTTGTGCAAAAAGTGAATACCATCTCAGCTGGCAAGAGCAACGCTAATTAAAAACACCCAGCAAGACTGAACCCACGTACAACCTGCCAAGTTTTAGAAGAACTCAGCATCACATCAAATAGTGGCACCTTATTAGTGTGCCCTTTTAACTCACATAACTTGCCAAATTTTCAGTGTAACTTGGAAACTGTGTAGCTACCATTCCACTGGACTCCAAACACTGCGGTTCCTGCCAGTCTGAATCTGCAAATTAAAGAAATATCGGGTATTCTACAAACGTGGCCGCTGTTTATATTCATAACTAGCATTCTCTGTATGCGAATACATAATTGCCTGTGAAACACCAGGGTGCTACTGCCTGTGATCTAAGTCACTCTCTCCAATTCTCTTTGGAGACTGAGGAATAATCCTGTGACACCCAGACACCAAAAAAAGGCAATGCAAATTATATCACAGTAGCAAGGCACTCTGGAGTGCCCAGCTGCACCTAATCCAGGAGCCCTCTTTTCCTGATTAGTACTTAATGATCTGAAGCCCAGTTAAGGGGTTAAGCAGGCCAGGTGGGGGGGCGATGTTGGAGCTAATGGCTAATTGTGTGGGATGATTGCTCCAGCTGGGACTGGGCAAAGCACTAAAGGCCATTGAGAAGGAAATGCCCCGAGAAGCTGATCTGAGATTCAGATGAGGCAAGATCACAAGAGAGAACCTGAGCGCCTGGCCCCTCAGGGCTTAAGCAGAGCTAAGGGTGGGTTAGGCTGAGGCCTAGACAGCTAAGAAGGTTTGGGATCCTACAATGGTCTGATCACCGGGAACCTAGGGCTGACAACACATGGGAGTATAGCCCCGTGTGCCAAGTGTCATGTTACACTCGCCTCCCATACCATGTCAGCACCTAACACACGGTTTGTGGGTGAGTGTAGCATGCAAACTCACTCCCATGCTAGCAGCGGCTCCTGTCCCCTTCCCACCTAGCCAGGAAGGGGACAGGAGCAGCTGCTGACTGGTGCTTGGACCCATTTCTGTTCCCTCCTGGCTGGCGCGCCCGCCTACCTACAGCACGCCTACCTGTTGGCCCACATGCCAGCACATGAGCTTGCATTAGCCCGCATGGCGTTTCCTTCCTTTTTCCAACCCCCTCCCGACTTGGCAGGATGCTGTGGGGGGGGGGGCACTGGACTGGGAACAGACGTGGGTGGCTGTTGTGCCATTTATTTTCACCCCAGGGAGGAGCTCACTACGATTCTTAAGTGTTGTGTTTTGATATGTTTGGGACTGCGTACTTGAAAGAATAAAGCTGCTTGCCTGTGCGGTACAAGACGGCAGCATGTTACAAGTGTTTGGAGCATATTTATTTATTTATTTATTTTATTTTATTTTATTTATATAAAATATCCTGTGGGGACTTACATTGGTGACAGGATGACTTGCTTACAATCACATATCGATCAGATTGCAAGCTCATTCACATATGCCACTGCCCCAGCTCAGGATCCTGACCTTAGTCTGGGAATTTCTATAACCATGCATGCTATCCAGTAACAAATATAATAGTAAATACCAATTCTATAGATGTTCCATTCACGCACTCTGTATTAATACAATGTGTAATCCTCAAATAGTTCAGTGCCATTGTTAGCCTTTTTGCGTTCACTTTACAGGATCCCATTCGCTTTAAAAGTGAACTCGTTCACTTTAGAGTTGGTGCTATCCACACTTGAGAATCATGCGGTATAAACGTGTCTATCACACTGATACAAATTATTTGAAACACTCTACTATGCTGGCAGCAAATTGTTAGTCACACTTTGAATTTGCTTTTATAGTAGAATGAAATAATTAATGGCTGTCAGGTCCAGGCAAGAAAATGATGTTAAAAGGTGTTGTAACTTTGTTCCTGCCTCAAGAGAATATATGGTCACATGCATTAATAAGTGATGATGAGTTTTGTGGTGTTTGGACTCAGTGCTTTAGTTTATGCTACAGTGATGCAGGACAACAAAGGACCTAGACAGACGTAACACAAATTTAAATATTATCAAATTCTTTACAACACATTGTCTCCTTCATAACCTGCGGAGACTTCCTTCCTTCAATTCCCAATTCAGTCCGATTGCCTTAGTTAGACAGTGAATTCATGGACAATGAATTATTTTGACACTGGTACAGATGAAATAATGGCAACTATCTCTTTAGTTACTTCAGATGCTTATCACACACCCCCTCATGTTACTACAAGTCTTCAGATGCAGTGGCATTTGCAACACATCAGTAAATGGCCTTTAAAATATCTTATTTAGTAATGATTTCTTCCCAATACACAAATTACCCCAAAGGGTAACCTGCAGCAATAATCAGATGACCGCATGCCCAGCTATAGTGTTTAAACCCCCTGAGTTCTCCTTGTAAATTTTACTGAACTACATGCAGAGAAGATTAATTGCAAGGGAACATGGGCAAAACAATGCAGCTATCAGAAATGGAGAACGCTAACCACTAATAACAATGAAGTTGGCCTGCATATTATTAAAAAAATTAACTTTAAGATTGGATTGTAACTTTCATTCTATTTCAAGAGAGAACAGAATTGTTTGTTCTCACCTATTCTTAGGACAGACATGTATCCTTTAAGGCATTTGGGTAAGAGAAAAATACCAGTCGTGACTACCCAATGTAGCAGCTACAATATAGTCAGTGCAATATAGTCAGAACAATATAGATTATGGGAAAGGTTATTGAGAACACCCGGCATTTTTTGAAGGCATAGCCAACATAAAAAATGAGAGCAAGAAAGACTACTATTACCGTGCCTTCTATGCCAGTATTTGTGTCCTAATCTTTTGTGTTTTCAAAACAATAATAGATACATAGAAACCCAGGAAAGGGGTTAATTGTTTCTTGCTTTCAAAAGGCATTTTTATTGGCTGTCCAGTGGGCATCTGCTTTCAACACAGATTGGTGCAGTTGATTCTGGGAAACATATTTACAATCCTGTTCAAACAAGCCTTGTCTGGTGTTACCTATATGGCCCAACTGGAATTTGGCATCCAACTCTGTTGGTGCTTGCATTATAAATGTATACTTTGGCTAGGTTATGCTTTTCCATTCAAGCTGCTGCTCTGAGACTATTCTCCTTCACGCCACTACCAGACAGAGCTCAGCACGGGAGGAGTATCTAGCCGTGTTATTTTGTGACAATAATTGTGATGTGCGTGGGGGAAATGGTATTCCATATACCTGAGACCAGGGATGTAAAATCTTAAAAGGTGACTTAATCAATTTGCCTTGTTGCCAGTATACTAAAGTCTGGTAAACTCTTTTTAGTAAAAATAAATAAAATAAATGGGCCCTTTCTCCTAATTTTTTTTTATCTTTTCAAAAAGTGTGCTCAAAATATCTTTCAATTAAAATAGTTTGGTTATCCGGTTATTCCTCCTCCCATTACGTTGACTCCCTCCCCCTCCCCCCTCCTTTCTAGGTAGCAAAAGTGGAAGAAAGAGTAATGTGGGAGGAGGAAGAAAGGCATAACTGTAACACCAAACATTTGGGAGATTTCGGGCAATTCTCTCCCCTCCACTCTATATAATTACAAATATACCTAGCAGGAGTTCTAAGTATTTTTACATCTCTTTTATTAAAACTAGCTTAAATGTCCCAAGTGGTGGCTGTTCTTGACTGTCTTTTCTGTATTGCTCCTGTAGGATTCTGTTCTGATACCGTGTCCACAACCGATGTGTCACATAGTGAATCAATTGAAGAAAGCTCTTTCCATCCTCCCTCCCACTCATTCTCCACCGTCTTTGATGAGGATAAGCCAATAGCGAGCAGTGGAACTTACAACTTAGATTTTGACACCGTTGAGTTGATAGATACTTTCCATGCTCGAGCACCCAGTTCTCCAGATGCTAAAAACCGTGACCCCAAAGCAAATATTCGGAGAAAATCCACTGATTCTGTCCCGATTTCTAGATCGACATTGTCTCGGTCACTTAGTTTGCAAGCTAGTGATTTTGATGGAGTTTCCTATCTTGACAATAATGAGACTATAGGCCCGACAGCAGATGAATTCAGTACTGGCTCGAGTAGTGCATGCAGTACCCTTAAGCGAACAAAAAAACCCAGGCCACCTTCCTTAAAGAAAAAGCAAACAGCAAAAAAACCTGCAGAAGCTCCCCTAGTGAAAGAACCTCAAGAAGAACAATCTGACATCAGCCAAGAAGCATCTGCCTCAAGTGAGGAGAAAACAAGGGTTGAACCAAATCAACCTGAGTGCACTGAACTTTCCCAAAGTGCTGCTGACAACCAGGCCCCCCCTGCTTTGGCTGAAACAGCCTTTCCTATTGACTCAAATAACTTTGAAGGGATTGATACGTTTAGTACTGGAGGCAGCAAAGTACAGAACTCTCCTCCTGCTAGTAAGAAAACCCTGCCCCTTGCAACGGCACCAGAGGCTGTGGAGGTGACACCATCAGACACTGGAGGACAAGAAGATCCTCCAGTCAAAGGACTAGCTGTGAGGCTGGAATTTGATTACTCTGAGGAAAAGGGCAGCAGTGAGGAGCAGCCAGAGAGCACTCCTCCTCCCAAAAGAGTAGGTAAAAAGCCTGGTGCCAAAATGCCACCAAGAAGGCCAAAGACTAAAAAGACAGTGGAAAAGCTTGACAGTGCTCCAACCACACCCACCAAGCCCCTCACTGAGCCAAGTGACATCCCTATCTCAAAAGGCTCTTACACTTTTGATATTGATAAGTGGGATGATCCTAATTTTAACCCCTTCTCTTCCTCAACAACAATGCAAGAGTCACCCAAATTGCCTCAACAAGCGTACAGTTATGATCCTGACATGTGCGAGGATGTTATCGATCCCTTCAAGCCTTCTTCTAAGATACCCAACTCACCTTCAAAATCTCCAGCTTCTTTTGAGATACCTGCCAATGAAACCAATGGAACTGAAAGGGACAACCTAAATAAACCTGCAAAGAAGAAGAAGACGCCACTAAAGACGTAAGTTCAAGGGAGATGTCTCTGAATTCTGACATATTCCCTCACCCATAACTTTGTATTTCAATAGGTTTCATTCAGGAAAGAAATATTAGGCTAGTGAATGTATTTCCAAAGACATATGGTTTACAGTGGGATATGTCTCTCTCAGTCTGTCAGGATTCTTCCAACACAAAAATCTAAGTGCCCAAATCTTGCCAAAATTTGTGGCTAAATACGCATTGATTTCAATGGGGCTAAGAAGGGTCCTGTAATTGGTGCAAAAAAATAATAATAATCACCTACAAAGAGCTCTGCTGCATGTAGGGGATGCTACCAAGTTCAAATAAAGTTACAAGAGCTGTTCCTTGTCATTTCTAATTAGAGGCTAGACCAATGGTTGGTTTATTTATTTACATACTTTATCCTGCCCTTCCCTAAGGCTCAGGGCAGGTTACAAAACACAAACATATTCTCAAATAAATCCAAATAAAATCCCCACAAATATTACAAGGAAAACTGAGTAAAATCAAGTAAAACTCCCCTAACCCACAATTCCCCAATCCTGCCACTGCCTGTCAAACGCCTGCCCAAACAAAAAGGTCTTACATTGCCTGTGGAAGATGAGCAAGCTCAGGTTTAAATGAATCTCCCAAGGACAGGGAGTTCCCTAATTGTGTCACAGCCACTGAGAACACCTCTTGGCATGCTCTTGTGGAAGGTTGGCAGGCAGATGGCACCTGCAAGGTGGCACTCCTGGCTGACTTCAGAGGGCACAGTGGGACATGAGGGGTGAGTTGAGTTTTCAGATATTTGGGGGCCAGGCCATTCAGAAATTTATGGTCAAAACCAGAACCTTGAATTGTGCAAGGAAAGCTATTGGTATTGGTTCTCAACCTTTGTTTTTTTGTGGCTTTTATTTTGTTTTATTTTATATACAAATAGAGAAAACATAAAAATACAAAATAAAATATATCATTCCATTTTCCATATGGAAAAATAACAAGAATACTCCTAACTATTATTCATTTTACCAATTTCTTTCAGTCTCCGGGTTCTTAACCTTTGTATAGGCAAGACCCACTAAAACATTTTTTAAAAATCTGTGACCCACCTTAAAGAAGTCCATGGCCGGTGTATTCACTCTTACCACAGCGCCTCCCTGACCACCAGGTGCCCTGGGAACAGGAGGCAGCAGAACTACTATTTCCTCTTTAATAACAGTAGGTGTCACTGGTATTTTCGGCAATGTCCCTATGCACTGGGGAGCCGTGGGAGTGGTGGACATGCAACCATGTACAGCCAATGCGAGTTGTGCTTCAGTCAGGTCATTCTGCAAATCATTTCTCTCCTGTTTTAGGGTTGTTCTAGGCAGCACTCTTACCTAGAAAGGACTCACTTGCAGTGACCACCTGCACTTTATAACTATCCTGTTGACCGTCCAAATCATCAATAACACTCTCCACGGCATTTAAGCCAGGCTCGAAGGAAGGACACAGCCCATTGCTGAGCTGTAATGCCTAAACACAAACCCTGTAAAAGCATCGTTTTTTTCTGAGACTCGTACTCCTTTTTATTAGTTAAAATCTTCCCCGAAGCTCCTTCAGTAACCTCCCAATTCCCAGAGAGCGTGTCTTTGGGCAGACCATAGGGGCCCGTCTTTTCTCTAATCCATTTACTTATAAAGGCAGCAGTAGCCTCCAGTGAAAAACCTTCCATTTCCACCAGGTACTATACAAAAGCAATCACCAATTAGAATAGAGGGAGGGAAGCTGAATTAGGCCAATCAGAGATAGAAGTTATTTTGAGAGATTTTAAACTGACGTCCTGGACGGCAATGCTGACTTTGCCCAGTGGAGGGTACCAATCCACTGAGGAAGAAAGCAGAGCCAATCATAAGACAAGTGACAATTTAGAGGTCCTGCAGCCCAGCAAACACCTTGAGCCATACGAAACTCAGGAATGGTAGCTGACAAACCACAATAACAAAGAAACAGCCGTTAAGGTCAGCTTTTATCTTGTGGCTGCTGAACTCCGTCCATCAGTGACTTTGGCAACTGGGCATTGATT
Source organism: Sphenodon punctatus (assembly GCA_003113815.1). Lineage (NCBI taxonomy): Eukaryota > Metazoa > Chordata > Lepidosauria > Sphenodontia > Sphenodontidae > Sphenodon > Sphenodon punctatus. The sequence goes on from QEPC01013568.1 coordinate 2,307,194, forward strand.
AGGGGGGCAGAGGGGAGAGTCCGAGTGCGGTGTGCATGGACAGCACCCTATCAGTCACAATGCTGTCTCCTAGAGTCTATGCAGAGACCATTGGGCAGAAGCCCCTTCAGTAGCCATGACCTGCACTTCCTCAGAGAGTGAGTGCCTTATCTAGCTGGGCAGTCTCACTCTCAGACTCTAGGTGTGGGCAGGGAGATAGGAAAGCCTTGTGGAAGCGCCCGTAGGGGCATGTCTCCAGCCACAGCACGCATTACAAACCTGCAGGGGGCATTAGACAGGCATCGGATTTCTAGATTCTGAGCCGAGATTCACAGAACAAAAGCCCTTTTAAACAGGCACAAACGGCACCTCTCTCAGGTGACGGGCATCTTCCAGATCCTGCAGTCTTGCTGTCCGAAGCCAAATTGATGCAAACAGATTGTAAGCTTTCGGGCAAGGGACCGTGTCTGTCTTATTTTCTGTAAAGCACCAGGTACATCGCTGGCGCTATATTAAATGCTTATAATAATAATATAATATAATATAATAATTAATAAATAATAAAATGCCCTGCCTGAGCCACAACCTATGTCACGCTCCGTTAGTAGGCACCTTAGCAGTCGGGGCACCCTTGCTGTCAGAGACCAACAGGAAAATCCCTGCAAGGACGATATCCACCACACTCAGAAGGTGCCTTGTCAATCATGCAGTCTCTCTACCCAGAAGCCATGGTGAGACAAACAACCCAGAACTCTTAATGAGTTGCTGCAGCAAACGCTGCTACCATGGGGGGGACTTACTAACCAGGCATTAATCAGGAGACCCCAGAAAAGCGCTGCACTTGATCTCAGTCAACTAAAAGCTGAAGCCAGCCACAGGGTCCTGTCCTGTTGGCTCTTTAACAGGCCACACAGAACCTGCTATCAATTCTGGGGTGGGGAACCGTTCACAGAGACACGGCACCATAAATGTTGGGATTAACCCCTGGGTCACGGCTTGACAGCTAGACCATAAAGAGATCAGAGAGCTGGAGCCAGACACAAGGTGGAAATGCCAAAGTAAGGAAAGTTTATTACCAGAGAAGGATTGAGTAGTGACCTTGTTCCAATCCTGGGAGACCCAGACAGTTGAGAGGACCAGAGAGTCTAACGGTCCAAGTGACACCCCAGAAGTACTTATTTAGACAAAGACCCCAAACCTGTCCAGTGTGTGAGCTCATTGGAATATTCATACATACGTGTATGAGTTCTACCATTTTGCAGTGTGTCATAGTCACAGTACAATGTTATGATAAACAAACATACATTAGTCATCAGGTGCCGTCTTCAGTAACAATAGCTGTTTTTAGACAAGCGCCTCCCCACCCATTACTAGGGGTGGGACATCAGGGCAAATACAGGGTACCGGTTTTACCGGTTCCCGGATTTTAAAAAAATGTCTTAACGAATTAATACCGGTTTACTGGTACCAGATCTTTTACTTTGATTTCAATGGGGAACTGTCCCCATTGAAATCAATGGAAAAAAACAAAAACCTCCCCCCTCCCAGACTGTGCGGGTGGAAGGGGGGACACCCCCCACCCACCCTGCCCAGCCTGGATTTAAACAACAACAAAAATTTCCCCTAAGTCCCCTAGTGTGGGCTCCGGGCCGCTGCCGGCAACCCAGAGCCAGCACCAGCACGCAGCAGCCAGCCGGTAAGTAAGTACCGGTACTGTACTGATCCCTGGGGTGGGTGGGTGGTTTAACACCCCACCCCAGGGATCACCCTACCTGCCCACCCAGGGATCGCCTACCTTGAGCGCCGGGCGGCGGTGGCGGCGGCAGTCCAGCGGCTTCAGTGCTGGCTGTGGCTGCCGGCTTCAGCACGCTACTAGGCCTTCTGGGGAACTTCCGGAAGTTCCCCGGAAGGCCTAGTAGCGTGCTGAAGCCGGCAGTCACAGCCAGCGCTGAAGCCGCCGGACTGCCGCCGCCCGGAGCTCAAGGTAGGCGATCCGTGGGTGGGGAGGTAGGGTGATCCCTGGGGTGGTGGGGTGTTAAACCACCCCCACCCCAGGGATCAGTACAGTACCGGTACTTACTTACCGGCTGACTGCTGCGTGCTGGTGCTGGCTCTGGGTTGCCGGCAGCAGCCCGGAGCCTGCACTAGGAGGGACTTAGGGGAAATTTTTGTTGTTGTTTAAATCCAGGCTGGGCAGGGTTTCCCCCCTTCCACCTGCACAGTCTGGACTCAGGGAGAGAAAGTGTTTGGGGTTTTTTTGTGGGTTTTTTTTACATTGCGGCCATTCATTTGAATGGCCGCAATGTAAAAAATCCGGTACGGGGGGAATCTGGTAAACGGGCCGGATTACCGGGTTTAATCCGATACTGCCGGTACACCAAAATACCAGCAGTATCGGATACCAGATGATCCGGTAGTCCCACCCCTACCCATTACCCACCAATCACCCACCTATCATTCATGTTCCAGGGCTGCATAGGGTCCCAGTGCAACCCTGCAACAAGTACGAAGGGTGGATGATGTGTGGGGATAAACAGCTTGTCTAAAAACACCCAGTGTATCAATGTGGCTTCACCGGCTCCAGAGTGACTGGGAGAAAAGATTCTTATCACAAAGGCTCACACGCTAGTCCCTGTTCTCTTACAAGGCCACGCGTGGGCTTTCTCTCTAGTTAGTGCCTTACTGGAATAGAGTTTCCATTTCCAGTAAATGACCCTTCTTGTTCAGGAATTAGGTTTTGTTTCTCTGTGAATGAGAAACCTCTGACTTAACACAGGCTCAAGCCTTAGCCATAGTCTGGTTCACTAAGGTGTCCCATACCTGAGGGCTCATATTCCTACATATAGTTCTGTTCCCTGCCAGACCACACCGAGAAGCAAGGAATGAATTTTGTGCTGCAGCAAGTCGGGAGGGGAGGGAGTCCGGGGTAGAGCACAGAGCCCACCCTGTTTGGACTAGAAATGCAGGCAGGCTTTTCTGAGCCGAGGCCTGATGTATTTGCCAGACAGCAGCCAGAAGTCCTCTCCTTTCCCACTACATGTACGTTAGCGCAAGCTCCCAGCCTTTTCCAGTGCCGAGGTTACAGTCTCAGCAGGAATGGTGCTCTTTTCCACTAAGCCCTTCCAGCTCAGGCTCTAATTCTGCGCTAGGGAAAGTCTGAGTAGAGTTTGTAGGGAGGGAAGGAAGGGGTCTCTCCTCTGACTCCTTTTCTCCCCTCTGCCTGCAGCAGACACCTCTGGAAAGAAACTCTTGTACAGGCCTTCAGGGAAGGTGTTCTGGATCCTAGCCCCTTTGCTGCCTGTGGCCAGGCTGTCAAACAGCTAATGGTGGGAGAAGTGGGAGACACCCAAGTCATGTCACAAGTATGAAAAAATGGGCCTCCAGTTGTGAAAATCACCCATGCTCCCCTCAAAAATCTTTGCATACACAATAATGCTGTGACCCCTTCATCATATGAATCGCCTTTATTTCAGGGGCTCCCAAACTTTCTTCCTATGTGACCTCATTTAGAGGCTTAAATATAACCAGGGACTTGTATAATACAGATCCCTGAATACAATCCCACGACACAGCTATGCTCGGTATATCCAATATCCATCGGGATTAGGAACAGACATGCTGGTGGATCACTTTGACCCGCTTTTTCATACTTTGGCCCATGAGCCACTGGCATGTCTGTTTAGGGGCCACCAGATGTTGGCCCGGGATCGCCTCTGGGCGTATTAGTGGCTAGCCTAGGCTCTCACCCCTGGATTAGCTCCAGGTCACAGCCTGGGCTACAGTCTGCCTGATCAGAACAAATCAGTCCACAGCAGGTATCAGGTCTGCTGTAGCCCACCATGACCTGGCCCGGATTGGGGACGTCATGGCTTCCTCTCAGGGGACAGGGCACTGGGCACAGCACAGGGGTGGGTTCGGCTGGCTGCACGTTTGTGCGTCTCCCTGCCCTCCCAGCCACAGTAATGTGTGTTGTGTGGCCCAAGCCAGTCTAGGCCGTTTCTGCTGCAGCCTCCCAACCCAGGTAGGGTTGTGCTGGCGGCGCAGCACTGTCACGTTCATTTCCACCCAGACTGGCTCTTTTAAGATTTAAAATAAGATAAACTAAAGATAACTTTATTTTCCCCCAGTTTAAACTCCCTATGTTTTAATAGTTTTAAGAGGAGATTATACTATTGGAAATGGTCAATTTCTGAGTGTGTTAATATCCAAGGTTCCTGATCCTCTGGACTGAATATTGAAGAGAGATTTCCCCCCTTTTCTCCACCTCATTGTCAAGCTGAGAGAAGCTTTCCAAACTGCAACATTTGATTGGCTCGGTAATTATCTTAGTGGCCAGCTGTCCTGATTCCTAAGTGTTTTGCTTGCTGATATACACTTCCTGCTGTCTTATCCCCACAGTCACATTTAGCTTGGATTTAGTTACCAAAGATTTTATACTCTGTTTATCCAAAAACAAAATCCTGTGAATATCTCTAGTAAGATCTCAGCCTGCTCAAGTGCCTTCATGGCTTAGTAGTGGCTGCTAATTAAAGATAACAAACTACATCTTTGGGGGTGGGGTGGGAGAAAACATTAAGTTTATGACAAACCAAGGCAAGCCAAAAAACCTTAAAGATGAGGCGAGCATTTTGACAATCCGAAAGATTGTCATTTTCTTTTAAGTGAGGGGTGGACCTTGTCCAATTGGACTTCCAGTTGTCTGGCACGGGTTAGGGATCCAATTATAGGCATTTACCAGATTGAAGTGTGTTTGTGAGAAGGAGATGGCTTTCAACAAAAGCCAGGAGCAGATTGGGGGGTAGCATTTATCCAAAGTTTGCTGACAGTTCTAATCTTTTGAAACTCCTCAAATCCTAATTCCTGAAATTTGAGAGGTGAAATCAAGGAAGGAGGCCAAACTTAATGAGGAAAGTGGCCTCTGTATCCCAAACTGAAGGGAAGGTGCCTCTCCTCATCCTATTTTTACACCCTTGTATTCAGATAACCAAGATTATTGTATGTTTGGGGGGAAAGCAACTTTGGGGTTTTTGTAGTTGAGTCTGCAGTTGGAAAGCAATGTTATTTGATTTTCTAATGGGAGGTTTAAAATATTTAAAATTGCCCAGCGCTTTACATAGATAACATAGCAATTAAAATGAGTCAGATAAAATTGACATTGAGCCTGGATGTTTGTTGACTCTTCTCCACTCCAAATGGCATCCAAAACATTCTAAACCTTGTCAGAAAGTAACAAGAATGAAATGTCAGCAGGCCATGGGAATGTATTACTGAAGGTTGGGGTTTGTAGGGGCTCAGCCTAATTCTGTCCTGCCCTTTGAGAAGATGCAAAGCAACACACATCTCTGCCCCTGGCCAATTTCCAGCTTAAAGAAACAACAGCAAAAAAACCCAAACAAACAAAAACTATTTTAGACGGATACTTTGTTGTCTTCAAAGTCTTAAGAGCTGATCCTCTCAGGTTATTTATCCTAACTAGCTGAACGGGCCACAAGTCTTCTTTTAACATTAATGAGCGTCCATGCAGGCCACTTTGAACACCTATCCTTTGCTTTGCTTTCTAGTAAAAAGGACTCTTCATTTGCTCAGTATTATAGGCAGTGAATCTCAGGCTTTTCTGCTTGACAGTGGTAGTTGAGATCGCCCCCCCCCTCCCCCCCTTCTGCTTTTCCTTCCATTCTTCCCACTATCCACTCCATTATTTGGCAGACTTCCCCAGCTCAGTGAGTGTGTGATATTAGGGGTTTGCCAGCTGGGGTCATTCTCATGTCCCCTACCCCCGAATATCTTCTATGGCCACCTCACCTCCCATAGCTCCTGCCCCCCCAATTTGAGAAACACTGGTATAAGAAGAGCTCACTTGCTCGGTACTTCAACAAATTTGACAATCTCCTGCGCTAAGTAGAGACTTTGTCGCTTTTGTGAGAGGGGCAGGGTATAAATAAATAAATAAACTGGTCTCCTCAATCATGGATGGAGTCGGGCCCACTCTCCACTCAGTTCCCTTCAGGTTTCAGCTAGGATGGCTGTGAGAGGCCTTGCCTCATCAAATTTCCTGAGTCTCTCCAGTCCAATCGTGGAGGGGTGGTCCTGCCAATCCTAGCCAGCACACAGGATGCTTTACTTAGTACAGATCCTTACTATGCCCTGACAGCTGTTTCTTTGGCACTTACAATAGCCAGTCTTCCGACACCATTTAGCCTGTTAGCCTGCGTGCCAAGCCTGCTGCCTCCTCCAGCCTTTCTCTGACCCAGAGGCACTGCTCTCTTTCCAGAACATCCCCAGTGGTGGCCTCACTAGGCAAAGGGTCATGGGTTTTTCATTCTCAGCTACAGCCAGCGGATTTCTGCCAGCTACAGCTGGCCACTGCCAGCTTCCCTTCATTCCCTACAACTGCTAGGTGGTTACCAGCAAGAGAACTGAGCCCATTAACCATTGCAGGCCTAGCTTACCTCCCCTGTTACAAGCCCCATAAATACCCTATATATATATATGAACGTGCTAAACACTAGCTTGTCATGTAGAAGAAAAATAAAAGGATTGAGACCGGGGATGAAAACAGACACAACACTCCACATAACGCGTTGCACTTTAACCCCGCTTTAGCATTTCTCACGCACGTTGCAGGGCTGCATAGGTAGGGTGGCCATGGACAAAGCACCCCTTTAAAAGAGGACGCTTCTGAATACATGGTGCAGGGCTACACTGGAATCAATGCAGTGCTGCAACATGTGTTTTTCATACACACCCTCTGTTAAAGGGGAGTTATGGCGACCCTATGTATAGGGCACCAATACAGCCCTGCAACATGCTAAAGTTAGCATTCTGTCTGTGTTCACTCGGGATTTTCAAATGGCTTTCATGTCCTGTATCTAAGCATTTAACTCTGGCTGGGAGGCCAGTCATCTTACTGTGATAATACTGAACTAGGAGCAGCTGGTATACCCTCGCTGCTTGCCTAGCTATGAATAATGAGTGGGTGGTCCTTTTAGATCTAAATCACTACTATCCCCCCACCCCCGCCCCCAAAAGCTGACACGCAGGAAAACGGACGAAGATATTTCCTATCCTTGGATATTCAGATAGACTCCCCAGTGTTTACACAGCAATCTGTTGGAACGGTCGGGACTCCCAAACCCCCAAATAATGGAGACTTAAAGAAGTTGCATTTTCTTTTTTCAGAGTGTGTAAGATATCTAATGTGTACTTCTGCCATCCTGATCACAGGCTAATGGCCATGAAAGCAGTGGCCTAGCTAGGTTTAATAAGGCCCTGGCACAAGTCAAATTACTGAGCCCCATGTCAAAAGAGATGGGAGAGGAAGGGGGAAGGCAAGACATGGGAGGGCGACACCAAGGCACAGGAAGGCTGGGACAGGCACAGAGGGAGACTGGGGCACAGGGGAGCAGTGAGGGGCTGGAGCAGATTGGGGCACAGGGGTATAGGAAGTGAGGTGCAGGGGTGTCACAGCAGGACGAGCCTGAGTGGAAGTGAACAGTACAAGAACGGAGGGTGATCGCAGCCTGCACTGGGGAGCCGAGCCTGACTCCACATTCACTCACTGCTGCCCTAAAGAGCCCAGAACTGGATCCTCTGCAGGCAGCTCCTCCTCCTCCTCGCAGGGACTGGGAGCAGCCACTGCCTAGGGCTGAAAAGAGAATTAATTTCTTTCTTGCGAAAATCTCATGAGGATCAAGAACAATTACCAAGATCTCGGGATGATTTCGACAATGGTTCATGATCTCATTTGAGAATATTTCTCAATGTGCCATTTACTGTTACCATTTACTGTTATTGTTTACCATTAACACATTCATCCCAGTTAATGTGCATGCACAAGATGGTCACCATGGCTGTTCTGCACATGTATAGCCCTGGTTCCAGGAGGGAACCAGGGAAAGGGAAAGGGCAGCCATTTTGTGCATACACATTACGAGGAAGAATGCAGTACATGCTAAACAGTAACAGTAAATGATAGACAGTATATCAAGAAAAAATCTCAACTGAGAAAGTGTTGAGAACCAGGGATTTTCTGTTAGCGATTCTCGCAAAAAATAAGTTGAAAACCATGATTCTCAACAAGAATCGTGAGAAAATTGAGACTGAGGGTATTTTCAGACGTTATGAGATCACGCTCAACCACAGACAATCCCCTGTGGTGGGGAATGGTCCCATAACATCTGTTTGATGCCCGCCAGAGGTTCACCACAGTGAACCTCTGGCGGGAATCAAAGTAACCACACTTTTGAGGATGGTCCGGGGACCATCTCCGAAAGTGTGGTCAAAGTGATTCCCGCCGGGCTGAACACCCGGCGGGAATCACTTTTTGCCCCCAACAGACGTGACGTTACCATGCTCAACCATGGTGGGATTCACCATGGTTGAGCGTGGTAATGACTCGTCTGGGCTCTGATTACGGCCCGGAATCGGCTGCCATGCTCGCCGCCGATTCCGGGCCGTGGTCAAAACCCTGGGGTGTGGGCGGGTTCTGCCGACCCTGGTCCAATGCGAAAGGGGGGTGGGGCTGTGTGGCTGCACGTTGTGCCATGCAGCCCCGCCCACCCACCCCCAAGATTCCCCGCCAGGATCGGCTGGGACCTGTGCTGGCCATGCCGGTTCGATTCTGGTGGGGAGTCAAAAGGGTGATTCCGTGACGGGGCCAAAGCCGCCCCATCATGTCTGAAATCACCCTGAGTTTCAGCTGTGGCACCAGCACCTGCCTCACTGGGGAAGGCACAGACATCTCCTGCAGAGACAAAGCAGGGCATATTGATGTCCCAATGGGGCTGACTCTACTGGGCCCCCTTGAAAGCCTGGGTTCTGTGCAGTGGCCCCATCTGTAGCTATGCCCCTGTATGAAAGATCCCAAGCTACTCTTGTTTCCTTAAATTTAACTGCTTCTGATTTCTTTGGGTCTGGTTTTTTACATGCTGTATTTTAACAAGTGCTAATCTAGGCTGCCAAATATGGGAAGCAGATGGCTGCATGCATTCATGAAAGACCATGGGTGTAAAATACTGACAGCAATCAAAACTGGTAGAAAAATAGCTTCCGTAGAAGAGGGGATCATGTCAGAAGATTATTAAACCGGATTTAAGATGATAAAGTGGCTTAAGATTCCTTGCATCTCTTTACTCTCCCCACTCTCCTCCAGTCAAGGAAATGTTTTAAGATTATGCAGACTTTCTACCATTTGCAAAAGAACCTGATGATTTTGCTCTAACCCATTAACTGACTGTCTGCAGATTTATCCTTTTTGTCAGTTCCTTCTGTCTGTCTCTCTTTTCTTTGTCTTATTTGTCTTAGGATGGTAGAAGATGTGATGTCTGTATGTTCTCTGTTGTAAGTAATTTTAACCTACTGCTCCTGTTATGGTGGAAGTGCCTCATCTTTTGTTGTTGGTCATTTCTGTGCTGGCCTTTTCTGCATGATCAGGAATCACTGGGCATGGAACTTTTACATTGCTAGTGTTACTTTGGGGCTCATGCAAAAGCTATTTCAAGTGAAATTGCCTGACTCAGGATAAGTTTGAGGTCAGCTATTATTTCAGGGTATAATCTTAATTTGCCAGGTACACAAAGGGGCCGGGCGGGCATGTATATGTTGTGCACTAACGTACAATGCTAGGCTTAAGAGGCCGTCAAATCCTCCTTCATGGGAAGAGGCATCGTTGTCCACTCTGGGTAAAAACAGTCATGTGGGTAGCACAGCAGCTCCCCAGTGTGGGGTGACAAGCCACAGCTGACATGGGGAGGGGAGGGAACGTAGCCCGCAGCCAGAGTGCCGTCCTGCTGCCTGCACCCCCTGGGTATGGCAGGGAGCTAAACAAATGTGCGTGCGCCTAGCCCGTGTCCTGCTCCCAGCACCTTGCCCTCCGCCATGATGGGAAGCCACGGTGATGGGGCTGAACACTCGCATGGGCAGCTCTTTGCCTGGGCTGGGTCCTCTGAGGTTTTCTGTGGAAACAGCCCAGGCTGGCCGCCTACCTGCCCCTAGACAGTCCTGGGCTAACATCTGGTGTCGGTGAGTTCTGTGCCACAGCGGGCTGAAAAGAGCCGCCATCACATGTAGTTTTACCCTCTGTGTCACCTCCACCCCTAAAATCCAGCACAAGCCCCTTCACCTGGTCAATGCTTAAGTGTGATCGGAGCACTTGGAAGTATGTCCCAGGTACAGACCTACGTTACAGGAGCAACTCACTGACCAATCGAGCACGTTCCAATGAACAGCTACTTGAGTGTCGGATTATAGGGTTTGAAGGGACCTCAGGGTCATCTAGGCCAATCCCCTGCTCCATGGCAAGATATCCCTGCCTACAGCATCATGAACAGATGCTCGTCCAGCCTGGGTTTGAAAACCTTAAGTAAGGAAATTTACAACTTCCCTGGGCAGCTTATTTCATTGCCCCACTGTTCTCACACTGAAGAAGTTTTTCCTAATATTTAATACAAATTATTAAATTTGTATTGCAATTGCTGCAATTTAAGCCCCTTCCCTCTTGTTCTGCCTTCTGTGACAGTGGTGAACAAATGTCCCCTCCCCCTTTTTTTTGGTGGCTTCTTTTAAATATTTAAAAACTGCTGGCATGTCTCCCCTTCCCCCCTTTAGTCTTTTCTCTAGACTGAACATACCCAATTCTTTCAGCTTTTCCTCAAATGGCTGGTCCTCCAGCCTCTTTATCATCTTAGTTTCTCTCCTCTGAATCTTCTTCAATTTGTCTGCCTCTTCCTTGAAGGGTAGTGCCCCAAACTTGAGATTTCACCAGTGCCAAGTAAAGCCGCACCATCACCTCGCACCTGTTAATGATGTAATTAAGTGTTAAATCACTTTTTACTCTTGAACCAGTCACACATCAGAAGCTCTCAAACTGAAGTTATTCGGGAGTAGGAAGAGAAGCATGTACTCCTGAAAAATGAGGAGATGCTCATTTGCTTTTTACATCAAATTACTTGTAGTGTGAAGCCTTTACTTTGATGTGAGAAGGGTAATGTTGGGTAAAAACAGAAGTGATAGCTGCACAACAGTAGCCTGCCCTGGGATGGGATGGGGCAGGAAGCCGTGGCAGACATGATCCAGACTAGGTCGGGGCACTGGACAGACATGCCTAAGTGCTGGGGAGGAGAGTATGCCAAACATGCTGGCAGCCAATGGACAGCCTCGGTGGCCGGCCATGACTGACCTGATGTGATAGCTGCTGTGACCCACTTTGGCCTGGTCAGACGGGACTTAGCCCAGGCTATGACCTTGGGGTTTTTTCAAGGTCAGAGCCCAGGCTAGCTGCCAACACTAACCGGAGCAATCCCAGGCAAACATCTGTTCCAAAGCGGGCCACGGGGGGCTGCTGCCACATCTGTTTTTATTTATTCCAATTTTTACCCCACACTTCCCAAATGACTCAGGGTGGCTTACAAAACAAATAAAAACAATACATATAAAACAGCATTAAACCCCCAATGTTTCCCCTCACCCTTCCCCAACCCCACCCCACAAACTCTCCCCAACCATCCCCTCACAACCCTACCCCAAACACCCACCCCTCCCATTCCATATAAAACAGCATTAAACCCCCAACGTTTCCCCTCACCCTTCCCCAACCCAACCCCACAAACTCTCCCCAACCATCCCCTCACAACCCTACCCCAAACACCCACCCCTCCCATTCCCTATCCCTGCCCACCAATGACCTAACAAATATATAGGTCTTACATCACTTCCAGAAGATGCTCAGGCTTCGGCACAAACGATTCTCTGGGCGAAGGGAATTCCATAGCATTGGGGCAGCAACCCGAAACCATTTCCCTGCGAGTCCTCACCATACAAACAAGACTTAACAGATGGTACCCACAGGGAGGCGATCCCGGCTGATCTCAGGGGCCACCGTGGCACATGGAAGGACAGGCGGTCTCTCAGATATGTGGGGCCTGTACCATTTAGGGCTTGAAAGGTCAAAACCAGCACCTTGAATTGTGCCTGGAAAGCTATAGGGAGCCAATGCAGACTCAAATGTGCTCCCAGCACCTCACCCCCAAAAGGAGGCAAGTTGCTGCATTCGGCACCAGTTGCAGCTTCCAAACAGTCATCAAGGGCAGCCTCACGTTGAGCGTGTTGCAGTAGTGTCGCCTCAGGGTGAAGAAAGAATAGATGACAGTGACCTGATCCAAATTGGAAAGAAAAAGCTGTCCAGAAGTACTCCAAGGCTGTGAACCTGACTGACCAGATGGGGATGGACTCCATCAATAACAGGAGTCCCAATCCCCTCCAGGTCACAAGGCCGGCCAACCATCATCACTTCGGTCTTGTCTGGATTCAGCCTCAATCAGCTCATCCTCATCCAGTCCCTGACAGCAGCCAGGCATTGGGTGGTAAACACAAAAACTGCAGAGCCTGGGTTGGATGAAAAAGAGAAGTAGAGCTGAGTGTCATCAACATTGTTGTTTACCCATTGTTTGTTGTGACCATTAGGGGAGATTGCAAAGTTACCACTCCTATTGGCAAGTGCAGTAGGAACAGGACCAAAGTGGAGTAGTTAGTTGATTTTCATTAAATCAAAAGTTATTTTGGTTTAACGGTGTTGGTGAGAACACTCCCCATGGTTCTGCTGCACAATGATGGCTTTTCCCTTGAAGGAGGATTTAGCACCCACTTAAGTCTTGCATGGCACTCAGGCATGCAACCTACACTCAAACCCCGGGAACACCTGGCAAAACAGCATTGTGCCCTTAGTGTCTGGCTGCCTGCTGAGAAAATGTAGGCTTTTTAATGACCTCAACTCAGACATTACTATTTATTTTTTCTTCTTTTCATCATGGAATGCTTTATAAAATGCTGCTTTTTCATTCATTACCACATTTTAAGGCTGAGAAGGAATAAATTATTATCTACATAATAGTAATCTGGTGTATAATGGACAGCTGGCCAATTTATTTTGGTCATGTATGCCTTTGGGTGCAATATTGATTTGTTCTTTATCAATGAAAATGCTTCATTGTAACCTTCTTTGTTGCCTTGCCAGCCATTGATCAGAACATAGCCGATCAGCTGTAAGCTTCAGTGTCTGCATCTAAATTCATCCCTATAGGGCTTAAAATAAAGTTTTGGGGTTAAATTCAGTCAGCTGCTTCACCGCCTCTTCCTCCCAATTCCAAAAGCTGGCTTGGTCCAGATCAGGATGTTTGCACCTGAGATCTTGGGCATACTAGTGGATCTAGGACCTCTGTAGGCCTGACCTCTTTAGGGGAGCTATTAACCCATTGGAGACTATGGGTGATTTCAGACATTACGAGATCACGCTCAACCACGGTCAATTCCGCGGCGGGGCCAAAGCGGCCTGCATGTCTGTTCGGCGGCCGCCAGATGTTCACCACAGTCAATACCCACATGGGGTCAAAATCAACCACACTTCCGGAGCTCCGGCCCGGACCATCTCTGAAAGCGTGCTCAAAGAGATTCCCAACAGGAAACAAAAAAAAGTAATGTCTGAACGGCAACCACTGGCCGGAACCAAAGCAATGATTCCCAGCCGGGGACAAAGCACGCAGCGTCGCTGCCAGACAACCAGCAACAACACAGACCGGGGAGGGAGATTTAAAGGGCACACGACAGTAGCCGGGATGAGCCGCCCCGACGCCTTCCGCGTGCTTTGACCATGGCCCGGCCCGGGATCGGCGTAATGTCTGTTGCGTTGCCTTGGGCCGTGGTCCGGTGGTTCGATTCCCTGCCATGGTCCCGGTCCTGTCATGTCTGTTCGGGGCTTTCCTTGACCACGGGGGGTGGTTAATCTGTTCACCCCTGCCGGGAATCCACTGTGGTGAATCAGGACCATGTAATGTCTGAAATCACCCTATGTGAATCAACATGTTGAGGGTTATGTAGGTGTTTCTCACTGTGCAGTGTAGGATCTAGAAGAGACTGCATCAGAATTTCCATGCTGACTTATTGATTCATCTCGAGAAACTACCTTGATTCAAATTCCTTCTTTCCTTGGGGTCAAAGGGAGTCTTCTTCCTAACACTTTCGTCTGAAAAAAGTGTCTGACTCAAGTTTAAGGAATAATTTCTGCCAGAAAATGTCATCAATAGTTAATCCAAAATATATATTCCCATGAGGTAAAGGAAATTAATCTTATCATATTTGATCATCTTTGTTAATCAATCTGGAACTACAGTGATTCTCACTTGAAATTCAGCTCTCATGCTTAGTTTATGTTACTGCATTTGAGAAACAAGACTGCACCGAAGTGTATGATAAGAAGTGATAATTACAGCATGCTTCTCATTGGGGCTACTATCTTAATATTCTTAATGCAGGAAGGCTTTCCAAGATGGCCTGCTCTTTAGCTTTGAATGGCATTGGACATGTGGAATATCCTGCTGATTTTCTCCGATGTGCCATACTTATAGTTCTACCTTTTTCCCCCTCCAGTGATACATTTAGGGTGAAAAAGTCGCCAAAAAGATCTCCACTCTCCGATCCACCTTCACAGGTAAAGTGTTATGCTATCGTGCGATGATTTTCTTTTTAACACCTTACCATACCTCCCACCTTCTGATGCACTTATACAATTGCAGGTAGACCTGGTATGTGTTCTAGTCAATGTAGTAGAAGTGTCCAACAATACTTTTTGGGAAGCCCTAAACTCTGGTATGAATCTAGTTCTGAACTAGAAGAATTTTATATCAATCCACATAATCACAATTAAGAAAACTGTACACTTAGTCAGTGAATAAAAATGAAACTGGTTTTTATTCAGTCCATATAAAAGTATGCATCATTTTGGACAGAAATAGCATTTTTATTTGTAACCAGAAAAAATGTGTTGGCAGCTTTGCTAGTGGGGTGAGGGGGGAAATGTTTATAAAGGAAATACCTTGTGCAAGATTTACTACTTAATTAAGGACATCTTTTCAGGCTACAGTTCACCTTCCACCTAACCTAAACTTCCCTTTAATTAAGCTGACGTTGGGTGTTTTCAGACTGACACCTGCTCTGTTTGTGCTCTGCCCCCCTGCCCCGAGGTGACCCATCTGGGTAAAGGCGGACCTCCGTGGGGTGAGGCAGAGCACAAGCGGAACAGGCATTGCCTGCTCTGGGCCAGCTCCGCTCACAGTGCTCCAGAAGATCCCACAGTATCATGAGCAGAGTCAGCCCTCTGAATCTGGAGCACCAACCGGGGTTGGAGCAGCAGTCCATCTAAAAGACATTCAGCCACCACTGCTCTGCTCCTGGCTGTGGGTTGCCCCAGCAACTACCGGAGAGCTGCAGGCGGCAGCCTACAATGGCTGCTGATCCACCCGCAGCTCTATGGTGCAGGGGAGAAGGTTGCACATGGGCAGACTGCGGTGTGCAGCAGTGGGCTCAGTTTAAACCCGCCACTGGTGCAGACCCGGGGATGGCCCCCCAGAGAGGTCCATCTGAAAACACCCATCATGGAGGGTGAGTTCAAGTGGCGTAAAACATTTTTATTTATAACCAGAAAACATACATTTGCAGCTTTGCTAGTGGGGTGAGGGGGGAAGAGTTTATGAAGAAAATACCTTGTGCGAGATTTACTACTTAATTAGGGACATCTCTGTTTAGGCTACAGTTCGCCTTCCACCTATCTTAAACTTCCGTATAATTAAGCTGACGTTGGCTGTTTTCAGACAGACACCTCTGGAATGGCCATCCCCAGGTCTGCTCCAGCAGCAGGTTTAAACTGAGCGCACCGCTCAAGGGTTTGGTCAGTATCGCCACCATTTTGGTTAAGGTTGGTGGCCTTTGCACAAGCGCAAAACAGTCCCGCAGCCGTTTTGTGCATGCACAATGAATTTAATACAAATATTTTAAAAATGAATTGTTGAGGCACAAATGGCCACCTGACTGTTTTGCGCATGCGCAATGGCTGCCACCCTTAACCAATATGGCGTCAACGCTGTTGCCACCATTTTGGTTAAGGGCAGCATGGTGGTCACTTTGCACATGCTTAAAATGGCCTGGCAGCAGGTTTGCACCTGCACAGTGATTTTTTAATATTTTTATTATTTTTAATACAGATCCATAATACAAATCTGTAATCGGTGCAGCGTTTTCAGATGAATCCGTAACTGCTGTTTTCAGACAATTACAGATTAATCTGAATCCCTAACTCCAATCCCTACTTCATAGCCTTTGGTTCAAAGATGGCTGCCACGTTTATTTCCCCTGCAGCACCTTCATACTAGCACTCTCTCCAGGCTTCTTTGATGCTCTCTTCTTTCTGCTAGGCTTCCAGTCCATCCTTTGAAATGCTGAGGACTTCTGGTCACCTAAATGCCCCAACCAATCATGTGTCCAGTCAGCCCTAGGCTCACCTGACCTAAGTGAGCCTTAGGGAGCCATGAAATTGGGGCCAGAGGTTTTGTAGAGCAGGTGCAGATGAGGCAATCCTGCTCACCCTGCTACAGGGAGGTACTGAAGTCAGCGGGATATTGCCATTTACTTTCTGTTGTGCCTGTGCAAATTTGTTGTTCTTTCATCACAATCCTCATCTCCACTAGCAAATATTTGTTGTTGTTCTGGACATTTTTTCAAAGCTCACATCTAATGTCACCATTTCTAGATAATATCACAACTCCTTTACCTGCAACGATGCATTCTGAAAGGTGAGAGTGATGTTATAAAAGAGATGATGCAAAAGGAGTCTTCAGTACAGAAAACAAAGGCAATATACATATTCATTGAACCAATAGAATGTGTCTCCTTTCAACAATGCAGACCTTGCATTTTACCTCAAGAGAACTTTTCAATGCCATTATTTTCTGGAAGAGAATGTCACTGCGTAAAATAAAGAACTATCTTAGTTACCAGAACAAATAATTCCACGTGCTCTCGATATTTGGTAATACTCTGCCTCAAGTTCTACCCATACAGAGCATGGAATTAAAATAAAAAAGAGGAGAAAGGGAATGAAACTAGACACCAGCACTGTGATGAATGTGTATTATTTTATAGCACTTCATAGTAGCAACATATAATACAATTAATTAATCTATTTTTTTCTCTGTAGGATACTACTCCGCTTCCTACTCCGGAAACACCTCCAGTTATATCTGCCATCGTTCACGCAACAGATGAGGAGAAGCTGGCTTCCTCCGTGGGCAGCCAAAAATGGACGTGTATGACTGTGGATCTTGATTCAGACAAACAGGATTACCCTCAGCCTTCAGATCTATCTTCATTTGTAAATGAGACCAAGTTCAGCTCTCCTACGGAGGGTAAGATTGAGGCTATAGATACCCCTTCTCCCTTGCTGCCCCCATGCCTGAAACACTGTAATACCAAGCTACAAAATATATCAAAATGACAGAGTAGATCGAGCTGGTGGTGGGTAGTTCTATATGTTAAAGGCAGCATTGAGTCAAGTAGGAGTAAACATTTTACAGGAAGGGAACTATACTCTGGAATCTCTATGGAAAGAAATTCCATGCGTAACAGGAAGTGTATAGCAGTGGGGCTATACCATCGTCCCCCTGACCAGGATGGTGAGACCGACTATGAAGTGCTAGCGGAGATTAGACAGGCTACTAAAGTCAGTAAAATAATAATGGATGCTTTTCAATTATCCTTGTATTGACTGGGTGTATGTCTCCTCCAGGCATGATATGGAAGTAAAGTTTCTAGATAAATGACTGCTTCTGGGAGCAGCTGGTCCTGGAAACAATGAGAGGAGAAGCTACTTTGGATCTAATCCTAAGTGGAATGCAGGACCTGGTGCAAGGGATAATGGTGGCAATAGTGATCATAATAGAATCAAATTTGACATAATTACTGGAGGGAGAATGGTAAATAAAACGACGACAGTAACATTTAACTTTAAAAAGGGACACGATGCTAAAATGAGGAAACTAGTTAGAAGAAAACTAAAAGGAGCAGTGGCAAGAATTAAATGTCTGCAAGAAGCGTGGAGACGATTTAAAAACACCATCAATTCAATGTTGATAAGAAAAGCAAAAAGAAATGCATACCTTTCCCCGTGTGAGCAACCCCACTGACGTCAATGAGTTTTCAGATATGAAAAATTATCCACATGCTTAAATGTTTGTGGGATTAAGACCTTGAGGTATTCAGGTGAAACCCCCAATCCCAGAGCCTGCAATTCAGGCACTTGAGGATTCTAGGCCCCCCGTTATGGTCTCCATTACTGGGAGCGAGTGCTGCAGGTAGATGGGCACACAGAACAGCAGCAGCAGCCTCCATCTCTTCCAGAGCCTGGGACAGAGTGAGGAGAACTTCCCATCCAGATGTGAAGATCTCAACTGCTGTGGATTGCCTTCTTTAATGCATTCAGTTAACCGCTACACTCCATTTCTATAATGTTAATTGGTGTGGGAAACCTTTTTAGTCTGGAGGCCACATTAGAAATCTAAAATTGGCCCGTGGGTCGCACTAAAAAATGATGGGGAGCAGAAGAGCCCTTCTCCCAAAAGCAGTTGGTCATCAAGAAGCAGAATCTCCACTCCCAACCTTTTGAAGAGGGCGGAGCAGGAGCGCACACACTGACAGGAAGCATTAGAGTCCTCTACACTCGCCACTCCAGCAACTGGAGCCCAACTCGCAATCCCCCAGGTATCCCAGGTGGTGACGGCGGGGAGGGCGTTCTCGGTGGCCGCACCAAGGCTGTGGAACTCCCTCCCGATGGAGGCCCGTTTATCCCCGGATCTCCACTCTTTCCGAAGATCGTGTAAGACCTATTTGTTCCACCGGGCCTTTGGAGAAGGGAGGCGGATAGGTGTGTGTGTGTAGGGAGTGTTTTTATTGTCTTTAGTAATTTGCCTTTTAGAAATTTTTAATATTGTAATATCTAGTTTTATGTGTATTATTTAGATTTTATATGTTGTTCGCCACTCCAAGCCGCCATGGTGTGGGGTAAAAATGTATTAACAAATAAATAAACAAACTTAGGCCAGGATACCCCTGACAGTGGGCCATATCAATGGAAACCATGTGGAGCTGTGGTGGGCCTGCTTTAAAGGAGGAGTAACCATACTTTTATTTATTTATTGTCCACCCCCTCATGCCTACGGCATCCTGGGGCGGCTCACAACAATAATAAAATACATAAAACATCATCAATGTGAGTGATTAAAACTACCCTCCTACTCCAAAAGTTCCCCCCCTTCCCCTCCGAAGGCCTGGGCAAACAGCCAGGTCTTACAGGCTCGGCGAAAGACCATCAGGCCTGGGGCCAGGCAAGCTTCCTCTGGGAGGGAGTTCCAGAGCTGCAGCCTGACCACTGAGAACGCCCTCTCCATTGTGACCCCCCGTTTAACACGGGGGACCTCCAGGAAGGCCACAGGGGTCGCCCTGGGGTGCGGAAGGCGAGGCTGTCCCCAAGGTATGAGGGATCCAGACAGTATAGGGCTTTGTAGATCAACACCAACACCTTGAATCTGGCTCGGTATGCTATAGGCAGCCAGTGCAGAGTGCGGAGCACAGGTGTAATATGCTCCCATCACCTCGTCCCTGTAAGGAGATGGGCCGCCACATTCTGCACCAACTGCAGCCTCCGAACCAGAACCAAGGGAAGCCCCATGTAGAGTGCGTTGCAGTAGTCTAGCCTCAAGGTAATGAAGGCGTGAATAAGAGTGGCCAGGTTGGGCCCAGAGATGTATGGGTGCAGCCTCTGCACCAGATACAGCTGGTTAAAGGCGGCTTTAGCCACCGCCTCCACCTGCCGATCCAGACGGAGGCCTGGATCCAAAACCACCCCCAGACTCCGAACCTGTTGGACTATGGGAGGGCAGAACCCCCCCTCCACCAGAGGGGCCGGCACCTCCCTTGCCTTACCCACCAACATCACCTCCGTCTTATCAGGATTGAGCCTCAGTCTGCTCTGCCGCATCCAAACCGCCACAGCCTCCAAATATTGGGAAAACAACGAGACAGCGGGACCTGGGTCAGTAGAAAACGAGAGGTACAGCTGAGTATCGTCAGCATATTGGTGACATAGCACCCGAAACCCTCTCACGATCTCCCCCAGGGGCTGCATATACACATTAAACAAAAGCGGAGACAGAATCGAACCCTGCGGAACGTCACAGGTCAAGGCCCGGGGGCTCGATGTTTCAGCTCCCAGCACCACCCGTTGGCTTCTCCCCGAGAGGAATGAGCAGAACCACCTGAGGACAGTCCCGTCCAGACCCCCCAGGTCTCGCAGCCGTCTCAGCAGCAGCCCATCGTCCATGGTATCAAAGGCAGCCAAGAGATCTAGCAGGATCAAGAATGTAGAACATCCTGCATCCATCTCCCAGTGGAGATCGTCCACCAAAGCCACCATCGCTGTCTCAGTACCATAGCCAGGGTGGAACCTAGCTTGAAAAGGGTCAAGGAAACCGATACGGTCCAGATGCGCCTGGAGCTGCAGAGCCATGGCCCGTTCAATAACCTTCCCTAAAAAGGGAAGATTAGAGACAGGACGGTAACTGGCGAGTGCATCCACATTCAGCGAAGGCTTCTTCAGCAGGGAGCGCACCACAACCTCCTTGAGACTGGGCGACAACCTCCCCTGCCGAAGGGATGCGTTAACCACCCTCGCTAGAACCAACCCCAATGTCTTCCTAGAAGCTTTTACCAACCACGACGGGCACGGATCTAGTTCACAACTTGTGGCTCAAATAGACCCCAAGACATCCACCGCATCGGCCAGCGTCACTTCCTGAAACTCTTCCCAGAAAGATCAACCAGACAGTGCCTCCATAACCTCATGCTCCTCACCCTACTGCATCCAACCCGGTGTCGAAATTACTCTGACTCGCAGGCCAGAGATTCTCCATTCCCTGATCTAAATGTTGTAAAATATTCTCTCTGATTTGGATCTGGCCACTGTCATCCATGCCTTCATCGCCTTGTGGCTAGATTACTGCAGCACACTCTACGTGGGGCTGCCCTTGATGACTGTTTGGAAGCTGCAGCTGGTGCAGAATGTGGCGGCTTGGCTCCTCTTAGGAGCAAGTCGCCAGGAGCACATTACACCGGTGCTCCGAAGTTTGCACTGGCTACCCATAGCTTTCCCAGCACAAATCAAAATGCTGGCTTTGGCCTTTAAAACCGTAAACAGTCTGGGTCCCATATATCTGAAAGACCACCTGTCCTACCATGTCCCACTGCTGCCCCCATGGTCAGCCAGGAGAGCCCTCTTGCAGGTTCCATCTGTTACCCTTGTCCGTAGGGCGGGGGTGCACAGGAGGGCATTCTTGGTTGCTGCCCTAGTTCTGTGAAACTCCCTTTCCCAGGAGGGTCATTTGAGCCCAAGCCTTAGCATCTTTCAGAGGTGATGTAAAACTTTTTTATTTGTAAAACCATTTGATGGGTTTGGATAGGGATTGGATGGGCTTGTGGGTAGGGTTGTGGGGATGGTGGGAGGCTTTATTGTTTAATTTTTATTCAGGTTTTTTGTTGTTTGATTGTTAGCTACCTTTGTGGGAAGGGTGGCAGATACGTTTAAATAAATAAAAAGAAAAGAGTAGGCCAAAAGGTTTTTTTCAACTACTTGCCTAATTAAGCTGTATACGTCTAACACCATACACAGGTGCACTAAAAGTAGCCTTTTTATCTTCCAGTCAGCAAATGAGCAGAACTCCTAACTAAATGCTAATCCTGTTGCCTCCCATGTATTGCTGGGTGGCCAGTTCAGAGCTTCGGATTACATGTTAATTATAATCAACGATGTCTCCTCTGCCAAGATCATTTTAGAATAATTGTGCTTTCCCTCCGCACTTCTGCTCCTGCTGCTTTGGGAAGTCTCTGAATAACTGAAGGGATAGTGCTTGATAAAGCTCTTTGTGCCACTTTTAACACTGCTATGAATGTCATCCTGTTACTAGGAGCTACTATTCTATGTAGCTCTGCAGTGAACTCATACACGCTGCTCAGATACATTCACATCATTCTGGTCTCTTTAATAGGTGAGTGTTGCCTCTATCTTGCTACCAGTTAGAATTAAGTATTTGAAACTACTAGGCACACACGACAGAATAACAGTCCTTAACAAGATATGATCTATCTTTTCGTTTTGGTGGGTGATCATTCCCAAACCACAGTTTGAGTCCGCTAAGGTTAAATGCTCCTCAATCTCAAAGTCAGTTCCTATGGATTGCCATGGCATGGCATTTAGGAGTACTTAAGGAAGGATTAAGCAGATGCCATGATATTATTCTCTGGGCCAGCAGAAGACAACAGACTCTCATGTCTGTGATGACCATTTGTATTCTCTCTAGCAGGATCGGTTATTGCTCCATAGTTTAAGACTTCTTGATAAAATAGGTTGCAGAACACAAAGTTTTAACAAGCAGGGGAATTAAAATAATTTCAAAGCTACCATCATTATTTTATCTTCTAATTCAGTTTTATTTTGTACAGCAGACAGTACATGTTCTCATTTTACTGCTATTATTTTAAATCTTTTTCTATTTGTCCTGCTAGCAACAATGAAGCATGCATTCCATTCCTTCCCTCCCCTGTCCTTTGCTCCCTTTTGCCATTAAAAAGGCATGAGGGAATGCCGAAGGCGAATACCTAACTTTACTGAACCTGCCATACTAAGAATTGCTCCAGTAAAAAGAAATGGATTGAAAGGATAGCCTGAGTTTCTACTATTGCTGTTGGTTACAGCTATTTGACAAAAAGGATGGAGTACTCTGTGTCACCGTCACTATACATAGCAGTCCTATAACTCCATGCTCAGAAGCTTATTTTACTCTTAACTTGACATAGGCCCCCATGGAAAAGGATTTAAAGCAGACATGATATAATATTCAAAGCAAATGCCAAATTTGGTATATCTGTATTCATTTTAACACAGCAAATATAAAACCAGTATTCATATTCATCTTTGTGGATTTGCAATTCTTTCACTTCAATATTTTGGCATTTCATTACTCAGTACTTTGTGTCTTCAACAGTACTATTTGCTACATTTTTAAAAAAAATTTTTTAATTGAACATGAATGTGATTGGAGAAAATCATCCAAGTACCAAATCATAAAGAGCCAAGTAATCAAAGACAACGTAGGGTGAAAACAGAAATGCACCCTTATTTATTTAAGCGTAGCCATAGGCCTTTGCATAAGTCATACAATACATACAATACAATACAATACACAAATCTGCTGAGAGCCAACCTACACAACCTTCATAAAGTATGCATAAAAGCAGGTAATAAATACCAAATAAAATATAGAAATAAAATAATATACTTCCAAGACTATTGTTCCATAGCATCAACCTGCTTAAACTCCAATTTTTTTTTGCCGTGCCTGAAAATCCTGTATCCAATAATCAGCCACCATTTTAGTAATATCTTGATCTGTATCTTGTAAGGCCGACAACATCTGCTCATATTCCCCCCTCCCTGGGAGTTTGTCCAAAAAAGTGGACAACACTTTCCTCCTTATGCCATCGTAAAGTCTGCAGCCAATCAAGATATGTTGGGTAGACTCAGTGGTAATATAGTTGAATGGACACAATCTATCACTATACGGGACACCCCCCAACCTCCTCCAACATTTTAGAAGGGAGGGCATTCAATCTTGCTGACATGAATAACCATTTTCCTCTTGGGGAAATAGCTGCTGCCAAATATGCTGCTGGCTCCCCTCTATTCGGAACCCACTAAAGGTAATCCTTCATATGCTGAGAATTTCTTACGATAACCACATCATTTTGCCAGGCAATGTCCTTTGCTCTTGTAATGATTTCTGCCTGCAAAGGCTCTTTTTCCTTTCCGATAACCCCAGCCTATCCAAGAATCCTTCCACCGCACACTGCCAGCGATCTTTATGGGAATCCTTTATACAGAGTCTACTTAACCACACATCCCCACTGTCATACAATTGCACCAAAATTTGATAGCCTGCCTTTTGGTCCCAACCTAGATGACCAGTCTCCAAATGTATTGCCACAGAGGGGGTGCCAGCTGGAACTCACAAGGTACTCCTAAGAAATTTAGCCTGGAGCTGATTTAGTTTAGGCGAAACCAATGGAGCTCAAATCTCAGCTCCAAACAAGATACTCGCTCTAACTTGAAAGCCTTTATCATAGTATTCCATGGTGCTCCCCCAGAGGAGACAAACAACTTACGTAAGGCAAAGGATGGACCCTTCGCAGAGGTCGTGACCTTGTGCATATGGTCAGTCCAACCACCTGAACGATGAAAATGCAGGCCGAGATATTTAAACGAGGGGACCTGCTGGAGCAAGTGACCATCCAGGAACCATGTATAGGTCTTCCTATTATTAGAAAAGACCAAGATCTTAGACTTTGAATAGTTAATTTCCAATTTGTTTGTTTGGCAGTAAATGGGAAATTGTTTAAGCTGCCTGCGTAAACCCACCCTTGTTTGCAACAGTAATGCCATGTCATCTGCATACAGTAGGCTACCTACTGATCTAGACACGAGCTTGAGAGGAAAAAAGTCCCTCTTAGCCATAATCGGGACCAGATCATTCACGAAAAGATTGAACAGGGTAGGAGCCAACACGCAGTCCTGCCTCACTCCCTGGCGGGTGCGAAGCCTGGCCATGGGATGCCCCTCCCTGTCCAATTTAACCACCTGATTGGAATCTTGGCATAATTTATTTATCAATATGAGTAACCTGCTATCTGTTGTGGTGGACAACAGTTTGCCCCACAGAAGTTGCCTGTCCACTAAATCGAAGGCGGCCCGCAGGTCCAGAAAAGCTACAAACAACTTGCCATTCAGTTTCTTATATTTATCTATCAAGTGGGACAAAGCATAACATTGATCCAGAACTGATCTGCCAGTCTGAAACCCCGCCTGCTCGGGATAAAGTATCTTATCCTGTTTCAGCCAGTTATTTAACCTATTCAAAAGAACCTTGGTATAGATCTTACCACGCTAAGCAAGTGAATGGGCCTATAATTTGATGGATCTCTTCGTGAGCCTCTTTTATAAATAGGAATAACAATGGCAGTGCCCCAAGTATCCGGCATAGTTCCAGTATGGTTTATAGCAGTAAAAAGTGCTGACAAAAGCGGTGCCCACCAATCCTGATACTTTTTAATAAATTTGATTTGGATGGAATCGGGACCCGGAGCTTTATTACTTTTAAACGTCATGATCAGGTTACCCACCTCCTCCCGAGACACTGCACCTTAACTCCACTTTAATACCACTTGAATACCACTTTGGGTGTTAACAGAAGTGATGGCACCGCCGTCATCCTGCCCATGGATGGGGAGGGCTACCCCTGACCGGGTTAGCTCTGGCCGTGTGAACGCACATCACTGTGGCCAAACTCAGATAGGAAGTGGTGTCAGTCCTGCCTGTCTCCGCCTGGACCTGGAGCAGTCCAGTGACCGCTGTGACCAGTTTATTGAGTACTTTTTAGATAAGATTGCTCGCATCCGCCACGATTTTGGTTCCGCAGTTATTGCAGA
Organism: Sphenodon punctatus; assembly: GCA_003113815.1. Taxonomy (NCBI): domain Eukaryota; kingdom Metazoa; phylum Chordata; class Lepidosauria; order Sphenodontia; family Sphenodontidae; genus Sphenodon; species Sphenodon punctatus. The sequence goes on from QEPC01013568.1 coordinate 2,332,583, forward strand.
GAATCATCTTGGGGCTGTGGATGCCCCGTCCTATCCTGTTTTGTGGGATCAGTTTCAGATGGTGGCGCCTGCCGATGTGGAGTCCTTGTTGGGATCTGTTCGTGCCACCGCTTGTGAGCAAGATCCATACCTGTCCTGGCTGGTGAAAGCTAGCCAGAAGACATTACGGCTGTTGCTGGCTGGGGTGGTTAGTGCCTCCCTTCGGGACGGCAGGGTGCCTGACTGCCTAAAGGAGGCTGTGGTTAGACCCCTGCTCAAGAAACCATCTCTTGACGCTGATGCTCCTGCCAGTTATCGGCCGGTCTCTAACCTTCCCTTTTTAGGGAAGGTTATTGAACGGGCTGTGGCACGGCAGCTCCAGGAACATCTGGACCGCACCGGTTTCCTTGATCCCTCCCAGTCTGGGTTTCGGCCTGGGTATGGTACGGAGACGGCATTGGTGGCCTTGGTTGACGATCTCCGTCTGGCGTTGGACCAGGGTCGTCAGACCTTACTGGTCCTGCTAGACCTTTCGGCTGCATTCGACACAGTCGATCATGAGGTGTTGGTGACTCGCCTGCGGGACCGTGCTGGAATTGGCGGAACGGTCTTGGACTGGTTTCGTTCATTCCTGGCCGGGAGAACTCACCGGGTGGTCTTGGGGGAGTGTACGTCTTCCCCCCGGGACCTCACGTGTGGAGTCCCGCAGGGTGCCATTCTGTCCCCCCTCTTGTTTAACATCTATATGCAGCCGTTAGGGGAGATCGTGAGGGGGTTTCAGGGCATGCAGTGTCATCAGTATGCTGATGACACTCAGCTCTACCTCTCCTTTTCCATCGACCCAGGCCATGCAGTCTCCTTATTTTCCCAGTGCCTGTCAGCTGTGGGGGCTTGGATGAGGTCGAGCCATCTGCAATTGAATCCTGACAAGACAGAGGTGATGTTGGTGGGCGAGGGCTTGGGAGACCTGGGGGGTGGTTGAATCTCCTCTTGTTGGGGGGGGTTCGCCCTCCCATGGTCTCTCAAGTACGGAGTCTGGGTGTGCTCCTTGATTTGCGGCTCAGCCTGGAATCTCAGGTTGTGGCCGTGGTGGGGAATGCGTTCTGGCAGTTACATCTTGTCCGACAGCTTCAGCCGTATCTCTCAGACGCCGACCTTGCCACTGTCATCCATGCCTTCATCACCTTGAGACTGGATTACTGCAATGCGCTCTACGTGGGGCTGCCCGAGAAGCTGGTCTGGAGGCTGCAGCTGGTGCAGAATGCTGCGGCCCGTCTCCTTACGGGGCTGGGTCGCAGGGAGCACATGATGCCAGTGCGCTTCGGGCTCTGCACTGGCTGGCTGTAAAGCACCGGGCCAGGTTCAAGGTGCTGGTTTTAACCTTTAAAGCCCTTCACGGCCTGGGTCCTGCTTATCTGCGGGACCGCCTCACTCCTCATGTGCCCGTGCGACCCTTGAGATCATCCGTGGGAGCCTTTTTGGAGGTTCCCCGGGTGACGCGAGTGGCCACCGATGTTAGATCTTTTTCGGTGGCCGCCCCTGTGCTGTGGAATTTGCTCCCGGAGGAGGCTCGATTGGCTCCCACTCTCCTGCTGTTTCGGCATGTATGTTAGATCTGGCTGTTCCGTCAGGCTTATGGCAAGGGGTAGGGGTGGGGGTGGGGTGTTTCCCCGCATTGTATTGTATTTTAAATTGTTTATATTGTTTTGTAAAAAATTTTATTGAATGTTATTCGCCACCCCGGGCTGCCCTGTGGGCAGGAGGGACGGGATATAAATTTTAAATAAATAAATAAATGTGAAGCCGCCCAGCCATGACCCTGCGCTGCTGCTATTGTCCTGCTCCCCCCAATCCCCACAATAATAGGCAGCCTCTGGCCCAGTGGTTGGCTGCTGGGACCGGACTGTGGGCTTTATTCTGGGCCCACATTTCCAGCCCAACCCCACCTGCTGGGGTTTGAACCAGGGGGCGGGCCTGAAGCAAACATAATGATGTGACACTGGCCCAGCTGGGCTGAACCAGGCCCACGTTATGTCTCTTAATGTTTCTTAATACCCTTTAACATTTCTTACGCATGTTGCAGGGCTGCATAGGGCGCCAATACAGCCCTGCAACATGCATAAGAAATGTTAAAGTTGTGTTACAGTGGAGTTACATGCATGTCTGTTTTCATCCAATGTTACCAGTTTCACAATTTATTTATTATTAAAATGTATATATTGCCCTTCCCAGAGGCTCATGGTGGCTTATAAATCATAAAAACATTAAATCTAATACATAACACACGCACACCCCAAAACTCCAAAACGTCTCACAAGACCCGCCCAGTACCACCTCCCCTCAATGGCAGTGAAGAATTCGGAGATTAATTTGTGGGAATGAACACATAAATGATCTCACATATACAAAAATAGAGCTTTCTTAAACCAGAACATACACAGGAGAAGAACTGAATTATTTTATGTATCACATCACATCATAACTTTTGCTTCTGAAAACACACATTTCCATTAATGAGCCTCTATTACGCTTAGGTGCAGCACCTAATAATTAGGAGCATGATCCTGCAATTACTATTCACTGACCATTTTTAATCAGACCACGGTGGGTGGGAGGGATGAGTGGGTGAAGGTGGGTATGAGCCTGTTCCCACAGGTGCCGACCCATCTTCACCCACCTCCACCTGCGGAACATCAGGCATTGGAGCCCATTGGTGCATGCGTGGGTGATGGGTGTAGATAGGTGGAGGTGGGCGTAGCGCAGGCACGCACACGCAACCCCACCCATCCCCCATGCCTTTTACATGGGCGCCTCCACCCATCTCCATGCAGCAAAACTGAATGGAGATGGGTGGGAGTATCTCATGTGAAAAGGGGCACTGATGTAGCCTTGTTGACTTTAATGGGTCTATTCACACATTGGTCCTCTTTTACGTGGACGCCCCCCCCCCCTCGCCCATGTGTGTGACTGCATGGGTATTTTATTTATTTATTTTATTTATTTAATTATAGTTATATGCCACCTCTCATGCCCACGGCATCTCGGGGCGGCTTCCAACACAGTATAAAACAATTATTAAAACATGAAAAATCAACAATATCATCATTAAAACCAATTTAACACCACCACCACCACACACACACACAAATTTAACTCACCCTCCCCTCCCCACCTCTGAAGGCCTGGGAGAACAGCCATGTCTTACAGGCCCAACGGAAGGCCAATAGACTTGGGGCCAGCCGTGTTTCCTCTGGGAGGGTGTTCCACAACCGGGGCCCAGCCACCGAAAATGCCCTCTCCATTGTAGCCCCCCGCTTTACGCAGGGGACCTCCAAGAGGGCGCCCCCGGTGGACCGAAAGGTCCGTCCTGAGTCGTGGAGGGTGAGGCAGTCCCTGAGGTATCCAGGTCCAAGACCGTATAGGGCCTTATAGATCAAAGTCAAAACTTTGAATCTCTCTCAGCACGTTACCGGTAGCCAGTGCAGTGCACAGAGCACCAGTGTTATGTGCTCTCGTCGGCCTGTCCCTGTTAGGAGACGGGCTGCCGCATTCTGCACTACCTGCAACCTCCGGGCCAGTGTCAAGGGAAGCCCCACGTAGAGCGCGTTACAGTAGTCCCTCCAATACCGTGTTACAGTAGTCCAGTATTGGGGGGGGGGCTTCCCTGTGACTGTCGGTGGGGATGGGTGAGGGTGGGTGTGCGCTCCTGTGCTCCACCCATCTCCACCAATCCCCACGCATGGAGGCATTGGGGAAAACGGAGGTGCCTCCATGCGTGGAGATCAGTAGAGATGGGTATGTGTCCGTGTGCCAGCCTGCACAAGTGCCGCACACCCGCTGCCATCTCCACGGTCCGTTTCAAAAGGGCCATACACTCCTCATGTAAGTGAGAGCTTCTATGATGAGGCCCTACATTTATTCATCCTCTGGTCTGTCTGCAGTTTCTCTGGCTGCTTTTCTGTCTCCATCAGCTCACTGCTGAGTGACTGTGGCTTGCAAGCAGTGCTGCTCTTTCCTACTGAATAACTGATTAATTTGAAATATTACACCAGTGAAGGTAACCTTTCAGGAGCTTGAGGCAGGGCTTTTGCATACTGATATATTAGACCTCCTCTTTCAACAAACACTTAGAAATAATTGTAATGATGGGCTTGTCCTGTCCTTTGCAAGCTGAATATGTGGGTCAGTGGTTCCCACTGACGCTTGAGTGACCTAATTTTGAGACTCAGATATAAACCTGTAACAACAAAGACGTTCAAGGTTTAAAAGATCCCATCCACAGAGGATAGACACCTCCCCCCTACATTTGTGATCCAGACCAACAGTTTCAAAACCTCCAATGTAGTTGTTTGCCTCACACCTTTAGTCATTATTTCTATAGCACTTTCTGTGTTGAAAGTGCTTTAAAATCCTTATCTAGTTCATCCTCACAACAACTCTGTGAGGTAAGTCATTATCATTCCCATTTTATAGATGGGGAGCTGAGGCTGTGATATGATTTGCCCAAGGCCACCTGGTAGAGCACAAAGTTGGGATTTGAACCCTGGTCTCCCAGGTCCAAGTTCAACATCTTAATTACTGGAGTACACTGACTCAAGTGAGATTAGCCTATTTTATCTCAAGTGACAATATAATAATTTAAAAAATCCCAATTACAAGTTCTACATTTTTGTATGAGTGAAAATATAATGTTCATCATTTGCAGAACCTTCCTGCTTTCAAGGAAGGAACCAAACAGCAAGACTGAAGAAAAAATAAATATTTTCAATGACTTGCGAGGGATACTGCACCTTGGATAGTCTAGGTGTGTGCATGTTGTTTTCATTATTACAATAATGATAATGAAAATTATTGTTTTCGTTATTGCAATAACGAAAACGACAACCAAGAATACCGATAACGAAAACCAAGAATACTGATAACGAAAACCAAGAATACCGATAATGGTAATGAAAATAATATCAATATAAATACCAAAAACAATACCAAAAACGATAACAACTATAACAAAAATGATAATGAGAAACAAAAACGATAATGTCATTATCGTTGTTATTAGTGTTGTGGCAGTTGGGTTTTGGAGGGAAAATGTGGAGAGGGGAGGAGGGAGCAGACATCTCAGAGCCTTAACAGGATTGAACTCTTGAACTGTGCCTGTGTTGGGAGGGTCGAGCAGCTCAGCAGGATCTGATGGATGTATTGCTGGCCATGAACAGCGCAAGCAGGCCCCAGCAGTCTCATGGCACTCTGTGATTGCTCAATGCCTGCTGCCTCCCACAACCAATCAGAGGGGCTCTGGAGGAGGGCACTGCAACCCTTTATAATGGAAGGAACAGGTTTTTTCTCTCCATTCTGTGAGAGTTCTCTGTCAGGTTGCGTTTACAGAACTGGTGTTTGAAAAAAAAAATCCTCCCTAGCCCTCATTGTATTATTTATTTATTTATTTATTAGGTATTACCACCAATACCTTTCCTTCCTCATACCCTACATTTTACCTTCTCCCTTGCCTTGCCCTTCTTCACCCCGCCCACCCTGTACATTATATATAGATAGGTAGAATAGATTAGATATAGATATATATTATAGACATATAGATTAGATTAGACTAGTTATATAAATAATTGATTAGATAATAGATTTCCTTTTCCCTTCCCCTGTCTTCCCTAGATGATGATGATGATGATTAGCAAGCAATTATATAGTGCCAGCAATGTACCTGGCGCTTTACAAAGTAATTGAATAGACACGGTCCCTGCCCTAGGGATTACAATCTGAGAGATGGGGGGGGGGAAGGGGGGAGACGAAGGAAGGAGAATGGAGGGAGAGACAAGGAGCGTAACATTCATGAGGATGCAAGGTCCCAGGTGCACGCGCTTGGCTTAGTTACATCAAGAATGATGGCTGGTTAGTCCATGTGGTGAGGATATGAGTACACAGACCTCTGGTAACAGATTGTACTGGATAGAGGGTATCCGCAGGAGTTAGGTGAGAGAAGCGAGGAGTCGGGGAGGACAGAGCGGAAGAGGTGGGTCTTGAGAAGGGATTTGAAGGTACGAAGGGAGGGGGTGAGGCAGATGTGGGCAGGGAGGGAGTTCCACGCATGGGGGGCAGCTAGGGAGAAGGGACGAAGGCGGTTAGGGGAGGCGTGGGAGGGCGGGAGAGGGGAGGGAGAAGTTCACGGACTGGAGTATGGAGGGAAATTAACGCAGAGAGTTAGGGGGGAGCAAGGTTGTGAAGAGCTTTATAGGTGAAGACTAGGCGCTTGTGCAGGATTCGATCAGGAAGGGGGAGCCAGTGAAGAGAGAAGAGGAGAAGTTGAACGTGGTCGAAGCCACGGGCGAGGTGGATGACCCTGGCAGCAGAGTTTTGGATGGTGATAAGGGGAGAAAGGGGAGAGCGGAGGAGGCCAGTGAGAAGGAGGTTAAAGTAATCGAGGCGAGAGATGACCCAGGCATGAACAAGGGTATTGGCAGAGGAAACCAAGAGAAAAGGGCAAATTTTAGCAATGTTATGGAGAGAGAAGCAACAGGATTTGGCAACAGAGTCGATGTAGGGTTTAAAAGAAAGGAGTGAGTCAAAGATGAAACCTAAGCTATGGGCTTGGGGGACAGGAAGGATGGTGACCCCATCGATGAGGATCAACAGGGAAGAGGGAGAGAAAGGATGAGGGGGGAAGATAAGGAGTTCAGTTTTAGCCATGTTGAGTTTGAGTTGACATTGAGACATCCAGGTAGAGATGTCAGAGAGACAGCTGGTGAGGCAAGCTCGCATAGATGGAGAGAGAGAGGGAGTAGAGAGAGAGAGTTGAGTGTCATCAGCATAGAGGTGGTATTGGAAGCCATGGGAGGCAATGAGTTT
>QEPC01013568.1:2342417-2364211 GCA_003113815.1 Sphenodon punctatus
TGGGGGAGGAGCAGGAGGGGAAGGTAGCCAAGGGGGAGGAGGAAGTGTGAGCAGGTTGGAGAGAAGTGATGGGCTGGGAGGGAGGAAGGAGCAGGGGGAAGAGAAGTAGAGGAAGGAAGAGATGGGGGGAGAGGGGAGAAGGAGGGAGAGGGAAGGCGAGAGATTAGGGCAGGTATGATGGTGGGAGGATAGGTAATAGAGAAGAGACAGAGAAGAATGAGGTGGAGAGTGGCTGACCTACTGGCCACCGAGGAGCCACCTGGTGGTAGAAGTACCCTTAAGCTTACCCTTAGCTGCTGTTGTAGTATTCTGCTGGTGAGTGATCTTATGGCGCGTTGACAGCCGAGACAGTTGGGAAGGTATACAGATGAACTGCAGCCTCACCAGTTCCTGGCTCGCTGGTCGCTAGAACTCGGGCAGCAGAAAAGCCAAGCTCCAGGAGGGTCGATATAGTTGTGCACGGGAATCAATAATGATACCGATACCAAAAATAAAATCTTCGTTTGAAACGTATCGATAACTAAGTTAAAACTAATAATGAAAACGATACCAATAATGATATTGATATAAAAAACGATAACAAAAATGCTAACGATAACAAAAATGAAAACATTGTTAATAACGATAACGAAAATGACATTTTTGAATAACAAAAAACAAAAATGACATGGGGCCTGATGCACACCCCACTTGGCTACCACAATATTGGAAAGATTCCCAATGCTCAGTAATTTCAAGCAAGCCTTTGGGGGTCTGTGATGGGGACGTGGGTGAGAGGAAGAAGATTAACCTAGAGTTCCACAGGAAAATTCTTTCATAATGACCTCGTCTGAGTTCTGCCCTTGTATGTGCCACAGGACTGACCCTGATGCACAGGGGAAAAATAAATAGGAGGACAAAGTTTCACTGCATTTTCCCCATTCCTGCTAATAAGGAAAATGCTGTGAACACTGGTCCCTGAATATAAGGCTCTCTTGGCACTGTCTCTTACAATTTTGGTTTGCGTGCTGGTTAGAAAAGTATAAACGATAAAGCTTATGGGCCTAGGTGAAGCTTAAAGATAGACAAAACCCCATGCTTATCTTCGTGTCTTAAGCATGTCTGTCTTTGCTTCTGTTGCAGAGCTGGAATATGGCAACTCCTATGAAATAGAATATATGGAGAAAATAGGCTCTTCCATACCTGTAAGTTTTTTCAAATGTGAATTTCTGATTTTGTGACTTATAGTGCTTAGTTGGTGGGAGTGGGGAAGTACGTGAGGTATTTTGTTGAAAGCCGCAAAACACCTCAGTCTGGCCATGGAGAGAATTTCTAGATGTGAATTTCTAGATGTTCTATTCTCAGTCCTCTTGCAAGCTCTGTTTCTTCTTGTGAATGTCAAGGTTTGTTTATACTCTTTGTAAACAAAAAATATTATTGGTCCCATGTCACGTGGATGGCCAGTGTACTAGGTCAAATAAGACGGGGTGGAGAAACCAGCCCATGCAGAGAATTCTTTCATTCACATTTTATTATTTTCATTAAATTAAGTGGTCAGCACTTTTCTTAAACAAAGACTTGTTATCAATAGTGGGAATAGCATCAGCAGGGCTACTTGTGCTCAGTTGATTAATTAGATGACAATAATAAAGCTCCAAGTGTATGAATTCCCCAGGGTGGTTTCAGGAATAAGACATTCTGTCACAGTAAAACATGTAGGCATTAAGTTTGTTGAGATATAAAGTATGCTCCAATTAATTTTTTGGCAACACTTTCATTCAGTGGCTGCCATGTAACCCATCCAAAAAAAAAAAAAGTGCACTGCCTTGCAATACCTGGATTCTAATTAATCCCAAATGACAGGAGAGGAACTATTAACCCAAATGATTCATCTGTTCTATGATCATTACCTTTTTCTAATATATGGTTTCCTTTTAACGTTATTTCCCGTGTCTCAGGCTGCAATTCTCAAACCCCTTACTCCAAAGTAATCTTATTAAAATCAGTGGAAGGACTCCTAAAGAAGGGGTTTGAGGATAACAGCCTTAATTGCTCTTATGGGATGATCAATTAATCCCAAATATGATTGGTTGTATCACTGCTCCAAAACCTCAAGCTCAAGGGAGTATGCTCCTTTCTCGGTTACTGGGTCACTAGAGACCTTGACATACTTCACAACAAGGAAATACTGGGCCAGATTTTTCTGTGACATAACTTTATTGAAATCAGAATGTTTACCCTAGGAATAAATTTTATCCTGTATTTACTTCCTGTAAATGCCTGTATTTACTCGTGTTTAGTGCTTTTAATGCTCCAACTTCTAGTCTTTTTGCATGTATATGATTTAGTCCTGTATGTGGTTCTGTGTGGGCAAAGTAATACTTGGATTTGTTCCAGTGGAAGTTGTTTTGTAAAACGTTTCCTTTTTCTTTTGACAGAAAGATGACAGCATACAGAACAACCAATCTTTGTACCTTGTGTTTGATGCCCAGCAGTAAAGTCCAGTCAAATCCCCGCCAATCCGGTTATCAGATTCTACAACTCCATGTTCGGGGTACAGCACTCCAATAAAAGAAGGCCTCTTTATTTTTAAAGGGTTGTGTAGCAGGGTGAGCTGTCCCTGAAAGGGATAATAGGCTCAGCTCTCCTGCTCCTAACTAGTAGGGATGGGACTCTGGGCAAAATTTTGGTTTTGGGTCTCATGTATTTCGGTTCTTTTCCGGTACTATCGGATCTTTTGCTTTGATTTTTGTATCAAATTTTTAACATTGTGTTTTTTTCAATGGGGAACAAACCACAATGTTAAAAATCCGGTACAAAAATCAGAGCAAAAGATCCGATGGTACCAAAACCAAAAAAGAACCGAAATTTCAGATTATTCCGAAATGGTCATTTTTGGGTACTTTCAGTTTTATCCAAACCCGAAATTCCCATCCCTACTAACTCGCTAAACCTTCCCAGCTGTAGTAAATGGAGAGATGCTGGTCAGCAGTGGCTTGAAAAATCAGTTGACCAGAGGGGAGACTAAAAACTCCCAGCTCATTGTATGAAAGGCTGCCAGGAAAGAAGAGGGAGATAAAGACTAGTCTTCTGGCCAGGAAAGGACCTGAGTTCCTGGAGTAAGGGATGGGGAAGCTTTGTTTAGAATAGTTTTTGTGTATGATTTTCAAAGACAGAGTCCGCTCTCAGGAAGAGTTCTGGGTTGAGCCCTGCAGTGAACAAGGAAGGGTGAAAGGACTAGAGAACCAGAATAAAAGCTATTAACTGAAGGACTGGGGGGGTGGAGGGTGCGTGCTGCTTGAGGGGGAAACTGAAGCACAGGCCTGAGATACAGGCCGTTTTCACACGGACGCCCCGCTCTTGCACATGTGGGTGGGTGGGAGGCGCCCATGCGTATGCCACGGTGGGTGCAGGGGGGGGATCAGTGGGCACCCGTGGGAACACTGCGGGCGGTGGCTGGGGGTGCGTGTGCACTCGCATGCTCAACCCACCTTAACCCGTGCACGAAGCAGTGGGCGCCAATACCTGATGCTCTGTGCGTGGAGTTGGGTGGGGGTCTGTGGGAATGCACACACACACCCATAGACCCGTGTGCAAAGGGCAACCAGGAAGTGAACCTGTTACAGGTTCTGATTATGTTCAAAATTATATCTATAAGGGCAATGCTTCCTTTCTATCTCCAGCTCACCATGGGTTTGCTATTTATGGTTCTTTCTTAATTAAATATTATGGTCAATTTTATATCCATACATTATTATTATTATTATTATTTATTTATTTAGCAAACATTTATATAGAACCAGCAATGTACCTGGCACTTTACAAAGTAATGGAATAGGCACGGTCCATGCCCTAGGACTTACAATCTGAGAGATTTGGCGGGGCGGGGGCGGGAGGAGATGAAGGAAGGGGAACAGAGGGAGAGACAACATTCACGAAGTCGAGGTCCCAGGTATAAGTGCTTGGCTTGGTTACATCGGGAATGATGGCTGGCTGGTCCATGTGATGAGGATATGAGTACATGGACCTCAGGTACTGAATGGAGAGTATCAGCAGGAGTTAGGAGAGGGGAGCGAGAAGTAGAGAAGGGCAGCGTGGAAGAGGTGGGTCTTGAGGAGGGATTTGAAGGTACGAGGGGAGGGGAGGGGTGGAGGCAGATGCGGGCAGGGAGGGAGTTCCAGGTGTGGGGGGCAGTGAGGGAGAAGGGATGAAGGCAGTTAGGGGAGCAGGGGAGGCGTGGGAGGGTGAGAGAGGGGACAGAGGAAGAGCAGAGTTCACAGACTGGAGTATAGAGGGAAATTAGCACAGAGAGGTAGGGGTGAGTAAGGTTGTGAAGAGCTTTATAGGTGAAGACTAGGAGCTTGTGCAGGATTCATTCAAGAAGGGGGAGCCAGTGAAGAGAGGAGAGGAGGGGTTGAACGTGTTCGAAGCAACAGGCGAGGTGGATGACCCTGCCAGCAGAGTTTTGAATGGATATAAGGTGAGAAAGGTGAGAGTGGGGGAGGCCCGTGAGAAGGAGGTTACAGTAATAGAGGCGAGAAATGACCAGGGCATGAACAAGGGTTTTGGCAGAGGAAACCGAGAGAAAAGGGCAAATTTTAGCAATGTTATGGAGGGAGAAGCAACAGGATTTGGCAACAGAGTCGATGTAGGGTTTAAAAGAGTGAGTCAAAGATGAAGCCAAAGCTACGGACTTCGGGGATGGAAAGGATGGTGACCCTGTCGATAAGGATCGACAGGGAAGAGGAAGAGGAAGAATGAGGGGGGAAGATAAGGAGTTCAGTTGTAGCCATGTTGAGTTTGAGTTGATGTTGAGACATCCAGGTAGAAATATCAGACAGACAGGTGGTGAGGCGAGCTTGAACGGATGGAGAGAGAGAGGGAGTAGAGAGATAGAGTTGAGTGTCATCAGCATAAAGGTGATATTAGAAGCTATGGGAAGCAATGAGTTTGCCTAGGGACAGTGTGTAGATAGAGAAGAGGAAAGGGCCAAGGACAGAGCTTTGGAGAACACCAACCGAGAGGGGAAGGGAGGAGAAGGTGGAGTTGGCAAGAGACACATTGAAGGAGTGGTCTGAGATGTAGAAGGAGAACCAGGCAAGGTCGGAGCCACGGAAGCCATGGGAGTGAAGTGAATCTAGCAAGAGTGAGTGGTCAACAACAGTATTGAAGGCAGCAGAGAGTTCAAGGAGGACAAGAATGGAATAGAGGTGATTAGATTTAGCCACAAGAAGTTCGTTGGTGATCTTAGCAAGAGCCGTTTCAGTAGAGTGAAGGGGGCAAAAGCCAGATTGGAGAGGGTTATGGGAGGAGTTGGCAGAGAGGAAGTTGAGCAACGGGAGTAGGCAACACGTTCAAGAAGCTTGGAAGCAAAAGGAAGGAGTGAGACAGGACGGCAGCTAGAAGGTTCAGAGGGGTCAAGAGTGGAGTTTTTGAGGATAGAAGAGACAGTGGCATGCTTGAAAGCGGAGGGGATGGAGCCAGTAGGGCGGGAGAGGTTGATGATGTGCAGGAGGGAAGGGGTGACAGTGGAAGCAATGGAGGTCAGGAGGCAGAAGGGGATGGGGTCAAGGGGGCAAGTGGAAAGGTTGGAGGAGGAGAGAAGGGAGGAGATTTCCTCAAGGGAGGTGGGAGGGAAGGAGGACAGAAGAAAAGGAGGGAGAGGGAAGGGAGTAAGAAGAGGAGAGGAGCGGGAAGTGATGTCAAGGCAGATCTTGTCTGACTTAGAGGTGAAGAAGGAAGCGAGATCCTGAGCAGAAAGGAAAGAGGGAGGAAGAGGACAGGGGGGCTTGAGGAGGGAGTCACAGGTAGAGAACAGGTGGCGAGGGTCCCGAGAAGAGGACTCAATGCGGGAGGTGTAGTAATGCTGTCTAGCAAGGGAAATACCAGAAGTAAGGGAGGAGAGAGAGAATCTGAAGTGAAGGAAGTCGGCATGAGAGTGGGATTTGCGCCAGAGGCAGTCAGCTGCACGGGTACAGGAGCGGAGGTGGCAGATACTGGGGATGAGCCAAGGACAGGGGTTGTGGGAGCAGGCGGGATGGGAGGAGAGGGGGGCAAGGGAGTCAAGGGTGTGGGAGAGAGAGGCATTGAAAGCCTATAGCCGCGCGTACATATAAAAAGTACACCTGTCTCTACACCTGTCACTGTGTTTTCCCCATTGCTGCTAATGGGGAAAATGCAATTATCACAGGCCCCATAATATGTACCAACATCCCATACTGGGTTATTTGAATAACTGAGATTATTTTTTAAAATATTATCTTTAATATTCCACAAGAGCCGTAGATCTAGCTTGGCAGGAGGATCTAGCGGTGGTGGCAGCCTGGAAAGCAGCTCCATGGTATCCTCATATTAAAATGCACCATGGGTTTGAGGAGTACCTGGGTAGCCTTAGAGAACCAGCTTTGCGTAGAGGTTTTACCCTCCTCCGATTCCAGATGCTCCACTCGGTGGTCACTTTGGGCCGCTCTGAGGGCCTTCCCCATTCCAATCGCACTTGCCCGTGTAATGGCAAAGATATAGAAGACCTGCCTCATATTCTCTTCCAGTGTTCCCTGTATGATCATATTAGAGAGCTATGGCTTGGAGAATTGTGGAAAGGGAAGGAATACCTCTCGGTCCACCAAAAAAGCATACGCTTGTTAGCCACCAAATCAGCGGAAGAGAAGAGGCTGAATTTTATGGCTAAATTTACCCATTTAGCCATAAAAGTTCGGGAAATGGAGGTGGATTAAACTCTCTAGCAGCTGGGCCACGAGAATTGAATAAAGTAGCCTGGTGGCAAGATATTATCCATACCCCCATTATGTAGAGCTTGTGGTGAATTTAGATTATTAAGTAGGACCTACTTTGAAGCAGGAATATGGCATTTTGACTGTGGCTACTTGTATTGTTCCCGTTTTCTATATTATGTAAATGTTTTGAGCTTGATCATTATTATTTGTTTGTCTATTTTATTGATTGTATTGTGTTATATGTTTGGCCAAGGCATAAGCCAGAGTCGTAATAAATTTATATATATATTCACAGTGCTTTTTAGAAATGGCACTATATCAGGTCAGCTGCCACATAACCAAGCATTGCTTGTTACACAGAAGTAGGGTTTCAGTGCAGCCCTGCAACCTGTATATCTCATAAGTGCCCTCTAAAAATGTGCATATATGGCTACCCTACGTAGAAGTGGGAAATAAGGGGGGACTGATATTTAAAGTGATACAGAGGAGGTACATGCAGTTATTTAGATGTATTGGCCACAACCCTGAAGTCATTACTTCACAAGTAGTCCCATTATCCACAATCCACAAATTATTTACATCGTGCCACCAATGTGCCTGACACTGAGCCATTGTACTGTGGGATTGTAACCGCTGACTTCAGTGGGGATGCATGGTGGTATGTGATTTTGGGCCACATGTATTATTGAAAATATTTCTTGGAGGTTACGTTTGATCTAAAACTTTAGCATACTCTTCATTACAAGCTCTTGTAACTATAAATTGTAAATAGAAGATTATCTGTTATGATTTTAACATCAACATCATTGGAACAATTATGGATTTCTGCAGTCCAGACCAGAAACAATATACCTTATCTCATCTCAGGTCTAGTTTAGAAGAAACTGAAGCCCAGCTGTCTTCTGGAATGAAAATACAACATCCAGCCGTACGAATCCTGTCTGCTAGTCAAGAGGCACACTTACTGTCAGCAGACAAATCAAAACAGAAAGAACTGGAGCCCATGACCTTAGGAACCATTTCAGACAGCATGGAAATAGTAAGTAGTGTATAAAGAGGTTAATGGAAGGGTAGTTCCCCCAAATCCAGGTGTCCATATTCTTAATTGAGCAAAAAATATGCCAAGTCTGCAATTCAAACCTGTGTAGAACTTGGTGAAAAAACCTGGAGTGAAATTTATGATAATTCTAAATTAATGAGGATTTTGAATATTCTTGGATTAAACTACTTTAGCCAGAGCAGTCTAAAAAGCGAGCTTACGTGCTGATAATTTTAGCATATTTTGTTTTCTCCTTTTTCGTGGCAATCATCTAATGGACAGGGCCCTCTTCGGTAGTGGCCTTCATCTTTACATTTGCAAAATTAAACATGCAGCTTTTGTCCTGTGCAAGTCTTGCATATGCAAATCAGGCAGTTGCACATACAGGTTCCCATCCAAAAAGTGTGTGCTAATGGCCAAAAGTTAAGCTGTTAGAACGGATCTCTATTTTGCCCTAAGGCATTGCCACTGACAGATGTTTTCTCAGTTGTCTCTCTCAATTCTAGCATTTTCCAGTTGCCCCTTTTGCCCTTTCTAAAGGGGAGGCAAGCTTGTGGTGCCTAGCGCCAGTTACCCTCAAGTGCTTCCTTGTTATTAAGGATTCTCATTTAACTTAAAATGTGTAAATGTTTAGGTTGTGTCCATGTTGTTAGGGGATTTTTGTATTAAAATATACTGAGCTGCTTTGTGTCAGTTGCAGGTAGACTGTTGTATGTTAAAGGCATTATGATGACAAACAGGCAGCATAACTTCCCCGTCCCCTTGAATTGCTAATGGTATTATACTGAACAAAAGAGCTGCAAATGTCTCTCATTCCCCCTTATTGGGAACATGTTGTTCTTGAGTGGAATCAAAGTTTTTCCAATAATTTTAAAGAGAGTAGGATCAATCAATTAGTTGCCCTCTCTTCATTCCTTCTAATGCTGTTGCTGTACCTAGACTCTAGAGCATTGGTTCTCAAAGTGTTCCAAACTGAGGATTGCTTTGGAGAGACAGAAGATCCCTGTTGTCCCGACTCCCAAGCAATTTCCTACTTTTATAACCTCTCTGTAGCTATTGGAATGCCTAGCTTCATATGAGAGAGTATTAATTGAGATAAAATGAAGTTTAATGCTGCGGTCACCAGTCCTGCTGATTTACTTCCTTTGGACAGATTGCTATGTTTAGGCTGCTGTAAAGTTTCTTGTTGCTTAATGTGACCTCAACAGGCCATTTAAACAGCATGATTCCTGTATATTTGCTATCTCTACGCTTGGCATTGCCAGCAGAGTTGAATATTTACCAAAGCGTCGGGATTACTATAGCATTGTGACGGGCTGTAAGACTTTGCAGGGTTTAGCTCCCTAGTAGAGCCCACCCTGACCCTCAGTCCCAGCAAACTGATGCTGCTGTTGGGCAGTCAAGTAATGAATGGATTGCATGCAGCCAGCATATAAGGGAGGAGATGGCGTGCTAGAGAAAGAAGAGGAAATCACAGGGCAGGGGGAGTTCCAAAAGGAAGGTGTTAAATAGTGGGTATTTTCAGACGTTACGAGATCACGGTGAACCACGGTGAATACCCACCTGTGGTCACCGTGTCTCGAACGTCTGTTTGGCGGCCGCCAGATGTTCGCCACGGTCAATACCCGCAAGGGGGTCAATTTGAACCACTCTTCCCGGGCTATCCGGGGGAATGTCCCGGGAAGCGTGGCCAAAAGACCCCCAGCGAGGACCCAAAAAAAGTAACGTCTGGCCGGTTGCCACGGCCCGACGCGGCGGCCGCATTGGCCCTGCCACCCGCCCGTCTCCCCGGAGGGTGGGTGGCGGGGTGCGTGGAGGGGGCGGGGCCGTGTGGCTGCACGTTGCACCGCGCGGCCCCGCCCCCTCCCACATTCCCCGCCGGGATCTCCCCAGCACGTCTGCTATGGCGTTACAGGGTGATCCCGGGGGGGAATGATTTCGGTGATTTCGGTACGGGGCCAAAGGGCCCCGTAACGTCTGAATTCACCCAGTGTTGCCATATGTCCACTCCCCTTTAATCCAGGACACTTAGGAGAAATACATGGTGCAGGGCTACATTGGAACCAGTGCAGCCTTGCACCATGTATTTCTCATAAGCATTCTGGATTAAAGGGGAGGCATGGCAACCATAGTGTTAGAACAGGGAAGGCCTGCTTTGAAAGGCACTACAGACAGACAGCTGGCTGGGGAGAAGGGATCCAGACCCCATCCCTAATAAAAGGAGAATGGCAATTAAAGCTGGGGGTAAGAAGGTGCCCAGAAATAGAGACAGCTGCAAAGGGGGTTTGTTTGGACATGCAAGGGACTGCTATTGTTGATACAGATGGGGCTGTCACTTCAGGAACCCAAAGGGGGTGAATGGCAAATAAACACAGCAGTGATTGATTCTGCCTGAGAACCTGTGTTTATGGAAGTCTTCTGTGGACCGCAATGGCTCGCCGTCAAGGGCACATCCTGCCCATTTTTAGACATTGCACTAGGTTCGCGGATTTAAATAATCCACCATTAGAAAAGTCACATGGGTGGTGTTTAGCCACACCACCGCCATTGAAAACCGCCGCTTGCGTGTTCTTTATAAACTGCGTTGGTAAAGCCTCAATATCGAGGTTTTACAAATGTCGTTTCAAAGTAATGCGCGAGCGGCAGTTTTCAATGGCAGCAGCGCGTCTAAACATCGCGCACGTGACTTTTCTAATGGCGGATTATTTAAATCCATGAGCCCGGTGCAACATCTAAAAGCACCCATAGTTGCCAAGAATTGTGGAGAGCGAACTCTTTTTAGTGAATGCCTCCACCACCCTGGGACAGCTACTAGAACCCTCTTCCTGACAAGCCACGGGTGTGACTTAGGGTGTTTTCAGACGTGACGAGATCACAGTGAACCACGCTGAATACCTACATGTGGTCACTGTGCCCTGCACGTCTGTTCGGCGGCCGCCAGATGTTCGCCACGCTGAACACCTACATGTGGTCACTGTGCCCTGCACGTCTGTTCGGCGGCTGCCAGATGTTTGCCACACTGAATACCCACATGGGGCCAATTTCATCCACGCTTCCCGGGCTCCTGGCGCAGAAGTGTGGTGAAAGTGATTCCAGGCAGGCATCAATAAAAAGTAACGTCTGGTCGGCTATCACGGCCCAGAATCCCCGGCGGGATTCCGGGCCGTGGTTAACTCGGCCAGACACTGCGGCTGCATTGGCCTCGGCGCCTGCCCGTCTCCCCAGAGGGCGGGCGGCGAGGCAGCGTGGAGGGAGCGGGGCCGTGCGGCCGCCCCGCCCCCTCCTTGATTCCCCGCCGGGATCCCCAGCACGTCTGTTTGGTGTGCCTGGGTGATCCTGGCGGGGAATCTCTGGGTTGTTTTCGGGACAGGGCGAAGCCGCCCCGTCACGTCTGAAAACACCCTTACTAACAGAAGAATAATTGAGCACCTGGGAGTGATACAGTTGGAGAACCAGTGCTGTAGAGATTTTGGCTGCAATCTATTCCAGGCTAGTCTCGACTACTCCAGAGTAAGTGAGCTTCTGACTCTTCTTTATGTCACACATCATTCTTTCAGGGAACTACTATTCACTATAAACTTTGTTTTATATATAAAGCAATTGGAATGCCTAGCTTCATGAGCACTGAGGATGCCTATTAGATTCTCTGTCACTCATATATACTTCCCTCACCCCCAATTGCTTACTTATTACTTACTAAAACATTACACAAATATTCATTTAAATTTCTATCTTGACCATGCCACAAAAAGCAGGTGGGTGTGAAAGCATATGTACAATTTTCAACTTGAGCAGCTTTGCCAGTCTCTGTTACTTGTTCTATATCCTCCTTACCCCTTCAGACAACTCCTGAGGACTCCTTTGTCTCTGCTGATGCTCTTCTCAATAGGATATCTCATCAAACTTCAATGTGTGATCAGCTTGAATATCTAGAACCTGACTTAGCAGAAAAGAACCCCCCAGTATTTGCTCAGAAACTTCAGGTTTGTAGCCGAAGTGTAAATGTCAGTGTTCCTTCCGTCAGTGTTTCTAAACACCAGTAGAGAACGGGTTTCCCTGTCTAAAGTGATGCATGTGAACCTAAATTCAGGCCCTCTCCAAAGTTCCTTTCCCCTCAAAAACTTGTACGAGGCAATGAGATTTGTTACTTGAATAAGGAATATATTGTAGCTCTCTTGTGGTGTCACGTTTCTAAACAGTGCTTGTTGGTACAGAAATATTTTCAAAAACAAATTTTACCTTAAGTTTGAAAAACAAAAAAGGGCTTGTCTCGAGAGCTGGCTGACTAAAGTAAGGTAGATGAAGCCCAGTCATTGGGATTTCATTAAGCACAGAAACATCTTTAATGGAGGATCGAACCCTGTGCTCTATCATGCCACTTGTTTCTAATGAGTTATTTAACCTGGCTTCCTTGAAAGGAAGTATTTATGGAAAGTAGATCTGTATGCAACATGGTAGGTTTTCCATGAGCGCAGTGCAAATTTACTTTTCCCAACAACTGTTTAATCCTGGACGGGCAGGAACAATCAACATGCCCTAAAAGATGGAATGGGGGGTGGGGGGTGCGGAGGGATTAGACTATGACATGTTTTTGTATTTTTGGTCCAAATTGTATTATCCCCCCAAATTTTTCAGAAACAGTTTACCAAATAATTGTCTGAAATCAAATTTAAAAGCAATATGTCGTGTTCTGCTGATGTTGTAATCCTGCAAGGAACACTGAATGTGTGTGTGTGTGTGTGTGTGACCCAATCATTGTTGTCATGCTACATTGAGATACAGTCTGAACCAATCATTCTGTGACTGTGTGAAAGCCATTTTTACATCCTGTTATTAATCCATTTTCCCTGTGGAATGCTCCCAACCAATCGACAGGAGGAGTTAGAGTTTGCTGCAATGAGGATAGAAGCACTGAAGCTAGCCAGGCAGATTGCCCTCTCTTCTTTCCACTCCCCAGATACTGAGGTATCTGTTTTGTGCCTGCAATATGTGTGTGAGTGTGCAAAGATTAAGAACCAGAGTGCTGCTTTTTCTTTAACAAGAAGGTAATTAAACCTCTCTGAGTGGAGTTTTCTGTATTGTGCACCCTAGTGTTATGACACGGAGGAGCATGCTGAGCGATTTCTGTACACACAATGCTGTCGCCTGCTCCACTTGCTGATATTTTGCAAAATTAACATAAAGCAGATTGTGACACACAAAATAGTTGCAACAGATCAGAATAAATTCTGCCATTATCGCCATGTGATTTCTTTTTGACAGCAGAATTTGGCCTACAAGTGTTTTTTGCCAGCAGATCAAATTACCTTAAGCTCAAAAAGTTGTTGTTGCAATCAGTACCTATAGCGGAGCAAATTCTGGCCAGGTGTGTTGCCCTTTTTGGGTTGTTTAAGCTTATGACTTGGCTTTAAAAGGTTCAAAAGTTAAAAGCTCAATCAGCCCAGACTTTTGAAGAATGGGATTCAAATGGTTTTGAAAAAATCTCACGGGTTCCCCTGGGAAAGAACGTCCTGTCCATAAATACTCTTTATTCATTAAGATAAAAAGCTTTTTCTTATTGATACTTCTGCAGCATGCTGGCTAGTTAATGCCTTGTTAGTGTGATGGTGTATCATCAGAGTGACCCCACTCCTGTGATGCATGTTCCTGTACTTGAAACTAGACTCTGGTGTAGTATGTTTGATGCTGAGTGCAAACGGGCAGCTAGTCTAGAAAGTTCTTTATAGTGTTCTTGATAATAAGGTCACAGCTCCGGGGACTTTGCCTCAAAAGTATATTTTAAGTTGGTGAATGGAGTGCTGGCTTGGTAACATTGTTCTGCTGCAATCAATTCATTTCCATATCAGTAGAATGCTATTCCGGCAAGCTGTTTAGTACTGACTGTCCCCAATGATAGATAAATAAATCAGTGGGGGAATGACAGACAATGTCATCTCCATCATTAAAGGCTCATCTGTTCACTGCACCATAACAACGTTTGGATGGGTGTAGAAATTTGACTTGCTCTGTGCCTTTTGTAAGCTAGCCAATTTGTAAAGTTCTTCCCTACAGTTTGCTGCACTTTTATGAATTTAACTTACATCAGCAAAGAATATCCTCCCATCCAGCTATCTGATTGACTAGCACCTGTTTCATTTAGTGCAATAAAATATGAATTCTTTGAGGCAATATTATTGTTTCTAACTGTATGCAATCTGGTCCTGTGCTCCATGGTGTCATGGGGAAACTTTGCCGTTGACTCTGCAAGAACATGTTTAGTAGGGATGGAATTCCAGGACTAACCTTGGTTTCTATTCTCCGAGAATTTCAGTTTGAGTTTTTTTGTATTGATTTTTCCCCCCTTTTTTTTCATTGAAATTGTAAAAAAATTCAGTGCAAAAAACCCGAAACGCGAATCAAAATTTCAGGTAGAACTAAAACGGCCATTTTGGGGTCATTTTGGTTCTAACCGAAACTGAAATTCCCATCCCTAATGTTTAGGCTGAAGTTCCTATTTAGAAACAGAAGAGATAGAAAGATTATTAAAATAATCAGTAGTGGTTTCTAAGTGGGAGGTAGGCAGTAAAATGTCACCATTGTCCCACCACTGTACAGATCTGATACATCAGACTTTTTCTTTTCTTGTGGTAAAAGGTGAGAGTTAAGGCATGAAGAAGAGTTGTTCAAACGTACCTCATTGCAGTCCCTTTATCCTGAGGAGATTTCCTTCAGTGTCATCAACACTTACCCATGGCCAGCAGTGAAAAAAGCTGAAGAGAAATAAGTAATGTACAGTTTGCAGTGGGAGTAAATAGCTGCTTATAGTCATTTGAGTCTCTACACTGGGTCATTTGGGTCAGTCATTTGGCCTGAATTTGCGGGAATGAAGGGATCATGTCAAACACATCAGATTCAAAATGGCTTCTTTCTGTTATCTTAGGTTGAAGAACAGGGATACAATAGATAGCCAGTAATTTTACTTTTGAAAACTGATAACTTTTAAAATCAGTGCAGACTTTTTTTTTTTTTTTTTTAAAGATAAGTGATGTGTGCAGACAAGTGTTCGAGCAACTTTTCAGAGAGGAGTTGGTCTAAAAATGAGCTTTCTTACTTTCTGAATTTCTACTAACTCGGTGTATTAGTATCTTAATTCCACATGTATGCTTTAAAAATGCCACTGACCTATATTTTTTTTAACTGAGGGTGGTGGGGGGACCATTAACAATACAGAGGACATTTTCCCACTTCCAATGAATGGGTTTTGGAATTTTAAAAAAATATAGAACAGTGCCATTTTTAAAGCATACATGTGGAATTAATACACTGATTTAGCAGAAATTCAGAAAGTAAGTCTCTTAAGTATATCTATATCGTGGTGATTTCTTCAGATGTCAAGTTAGGTTGGGAAGTCCTTTTGTCCTTGGATAAATTAAGCATTTAAGTGGACGTTGCTAATGTCAAGAGCACATGATGATAGCCCATGTGACTAAGACAGAGTGTCTTGTGGATACTGATGGACTCAGTATGGATTAGCTATAATAGGATCCAGTGACTTTAATCTAGATAGGCAGAGGATACTCACTTGGTGGCAAGCCTTTTGAAGAGACACTGGCTATTCTCTGTCCTTGTACATAGAGGAGAGAGTCTGCATTCCTGTTGTCAAACTCCAAACCCACCTTCTGTGGTGATTTTTAAGTTATATAAGGATTAAACTCCGTCATTGCTTCTGCTAATTCATGGGCAATTTAACATTAGTTTTCAGTGTGTGAAGTACCCCATTTCATTCCCATAAACAGAGACTTCCATGAGGAAGGACATTACCCCCAGCCAGGACTTCCTGAAATCAAATGGGAACTTGGCCGCCTCCTTCTCCAGTAGGAGCAAGATCGGGTACTTTCTCTTTGGAAACCAAAGAGGAAAACAGTAATATAGAAAAGGGACTCTTAAATATAACAGAAAAATAATGGCAGCATTATTTGCTTTTTTTGTGCCAAATGTGACTATAGTCCACCAAGCTCTAAGATGGCAGAGTGCTGCTTTGCTGTAGGGTAATCCAGGATCATAGCACACACTTGGGTGTCCAAAACCCATTTATTATGGAGACAGAAAAGGTCATGAGAAGCTATAACTCTCTAGAGATGATGTGGTAGCAGGTATGATGCTGAAATAAGTGAGCTGAGCAAAGGAGAGAATAAAGATACAAGGGTAGCTGTATTAGGCCATCAGAAACAGGGTAAGAATTTAGAGGGCTAGCATTCCTTTTGTTTCTCCATTTGTTCTTGACAAATTGTGTCTACATTTTGGAGGCAGGATCCCCAAATCAATTATGGATATAAATCTGTTTATTTGCACTTTTAGGGTTGTTGGTTTTTTTTTATCAGATGGATACAAGCTGCAACTATTCCAGTTTGTGAACACAAAAGGGTTGCCAAGATTACAAAAGGCACTGTGGCTAAGTATATACCTCTGGTGGAACTTATAAGAGTAAATTTCTTCCATCCTCCTTGTTGCCTGTAGCTGTATTGCAGTTGCTACAGATGGGAAATCTAGGTCATGTTACTAATCAGATGTCTGAAGTAGAGTATGGGATGTTGTACAGGCAAAAAGAAACGTGCGATTCCCAAGTACCAGAACTAACAGCATGATCCTATGGTGTTTTAGCACCACCACTGGCCCTTAGCACTGGAAGAGTCCCTTTGAGGCGAACAGGACTCTCGCTAGCATTAAAGGCGAGTGCCAGTGCTGACAGCTGGAGGATCATGTGCTGAGCTTGCAATGGCCCGTTAGTAATTCTCCTGTAGTCGATAATCCTCCTGTGTGAAGTTCACTGATTTATAAATCTCTGGGCTTGTTATTACCCTAATTAATGTCTTACCTTGTAGAGGTGGCTGCTACTGTGATAGAAGCTGAACTCCACACTGGCAGAATTGCATTGAGAGAAATAGTTATATTGGTCTGACATTTATTTTCTACGGAGCTAATGAAGGAAACCTGATTCTGAGTTTGTTACTTTTGGCATGGTAGGAAATTGACTTCTAAGATAAGAGTCCAAGGACTGGAGTGGTAACTAATAATCACCCCCGAGCAGCTTTGGTAGGTAGGATAATGTTTGGAGGTTAGGAAATGTTAGGACCCAGTGGGGCTGTGGGTTTATAGTAGGAGGTTACTGGATGGGAGTCCTAGATACTTGGGCATGTCAATCCAATGTGGAAGCCCTTCTAACAGGTTTATTCATATGCAAAACAACAAAAAAAGTTCCAAAAGCATGTTTATTTGAGTTGCTTACTCCAGAGTAATTCTATTGACTACAGTGATTTGATGATTGTGACCTCAGGTGCTGAAAGTGTCACACTGGTACAAGTTCCTCAAATTCCTAGAGACCCCACTGATAAGCTAGTCTAGAACAGCATGCGAGAAACGATAGTGACCAATATATTGTGGTGCTACACAAGAGCCAGTGCAAAAGTTCCTCCTTTCTCTAGCACTTTCCATTATGCTGTCAGTTATTTGCACCCCTAATAAAGGTCAGACAGGTATATAGGCCTGTCACTAAAAAGAAGGCCGAAACAGAGTGCTAGGTTGCTTACCTGGTGCCTTTATAAAAACACTGTCCAATGGACCGTTTGATCACAAGCTGGTCTACTAGCTCCCAATCTCTCTTGCATCCAAGACACTCCATGGTTTAATGGAGAAGGTACCCGTTTACTGATGTTGTTTTCAACACTTTTCCATAAGACTATTAAGCTCAGTAGTAAAAGACTCCTGCACCAGCACAAAGTGTCTGAACTATTGAAACCATTTGGTTTTGAAGAGCAAGAGTCCCTCTTGCTGTTTGCTCTCTTTCACCCTGTGTCTGGTTTTTGGAGTTGAAAAAAGATAAATGGAGAGGCAATTTTTGCCCTGTTACTTCAAACAGTTTTCACTTTGCCCAGCCCACTTCCTGTATGTGGTAATCAAGCAATTCCAGCTCAGTGGGTAGGCTGTTTTCTTGTTATCATCCCCTCCACCCCCACCAGAAGTCACCTGGGCACCATTGTAAACAGCAGCATTGGGAAACTCCTGAATGTCTTGAGACCCAGACTTGTGAAACCCTGATAACAGAGGTTTTACAAGTTTGGTCTCAAAACATAGGGGAGCCGCCCGGTGCTTCTGTTTACAATGGCGCTTGGGCAACATCCGGGGTGTGTGTATGAGCATCTAATGCCCCCCTCCCCCGTGCAGGTTTGCTGAACCAAATTTTCAAGCCTAGGGGGAAAAGTGGTGGGTCTAAAAACGCCCTTGGACATGTCCCTTCACTTCAGTGAGTAGGGAAACTAGTAAACTCCTGGACCCCCTGCCCCATATGGCACTCGGAGCGCTTTACAAAGTACACTAAAAAGTTAAAACAATATAAATAATGCAAAGCAATTAAAAACAGTTATTAAGATTTTAAAAATGGGTTAGGGAAAAAAGGGAGAACAAAGTACATTGAGGGGACTATCAGTGGATCCTAAAAACACCTCAAGAATAAATATGTTTTCAGGTGCTTTTTAAAGGTAAGGAGGGAGGAACTGAAATGAACATCTGGAGAGAGCGAGTTCCATACCGAAGGGCCCACCACAGCAAAAGCCCGATCGCCCGCCAACTTCAGACGTGATGGTGGATCCCCTAAACAGTAGGTGGTTCCTGAGTGCAGATATCCATCAGTGTGAGGTTCCAGAAGTAGGTCCCAATATGGCCAGGGCCTGAACCATTTAGGGCCCTTAAAATCAGCAGTGTTATCTTATTTTTATTTTTAAAAATTTCTACCCTGCCCCTCCTGCCACAGGCAGCTCGGGGCAGCTTACAAATTCTAAAACATCTAAAGCATCAATTAAAATCACATAAAAGGAGGAAAAGATAAAAAACATCCCACCCCACCCCCCCATTACCCATCTCCCGCACCAAACGCCTGGCTGAACAGCCAGGTCTTACAACTTCTCCGAAAGGAGGGGAGGTCCGGAGCCAGCCGGCCCTCTGCCGGAAGGGAGTTCCACAGCTGTAGTGTGGACACTGAGAATGCCCTACCCTGTGTGACCCCCCAAAGAACTCGGGGAACCTCGAGTAGGGCACCCCCAGATGACCACAGGGGCTGATTCAGGACCCAGGAAGTGAGGCAGTCTCGCAGATAGACAGGTCCCAGGCTGTTTAGGGATTTATAGGCCAAAACCAACACCTTGAATTGGGCCCGGAAAAGCACCGGCAGCCAGTGCAGAGAACTGGTGTAATGTGTTCCCAGCGGCACAATCCCACTAAGAGGTGGGCCACTGCATTCTGCACCAGCTACAATTTCCGAGCCATCACTATGGGTAGCCCCACGTAGAGCACGTTACAGTAGTCTAACCTAGAGGTGATGAAAGCATGGATGACAGTGGCCAGGTCGGAGTCCGAAACAAACGGCCGAAGCCGTCACACCAGATGTAATTGGCGAAAAGCACTTCTCACCACAGCCTCCACCTGGAGATCCAGGTGGAGTTGTGCAGCAAGGAGCAACCCCAGACTCTGTACCTGGGAGGCCAGTGGAGGGCAGACCTCAGCAATAATAGGGGCCACCAACTCCATCGCCTTACCCACTAATATCACCTCCATCTCGTCAGGATTCAGCCTCATTCGATTAGCCCTCATCCAGTCCCCCACAGCCACCAAGCACCGAGTAAG
The DNA here is from genome assembly GCA_003113815.1 of Sphenodon punctatus. Lineage (NCBI taxonomy): Eukaryota > Metazoa > Chordata > Lepidosauria > Sphenodontia > Sphenodontidae > Sphenodon > Sphenodon punctatus. The sequence goes on from QEPC01013568.1 coordinate 2,361,825, forward strand.
CACCGAGACTGCCGGGCCTGGGTCTGTTGAAAAAGAGAGGTACATCTTGGTGTCATCAGCATATTGATGACATCGCACACTGAACTTCTGAATCACCTCGCCGAGTGGCTGTATATACATGTTGAACAGGAGAGGGGACGAGACAGAACCCTGCGGGACTCCACACGAGAGAGGTCTTGGTATGATGAAAAATAATCCCCGAGTACCACCTCCTGGGTGCTTCCAGTCAGGAAAGAGCAGAACCATTCAAGACCAGGTCCGCCCACCCCTGCACAGTCCCGCAGGCATGTCACGAACATCTCATGATCAACAGTGTCAAATGCAGCCGACAGATCTAGCAATATCAACAGGGTCAAACGACCCCAATCTAGTTCCCGGCGTAGGTCATCTACCAAAGCCACAAGTGCAGTCTTGGTGCCATGTCCCGGACAAAAGCCCAACTGAGAGGGATCCAAAAAACAGATGTGATCAAGATGCTCCTGCAGCTGCCGGGCCACTACCCGTTCAATAACCTTCCCTAAAAAGGTTAGGGAAGGTTAGAGACAGGTTGATAGCTGGCAGGGGAGTCAACATCAAGCGATGGTTTCTTGAACTCAATGTGTCGCTCCACAGGCAGCCAATGCAAAGAACACAGGGCAGGCGTAATATGATTATGGCTACCCAGACCAGTAAGTAGCCGTGCATTCTGAACAAGTTGCAAGCGATGGATAAGCACTGCCAGCAGAAGAGGGAGATTGGTAACTCCTAAAGGAGAAGAAAAAGCAGTCAAATCATTTACTAAGATTCTCCTGCCAGTTGATCCTTTTGCTTGAAGTACAGTAACTTGCAAATCCCTTCACTTGTAGTTTCTGTAACTGAACTTGCTTTCCCTGGCCTTTTTAGTGGTGCCTTTTGGGTTCAATCCACTGTATTCAACCATTGTGAATAAGCCTTGAAATTGTGCTGGACAAATCATGTCGTTTTTCTTTATAGATAGTTTGTTCAGTAAGCTATGTGACATGAGACTCGGGAAGGATTATAAATGAGTGATATGGGAAATGGGAATATGAAAGAGAGCAATTGAGAACCAAGGAAATGAAGTTGCTCATTGGTAAATGCCAATTTGTTTGTGGCCCCAAATGTTCAAAGTGCTCCACCAGCACTGATCCCATTCATTTTAGTCTGGCTGGTGCTTTGAGGATTGGGTTGCCTGTCCACACAAGTACAGCAATCTGCTGACGCTGTTGCTAGCACTTATGGCAAATATGAGTCCCATTCACTTCAATGGGACTCAGGCCCATGTTCAAGGACTGGCACTATCAGCTTAGAAAATCACACCCTAAGTGATGCTTGTAAGAAATTTCCTCCCTCTTTGCATGGTGTTGACATTCATGGGATTTGCCTGTGTATCCATTGTAGTGAGAGAAATTTAATCATTAAATACAGGGCCCTGTATATTCTGCAATTTTATTTTACCAGATTCTGCAACCACAAAACCCACATCCTGAAAATTCTGTGAGGAAAATACATTATGCACATTATACACACTTTTTTGAGTACAAATGAATTTTCCAGTGCGTCATTCCATCAATATCTTATGAACTATAAAATACCACACAGAACTCACAGCAGGGTCTTTTCTCTTCAGCTGCTCCTCTTTGGCATTTGTACCAGGGGCCCATGCACCTAGAATACACGCCGGCATGTCACTGGCTCCCCATAGAGCTCCCCACTCACGATGTAATTCTGCATTGCCAGAGACAGTTTCTGAAAGAGTTTGGCCCAATGCGAAATTCAGCAAAAATGACCATTATTTCAGCAGTACAGAATTGGCAGGGTCCTGATTATTTGCATTCCCTGCACACTCCAGGTTCAAATGGTATAATGCCAACTAGTGCTTTAGGGTTGTAAAGCTCTCTAGTGCTGTTGAAATCCAGATAATCCCTGCTAATCAGTATCTACATTATATTACATATAATGAAGATGTATAAAATATAATGGTGGCTGTTTCATAGACTACTGAGTTCCATGAATTCCATCAACACTTAAGGGAACAAGTAGTCTTGGAGAAATCACTTATTCCCATATTTATTTATTTATTTATTTATAAACTTCTATCCCGCCCCTCCTGCCATGCAGCTCGGGGCGGCTCACAACATTAAAATCCACAATAAAATCCTAAAACATTTTTAAAATCCACCATCATATAAAAACAGGGCAAAAGACAGTATAAATATCACTAGGTGGGGGAACTAAAAACATTCCCCTACCCCTCCCTCCCAAAGGCCCGGGCGAACAGCCAGGTCTTACAACTACGCCGGAATGTTAATAGGCTAGGAGCCAGGCGAGCTTCCTCCGGAAGGGAGTTCCAAAGCCGCGGCCCCACCACCGAGAATGCCCTCTCCATC